>OX439008.1:10312500-10912500 GCA_949316495.1 Amphiduros pacificus
ATGAAATCACGTTTTTGCGCAATTCACAACACAGTACTTCCTGTTACTAGCGGGTGTGTATAATCTCATCAGTGAGGTCCCAAAACTATCACTTAAAATGTTGTGATTTCTCCTGAGTGAGTTATTTTGCTCATTGAGACACCTGATGAGTTGATTGCATTTTGACATGCCTCTGAGACAATGCTCACCTGTTTATTGCAGAGTTCACCAGCTGATGGCATTCCCAATGCCAAATTATGACAGATAAAATGCCAACCTATCTTAGAAAAAGTTTCAATCACATAGTAGATGCCAATAGCTGTGCTATCTACTCAATTAAATAAGTTTTCACTTAACTCTATATCCAACATTATGTCTTTCAAGTGCCTAAAGTACTTCGAGCAGCAAATAGGTTTACATTTGATATTGCAAATGCAGTTATGCTACATGATAAATCATAAAATTTTAATCAATTTGATAAAAAGGGGTCTTTATTGTGCACTCCATATAAATATTGGTACCAATTTATCGAAGTGTTTGGTTCATAAAATACTTAAAACCCTGATTTTTTTCATGCAGCATTGGTCTGTAGGAAATGTTCCTAGGCACCGACATGGAAAAAAAGAAAATATATAACAAGTGTTGTTGGAAACGTGATGACCTAACATGACAGTAGCGTGGTCAGACAATGGTCAGACAATGGTCAGACAATGGTCAGACAATGGTCAGACCTGTCATCTACAGAACCGGTCGATGCAGGTTTATATAGGCCACAAACCTCACCTCACTGCAGCATTTTAGAGCAGATAATCCCGGAGTGACACAGTAGTCAGTGACCCTCGACTACCCAAAACTTCCTGAATAATTCTATTTGTTTGGGGTTTTCACATCTTTTTTAAGCATTATTTCAGTCGTTATTTCATGAGGAGACCTGCTTGTAGCAGATATATTGCTCCCTGACATGACAACCCACCCAGGCACAGATTTACACAATAGATTTTTTGTTACCACACAGAAAAATACATTTTGTACATGTGAAATGATATTTGTTTCAAATCAAACCTTAACAATTTTGGAAATTAAATATTTCTTAGGATCTGCTAAAGACAAATACCAGTCCCATGATCCAAATCTAGTTTCTGTATGTGAAATTGATGTTATTTGTCCTTTTCACATTACCTGACCTTAGGACATTTATGTATACGTTTACGTGGAAATGAAGGGCATATTTATACAACTATATGCCACAAAATGGTCCCTTGTTGATAGGCGACAGTAGAGCATCGCTTTATACATGATTGGCATGGCAGTACCAGCCTGGGAGTTCACTCTGGGCCAAGTCAGTATGTGCCACGTAGTTTGCTAACTCAAAAGCACTAATGGCAATAACACTGCTTGAAGATACATTCCAGATTGAAATAGAAATGGAAATGGAGTTTTCACGACCCTTTGAGCAATAAAGGTAATTTCTAGTTGACTTCAATCACATTAGGTATCCTTCTGCGTATTTTGTGCAATAATTGGTCTTGGCTTTATTTGGTATCATTTGGTATAGCTTGAGTATTGTTTGAGTTCAGTGATACTGTGAATCGAAGGCATGCCCCTATGTGTTGACCTTGATAATGACATTGCTATCATGAATGCGCCAGACATGCGTACTCGTCAACTTGAACGAGGGCAGCTGGGGGAGGTGCTGGGTCCTACAACAGGGCGGCTGGGTGAGGTGCTGCGTCCTACAATAGGGCCGCCAGGGGGAGGTGTTGGGTCCTACAATAGGGCAGCTGGGGGAGGTGCTGGGTCCTACAATAGGGCAGCAGGTGGAGGTGCTGGGTCCTACAATAGGGCAGCCGGGGGAGGTGCTGGGTCCTCCAATAGGGCAGCAGGTGGAGGTGCTGGGTCCTCCAATAGGGCAGCCGGGGGAGGTGCTGGGTCCTACAATAGGGCAGCAGGTGGAGGTGCTGGGTCCTCCAATAGGGCAGCCGGGGGAGGTGCTGGGTCCTCCAATAGGGCAGCCGGGGGAGGTGTTGGGTCCTACAATAGGGCAGCTGGGGGAGGTGCTGGGTCCTACAATAGGGCAGCCAGGGGAGGTTCTGGGTCCTACAATAGGGCCGCCGGGGAGGTGCTGGGTCCAACAATAGGGCAGCCGGGGGAGGTGCTGGGTCCAACAATAGGGCAGCCGGGGGAGGTGCTGGGTCCTACAATAGGGCCGCCAGGGAGGTGCTGGGTCCAACAATAGGGCAGCCGGGGGAGGTGCTGGGTCCTCCAATAGGGCAGCTGGGGGAGGTGCTGGGTCCTCCAATAGGGCAGCCGGGGGAGGTGCTGGGTCCTCCAATAGGGCAGCTGGGGGAGGTGCTGGGTCCTCCAATAGGGCAGCCGGGGGAGGTGCTGGGTCCTCCAATAGGGCAGCTGGGGGAGGTGCTGGGTCCTCCAATAGGGCAGCTGGGGGAGGTGCTGGGTCCTCCAATAGGGCAGCCGGGGGAGGTGCTGGGTCCTCCAATAGGGCAGCTGGGGGAGGTGCTGGGTCCTCCAATAGGGCAGCCGGGGGAGGTGCTGGGTCCTCCAATAGGGCAGCTGGGGGAGGTGCTGGGTCCTCCAATAGGGCAGCTGGGGGAGGTGCTGGGTCCTCCAATAGGGCAGCCGGGGGAGGTGCTGGGTCCTCCAATAGGGCAGCTGGGGGAGGTGCTAGGTCCTCCAATAGGGCAGCCGGGGGAGGTGCTGGGTCCTCCAATAGGGCAGCCGGGGGAGGTGCTGGGTCCTCCAATAGGGCAGCCGGGGGAGGTGATGGATCCTCCAATAGGGCAGCCGGGGGAGGTGATGGATCCTCCAATAGGGCAGCCGGGGGAGGTGATGGATCCTCCAATAGGGCAGCCGGGGGAGGTGATGGATCCTCCAATAGGGCAGCCGGGGGAGGTGATGGATCCTCCAATAGGGCAGCCGGGGGAGGTGATGGATCCTCCAATAGGGCAGCCGGGGGAGGTGATGGATCCTCCAATAGGGCAGCCGGGGGAGGTGATGGATCCTCCAATAGGGCAGCCGGGGGAGGTGATGGATCCTCCAATAGGGCAGCCGGGGGAGGTGATGGATCCTGCTCCAGAGGCTATTAAGCTTGATTGTTATACCCCAAGTGTAATATTGTGAAAGCTCACCTTTTGCAAACATGGCCAATCCTGAACCTTTCTTAACTAAGAGTACCTTGAAAATCATGAATAATTTACTTTTTGAATGATAATATACTGATCCGATGGTCTATGTACCAGATTATATACGTTTTGAAGGTTAGATGTATTGCCAATGATTGTGCTGAAATATGGATTGAAACGAGTGTTGATGGGCCATTCTCGATATGAGTGAAGTTGATTGCTTTGAACAGCCCTGTGAGAGACAGGTTTTTAATAATAACATGTGGAAATGCTTCATTACACTTGTCATAGTTATATAAAATAGTTCAGGTCAATTATATTTTATTAATTGCAAAATCTATAAAATATGCAAAATTGAAGTTGGTTATTCATGGGTTTCAATTTGTTTGCAGTCAGTTCTGATTTAGCTCTTATCATTTCATAGGTTTATCTTTATCGCCACGGGTCGTGGCGCAGTTGGTTTGAGCGCCAACTTATTAGCACCAGTTCCTCTGTGGTGATCCAAAGGTCGTGGGTTCGAACCCCGGCTGTGCCGAGATTGAACTCATGATACAATTGAGCTGAGGCCCGTGCCTAAAGGGTTAACCCGTTGTCTTTGTAAATCTGTGACCGGGAGGGATGTGATGTCAAGGACCTGCGACATGACAATTCAGTGAGGCAGCACTATATCTGCTACAAGTAGGTCTCATCACGAAATGACTGAAATAATGTTAAAGGGATGTAAAACACACAAATCCATCTTTATCTCCCCACATGACCTCATTACATGACATAACCAGCAGATTACAGTAACAATCGTTAAATGTCTGTCAGATTTTTACATCTTCATTCCACAGTTGACATGCAACGACTTCAATGGGAGGATGTCTTCTGAACTCGTCTGAAAGAAAACACCAAGACGTGAACCGATCACTTCCCGGCCTTAACTATAAAGATGGTTTTACTTCAAACATTTCTAGACTCGGTATATTTGATAACAATCAAACATTTTTAGCAGTTATGATTATATCAGCATAGCACATAGAATGTCCTGTGATTCCCGGTCTGTCAACTTTGATCTTCGCTTTTGACACAACCCAGTGAAGTTCTAAGCTGTTCGTAGATAAGATATATTTTTAGGAGATTCAAATTTGTTTCCATTTTTTTTAAATATACAAAATAGCGGTCACTGGGTTGTTGAATATGCAACACTGTGGTTCCATATAGGCATTGAAAATATCAGACAATTGTATATCCACCTTTCTCCATCATGCAGCATAACCGGAGTGCTCATAATAAAATTGATGTGTAGTGTCATTAATGTGAACCAATATCATATCTGTCATGAAACTGGAATCTGCCAATAATCATTATATGAAGAAAAGGTCATATTTTATTGAGGCTCCATAGCTTTTTGAGTATGCTAATAATTCAGAAAACAATTAACATGACACTTAATTAATTATCGGTGTTAAATTTCATTTGAAGCTTTTGGAAAACAGAATTATTTGTGAATCACGTCCATATAGGAATGCATTATTTTTCAAATGTAAATTAACTCCATTTAAAAAGAGATGGAAGCGTTTTTTAGCCTAGGGCTGACTGGTTAATATTTCTCCTTCAAAGTCTCTGAGTTGAAGACTTTCCGATTTTGATTGAAACATGTTCAGCTTCTTCCCGAAAACATGTAATTAGCATAAGTAATTCAAACATATGCGTTTTTATTGGATATAAAAGGTTCAGACTAAACCATTTTTTATCGAGGAAGATGGTGTTGACATTATTAAAATCATTATTGAGTTGATGATTTAGGATGACAACTTCAGAGCCTTTTAAGTAACAAGAACACCTTAATCTATTTTCAGTATATTCTAAGTCAAAAGTAATACCTAACAATCAAAACTTTTAATTAAACTTTCTATTTTGCCTGAATCTAAGTGGTCAATAGCATGTTAAATGCCTTAATATATTGAAATTAATATCAAGGGGATGATAGGCCACACTAACGTTTGTGAGACTGTCAGGTTGGATTAAAAGCATTAAATATGAGTCCTAGGAATTCCTTAATTCTGGACTATTACGTGAAGCCATTAGGATATTTTGATGTAATCTTCGACCAAGTTTCAGCCATCTTGGTTTCGGTGCTTCCACCGCTTGGCTACAGGTATCACAACTGATTTTCCTGGTAACCCAATGCGTGCGAATGCATTCGCCGCTCTCCCAATATATTCAACCTTTTAATCTCCCTTGGCTGGTCCGTACTCCAGTGTTTCATCTCCGAAGTTAGGTATATTGGCTCCTGGAAAAAATGATTAGCGTAATTAATTGACTTGTACACAATCTTTGATTCTACTGTACGTTGTGAAAATTAGAATATCTATATAATAACATGGCATTTACAAACGTATTTCTGTTTTGCAAGCTCTTTAATTTCTAGATAATTAGAAATGAAGTCCTTGAAAAAGAAATTGTTGGTGAGAATAGGTAAATAGGTTACTAAAATTCTATCTTCTCTGAACATCAATTACTCTCGTTTCAAAGGGCAGAATTTATGAGCCAAAGTTACGATAATGTTAGAAATGTTAAGTATGCACCTGCTGACATGACACTATGCCCCTCTTTCAACAGGAATGATTGTAAATATTCATATTATATTATATGATTGGATGGGGACACAACATTCTATCAAAACACTCTTGGATCGGCTTTGTCTGCGTAGAGACAAACATTTTCCGAATTCAAGTTCCGTTCATGCTGGATTTGTTGGGGACATTGCAATTTCTTTACCATTTATTGTCATCAGCAAAAGGTTCAGTGGTTTAAAAAAACAGACATGACAACAGATTTTATGGCCGATGTCTTGTCGTGGAGCATAAAACGTCTTAAATAGCAAAAAACGAGAGAGTAATTGAATAAAATCGTCCAGGAAACAAAAACAAAGAAACAGACGATAATATCACCATAAGCAATGATTGCTGGATGTAAGAACACAAGGAAAATGTCGGTGCTGCGCCGCGGTAAATCGTCCATCACTGCCACCGCGCCTTCGTCATCAATAAAATAGTACCTCTCACAAATCGGTTTTTTAACTTGAACCTCATTCCTTAATTAATTCTCCGTGAATTTCTCTATTATTTTGATGGGGTGCCCGATGATTTGGCATTTCATCGTCGTTGGGAAATGTCACTTTTCATCAAGTGGGAGCTATAAAAGTGATGTGAGCCGGTTTGTGCTATCAAAGACCCAAGAGGACGATTTACTCATTAAAGGCTTCTTATGAGTTTTATGAAACAAACACAATGTGCAGGGTAACCCTGAGCAAACCACCCTGACAGAAACAGATCAGGTTTCCCCCGGATTGCAGAAACATCATTTCTATTTGATTAAATTGAAATAAAAGCTGTCTCGATATGGCGTTTGAGTAATCAGGAAGGAAGACACCCCATTATAATATGTCCGAAAAAGACAGGCGCTCTGGTGTACCTTCCATTTTACTGAATGGTCTCAATTTGTTACGTTTATCTTTACATTTATTGTTAATCTCTAATAATAAGCCTTATCATTTTTATTTGATTAATGAATAAAACGATAACATGTCATCGCTCGAATTATTTTGTCACTGTAAAATAACGTCAGGAGTGGTCACGTGACTAAACGTCATCGTATGACTCATAAAAAAACTGCATGTTGACAGAATGTGTGACCCATCCCAAATTCATGATAAAGCTGAATATGGGCCAATTTTATTCAAAATTCCGATACAGTAGGCCATGTACTGTTGATGTAAGAAATTTGTACTCAGTTTTGAGAGATCTTGTGAAAATTGGGATTGAAAAACAACTTGTTGTGGGCCACTGTGACTTTTTTACACTGGGCTGGTCAGGATATATGTTTGTTTGTTTGGGGTTTTACATCACTTTCAACATTATTTCAGTCATTTCGTGATGAGACCTACTTGTAGCAGATATAGTGCTGCCTCACTGAATTGTCATGTCGCAGGTCCTTGACATGACAACCCACCCGGTCACAGATTTACAAGGACAACAGGTTAACCCTTTGGCACGGGCCTCATCTCATGTGGGAAATTGAATCATGAGTTCAATCTCGGCATGGCCGGGGTTCGAACCCACGACCCTTGGGTCAGGATATATTGTAGTGGTGAGATGTCTATCTCCCATAGTGGTGGTCAAGGTTTCCATTCCACATGGTTGGCATATCATCATTGTTAATCACTCCAACCAATGTCCGAAAACCTTTCAGGTTTTCATGCCTATGTGATAATGCAAAAGAAAGTTCTTTTTTTTTCATTTTTAAAGAGTGTTCCGTCCTGTTGAAAGAATTTCTCTGCTGTGAAAAAGCTTGATTGCTCTGAAAAGATCGTTAATACTAACAAAAAATCTACCAGCAAGTGTGGCCCTAACTCTAATACTTAATATATGTATATCCTAAAATCCCGTCCCAGGAGGTACGTGTACGTATTTCCCTTAATCTCAAAAGCACATAAAGATCTTTCCAATCCAGACACTGTGATTTCCTGGATATCAAATATCTGTCCCATCATTCCATTCCAGGCTGTGGGATTCTGCACACGTCTCCAATAAAACACTATTATCTGGGTTTGTATTTTACATGTTCCATTTCCCTCTATCCACATTTTACATTTTACCGATTGCTATATAAAGGAGTTTTATTGGATAATCCGTTGTTGTGTTAACGCCTTATTTCCGCCCAGGTCCAGCTGATGTGGTGATTTTGGTTGTACCTTCTCTCATGTAATATCATAATCAGCCTCTATAATTCCTTTTTTTTAAATTCTCGACAAAAGAAATAATAGCATTCGTGATATACATATCGATAATATAGTGTTCAATGACGTGTTAAGATGATATAGTCAAACCAATGATAGAGTGTTATAAATGACGTGTTAAGGTGTTCTTGCCAATGGCATATATCTTTAGATTTCTATGTTGCGATTAATATATAATTTCTTGTATATGATTGTAAACAACCATTATAAGCATTTTTTATCACATTCATAATTAACACATTCATAATTGTCAATGTATCGCTATCACAGATCAATGCAGTAGCTACCATAGATCCCTTCATTACTTGTTAGAATATGAAATCAAAACCATGTCACCTAAATCCTTATTAAGTAATTATACATTCTGTGTACTTCCGAGAATTATTGAGAGTTTTCATCTGTGTGCTTACCTATAACATTCGCCAAAAGTTATTGTTTGGGGAAGATAAAATGTAAGTCAAGAATATTTTTCTCAATGTTACAAGTAACATTTATC
The DNA here is from genome assembly GCA_949316495.1 of Amphiduros pacificus. Taxonomy (NCBI): domain Eukaryota; kingdom Metazoa; phylum Annelida; class Polychaeta; order Phyllodocida; family Hesionidae; genus Amphiduros; species Amphiduros pacificus. The sequence continues at coordinate 10,320,902 of OX439008.1, forward strand.
TCACTGTCAAATTTCGGGATTAAGTTTCTCACTTCCAGAAGTCAGGAATGTTTTTTTTTCAACCTTCAAAGTCAGATATATTTCTTGTGAGCAGGATCGGGGATTCCTCAAGCCTAGTACTATATTTTTCTCGTTTCCATGATTAGCTAGTACGTAGTCTGATGACCTAAGGCCTTCCATTGAGGCCCCACGATCTCACTACCTCTACTATCAGAGTATGTGCACATTGTCTGGGAACAATAAAGGTCTATGTTATATAATCAATAGCTGGAGCCAGTCTGTGTGTGTAGCTTATGATCTTACATAGGATAGAATGATGCTCATCACGTGTAGAAGACAATGACCTTTCACTGAACAGATCTCGAACAGGGCATTGTACCACATTTTTTATATAATAGCTTGGAGGAAGCAATTTCCATATATCTGCCAACATTACCATGATCCATGACTAAATTAAACTATTCTTATGTGATGGAAATTGAAGAAAAGACAATGTGTGGGCTTGTATCTACTACTATGAATTGAAGATGATGTGAGCAGCTTTAAAGCTAGATTGTACAAAACCCTGGATAATGATATTGACTTTGATACAGGTAACATTCTCAAGGAGTGCTGTATGGTCAGGGATAGGCGGCATGGAGGAACAAAGGGGTGTCAGCAATATAAAGTGTATTAGCCTAAAATAGTATTTATTGATATGTAAACAGTGTATCCTGAATGCCAAAGTTATTATTATTATATACCAATAAGGAGTTCTTCAATGTTAATTTGTTGAGACTTTTAAATCTGGTCCGACCTGGTGATATATTTTATCTAAAAGGTAATGTTTCTATTTATGGCAAATTGATGGCAAAATGTGAAGAGCTGTCTGTAATTGTTTCAATTATCCTAGCCTTAATGACAGTTTATTCTACCTATCTTAAGCTTTAGAAGGACAAATAGTTTAGAATTCTACCTACCTGTTCTACCTAGCATTAGTTTAATGAGATGGCAATTGTTCTGCCTATCATTAACCCAATTACATGACAAATGCTCTACTTAAAATATAAGCAAGCATAAAAACTAAAACGTGGTTCCTTAGCGGAACGAACATTAGATGTTCAATACATTTACCGTCAGTATTGAATTATATATGATTATATGTTTTATTGCAAAAGTACTTAATACGACCTGAACGAATGTATCTACTTGATCTAAACCAGATCTGAAAAAACCTACATGTTGAAGAAGACCACAGTTTTGGAATAGCTCTTAACATGTTAAGGTAACCCTACTGGATTGCATAAAGAATACAGACCTATATCCGTGGATGAAATAAATTAATAGGGTTGAATAGGGTTAAGCAGTAAACAGATAGCTCACTGGGCATGCGTGTCCTCTCTGCGCTTCCTGTTGGATACAGGAAATGAATATTTCAATATAACATGATACCTTTGAGTACAAACTCTTTCCATCAAAGAAATCGATTAAGCTTTTCTTTATTCATTTCACTCCATGTGTAACACTAGCACCCTACACGGAGATTGTTTGTTTTCTCTCAATGTACATATGTTCCTGTCAAGTCTGTCCCGCCTGCCTTTGTAGTCTCAGTAAGAGCAGTAGTCAGCGGAACGAGACATTCAGTAAAAGGTAGCGCCTGGACTGGAGGCTGTTACATTCTACTCCAATCCATGCTGATATATCAAAGAGCGCTGTTTCCCCGTATTATTGTAATCAGTACACAGGGAAATATACACAGTGAATTAAGATACACAGCGTATTAAGGTTCACAACATAAAAGTAGTTTTGATATATTTAATCTGAGCACGATAAATCTGGCATGATATATATACACATGTTATTTTATCATACATACAACCCTACATACAAAGTCTATCACATGTTTTAGTGTGGTAATTATCTAATGATTGGAGTATTATGATCCAAAATGTAAAGAACTAATACAAGGCTTAAGATTGTTGGCTGATTTGAAGTGTATGCAGATGAGGAATAAGCTAAGTAGCAATGCTATTCTGAGCTGTATTAATACGCATAGATCCTGGGATGACATCTAATTTGATTCTTGATTTACATTTCTCTCATCAGTACGGATAACCCTTGGTGTAATTCAATGACAACGCTGCTTAAAAGGATGCAACATATTCTATGTCTTATACTCAGGACAGTGCCCTGGGAGTACATGTATAACTACTTCTTATCGCAGGTAGATCAGGTAAAAGTCATTGTGAACACAAGGGGAGTGGTTTAACAAAGAAAATGATTCTATTTTGTACAAGATTGTTCAATGCATAAAAATTAACTAACTGCAACAGGAGATGTTTTCATGTAACAATATCCAGGCATAGCTGATGACAATCATCGTATCTCCATACTTACCTGTGTCACATTTCTAGCCTCCATTGGTTCACATAGAAGAAGCCATATGCAGGTTTCTTTTAGCAAGTCCCTCATGTAGCAATTAATGTTTTAATCAATGTGATAATCTTGACGGAGTTCATGAATATAGATTAACTCCCCTGGCATTAATTTGGTTAAAGATGCTATTTTATCATATATTTGATGCTCTCAGAAATCAAATCTTCAAATAGATTTTAAGAGACTGTAAATGTGATGTAAATGCGATGTTTCCTTTACACAAATGCTGATATCAAGCATAGACGCAAGCTTTAATACTTATAATATAGCATCTTCATATGTTGATTGCATAAACCTCTGTAAATATGGCACCTTTGATGAATATATTGCTTTCAGATATCAGAATATATAGCTTTACAAAATGAATAAATACATGGGATGTTTCCTTATTATATTGATACTTCCTCCTTTAAAATTATTATTTAACATAGATTGTCAGAAATATGAAAAATCTTGTTCTGAAGGAACACTCCTTAATTTGGGGAACAATGTTTCCAAATATAATACAACATATTTTTTTATCTAATATATCGAAATAGACCTTTCAGAATATGAGCATTTATAGTGAGACTTCATATGGTTTTCTCAATTATTTTACCCCAAGTCACTATATACAAACCCATTATTGAGAATAATCCAACCCATGTTAACGTCAATAAAGATCATCTAGCAAATGATGGAAAGGAAAAATCGAGATCCGCCTTGAGAATTCTAAACCTATGTCAAATGTAAATTTACCAAATACTGCAAATAAAGCAAAACGAACCACATCTGCATTCTACATAATATTCTACAGTAGACGCATCAAGGTAGAAGTGCTGTTAATGGCTGTAATTGTTTTTTTTTACAATGAAAGTTGCTGACAACAAAGGCACTAACACCTTTTTCTGTAAATTAACAATTATTTGGAACGCATACAATGAAAGTCTTAATTAAGCAAGCAAACAATTCAGTTTCATATTGATATTTAACATAGCAAAATAATTCATATCCTTCATCTAACTCCGTGTGGGATGTTAACACCATACAAGTTACACAAATCTTTATTTGGAAAAAGGAAAAAAGTAATTGTAATTATTTTAGATTTGCTTTTTCTTGGAAATTTTATGCCACGCTCCTGAAGCACTCTCCAGGCATTGTGGGTGGTAGTCCAAGCTATTTCTAAAAGGATGCTTTGTGCGCCAGACATTGCTTGACTGAATGCTGTTCAGTGACCCATAGAAGTGCCCAAGCTTTTGGACAATCCTTATTTCTTAAATTTTCAAATGAATGATAGAACTGCGAGTATCCTTTCTATGGAAAACAAATCCTTCTCTTGTTAAATATAAAATGTGATCACAAACTGAAATGATATTACAAATATCTAAACACAAACCTATATCACAAAGACGTCTTACTCATATAACATTTTGTCTAAAACATGCTAGAAATATATATCAGTTCAAAGGTAAGTGAATAGACACCCTTTATCCTGATGTGAGATATTCAGGGCACATACCCCGATACTGAATGTAACAATCGTGACAAAATACAATAGAACAAAACACAATGAAATGTCTCCTTGGGAAGGGTCATTAAAATGCATATCATCAGCATGTTAAAACATAGGATAGTTATATAGGATAGAGATATTTTCCTATTCATTCTTTCTATTAACATGTTTCGGCAAGATCTATTTTAGAATCTATTAGAAAAGGATATAAAAAGAAAACATCATCGATTATATGTACATCTTGGTGCTTGTTTATATCTGGGTGCCCAAGGATTTTTCAAAATGAATGGGAAAGTTGTTTTCATCTCACCATCAAACCTTTGTTGTCATTGCATTTCTTAACGCTTATAATAGCAAAACGCTTCATGGATGCGAAGTGCCTTTTAGAAAAAGAGTAAACAACACAACCACATTTTTTCAAATTATATTAAAAGGAATTTTGGTTGCGCGTAGATTTGGTAATGGTAATTTTATGATGGATGGCTGACATTCTACAGGATTTTAAGCTAGGATTGATATACATCTATAGGTGGTTATATATAATATTATAATATTTAAAAACACATCTGTTTTTGGAGGTCATTAAAATGCTTCTAGTGTTCCGGAAGTAGAGAGCATGGCAGGTGGCAGACGGAGGGAGCGTCCCTTATAATGATGGGCGTTTATTCAGCGCCACACATAGCGAGGGCATGATCATCAATCTCTGATGTCAGACTCACTGATCTCATCTCATTGCACAAACCCAGGCAATACACACACATCTCTGCATTTCACTTTTGTTTATAATAAAAAAACGTTTCCCAGTTGGGGAACTTCGCTTTCACACATTATATATTGAGATCATCTCCAGCGGAATCACGAATCGGTGCATTGGTCATGTTTTATAGAGGATCAGATCAAATTCACTACATTCCTTTGCAGAAGAGCCCAGTTTGCTGATTCAGATAGTTATGCCGGCTGCAGGACCCAGTGGAGATCTAGGACCTTTCCTATATTGCATAACGGTGATATCAAGCGGTATGGCCTTGAATGAGCCATTATTGCCTTTTGGTAATGCGGTATATTATTAGCCTTGTTTGTAAGATATTAACCTTGGCAGGGACAGATTACACATAGCTAAATATGATTAGCATCGTCTTTATCAAAGTTCAATTAATAATTGTTTTCTGATAGTACAGTTCAGCCAGATCCAGAGGGATAGGAATTGGCACATGCTGCAAGTTTATTCATTCACAAATAGGTAAAAGAAGGAAATTTGAGAAATGAAATAGGTAAAAGAAGGAAATTTTAGAAATGAAATGCTCCAAATGGCGTTAAGCCTATTTTAGACATTTTAGGCATTGAAATTAAAGAAAATATTAAAGGTATTCCAGTTTCCCTTAGTATTTTTTATGAAAAATGTTGCAAATATAATGACGAAGAAAAGCATTTTTTGCATATTTATAAACAATAAAACTATAGATGATTTAATCCGGCCAGAAACAGTACTTTAAAAAATCCTGTTCAAAATATCAAAATGAAGTATTTGATTAAAACTTGCATGATATTTAATATGTAAAACAATTGTGAATGACAGGAAGGCAAATATGTGTGTTTTAATCAGAAAAAAATGTATTATGATACCTCATATAAAAAAATTAAATATCAGCAAACGATGACTCAGTGGATCATGTTAATATAAGGATTTCTGTAACTCCATGCCATGCAAGCACGAACAAACATCAATACTTCCACCAAAGATTGACATCTTTCAGGTCTTACTTCCGGTTTCTAATATTTCTAATAGTTATTTTGATATTCATATTTGTGCAATCATTAAATGTGCCGGGGGCACCTGAAGAAAATGTTAAACCAAATGTTTCGTAGAACTAAAACTTCACCTATTATTGTAAATGCCATCTTAGTAGTAATTTAATATTTCGATTTTCAAAAATAAATAATGAAATCCGGCTGGAATTTCTTGCTCTTTCATTTGATAAATTCCGATTATAAGTTTCTGTAAGGTTGATTTTTTTTCAGAATTGGAATTTACTAAGCTAGTAAAACATGTATCAAACATATTGATTGTACAGGGCCAATATCCCCAAATGCCGAGGTCTTTCACAAATAAACTGAGGCCTCTGTATTGTGACATCCTTTAATACATTCCTTTAAAAAGCGTAATAATTAAAACTCAAAATCATTGAAATACAAATTTCATGGTGGCTACTTTTAACAAATATAGTGCTGCCTCACTGATTTGTCATATCGCAAATCCTTGACGATGTTTTCAGTCACAGATTTACAAGAACAACAGATTAACCCCTTAGGCACGGACCTCAGTTTATATGAAAAATCATGAATTCAATCAGGCTCTAGCCAACTGCACCACGGCCAATAGCCTCACGAAAGTCAGATGTGATTAATCTTAGGAATTATTAGATACACATATAATACAGCTAATTTGATTAAAGAACCAAATGCACATTATCGGTAAAACTTTGAATTTATTAATTGCAAATGTGCATTCAAATATTTTAAGCAATTAATGTAAAGATAAAAAATAAAGGAAAAAACCCAGATCATAATATCATAAAATCCAACAATATGCTGAATCATATTAAAATAAAGAAGACAATAACATACAGAAAGTACAAGCAAAATATAATGCTGATTTTGTGGCTGATGTAAAAAGTGAATTTGTAAAAAATGACGCAGACCCAGATGAATTAGTATAAAAACATTACCATGATCTGACAAATATTATAGATGTTTGGCACGGACCTGAATAGACTAACATAATAAGAAATGGCGAAACTAAGAAGGTTAACAGACACAAGAGGCAAATGGAAAGGAAAATGAACAAAACGCCCAGTCTCTGACAAGAACAAATATAATTTGCTGAGACACAAATACAATAGTATTCTAAGCTCTAAACTGCTGAAACTGCTGAATGGATTGATACAAATATATCAGATCCGACTTTTTATAAACTTAAATGGACTTAAACACTCACATGAAGAGACGCCATTACATGAAAATACTGAAGCATTGTAGTATTTGTTCTGGAAACAACTTAACAATTTAAGAAAGCAGATATATAAAGGTAATAACATGGTTGCTCACGATAAACGAAAAATACAAACCTAAGAAAATTCTAAAAACTTCAGTGAAACTACAGTGGCAAATATGAAAGGTACACACAAAATAGCAATATAAAGATACGCATAGATATTTCTTTGCTTTGCCCTTTTGAATATTTTAGCTGCCAACATATGTACTTTATGACCAAAACTACCCTGCCTTTACCGGAAGTCCAAAGATTTTACGACAATTCCACATGAATTACGGGACAGAGTACCCATTGCTTTACTCTCTACTGGTATGGTCAACACACCCACACACGCACACACACACGCACACACACACATGACTATATACATATAGATGCACTCACTATTTGTGAGATTGTTAACCTTCGTTCCACACCTGTTCCTGTTCAATCTGTGACTGGATGGTAAGTACTATATCTGTCAGTAGGTCTCGTCATAAAATGACTGAAACAATGTTGGAAGTTACGTAAATTCCAAGCAAATACATTCCTGTGTTAGTTCAGATGCGTTGAAAACAACAAGGATAAAAACTTCCACAAATGTGTGACGTTATTCAGATGACATTTTTGTTGAAGCAGAAAAGAACTGATTGAATACAATATGACACATGTAATTAATTGTTTTAAATCAACAAAATTTACATTATTTGAATTAGGTCTTCTTATACATAAATCCAATAAATCCTACTGTCAGCCATACTGCTGCTTGCGCAATGTGATGCATTGCCAATATTAGCAGAATACGGAAAACTCGAACCTCGATTGTCGTAAAATTAAAATCTGGATTGTCGCAAAATTCATATTGGTGTCATCAATTTGCATGATCGTATGGTACATGTGGATTATGAGTAATACTAAAAGGTGGAAGCAGGCACATAGCATGTGCATAGAATATGACAATGCAAAGCCCCTTATGTATCAATGCCGAGTCAGCACTGATAAAGCAATGCAACCGCCATCAATAAAATGCTCATTTTATATTCGGGATTATAAAAATAGAAACAATTTGGTATATCATGGACTCATAACGTGAACAAAATTCCATACAGAGATTAAAGGAAAGTGATAAATTGAAAAAGTATGTCAAAACCACTGCCTAAAACAAGTGTTCATAATGTTATTTCAAAGCAAAGAATATCTAAATTTGTGTTTTAGATTATGCTGCTTCTGTTGATCTTTTTTACAAACTTATAAATAGATTTCATTCAGGGTAAATTCTTAACTTTTCTACCAGGCAAATAGCTTGCACTGCCGATGTAACGGTATACCAAGACTGATGATAATTGATCGAGGCTAAAGTTGGTAATTAAAGTTGGTTTCTTCAATATAGACATTCTGCATTACTGGTCAGATCAGTGATATCAAACTTCAAACTCATTTATTTTTGGTAAGAGACGTAATTATCTTGATCATTGTTTTCTAGAAAATCAGAAAATCTAAACATAGATGCTTATTATATTGCAGTTAATGGTTACTATGATAAAACAAATTGATTGAAACGAGTAAAAACTTTCCCCATACACGATGAATGCCAAAAAAAATCTTCCATTTAGATTTTTACCCGATAAATCACCAGAAATGGATGTTTTTGGTCAAAGGGACATTAAACATAGTCGAAAACTCATTAAAATGTTAAACATATTGATTTTAGAACCATGCTAAATCTTTGGTGATGATACATTAGTGATAAAAAGAATATAACCGCCTGTTTGATGATCTTGATAATTCAAAGCATAAATATTTACTTAAGATATTTACCATATTCTTTGATCTATACCAACAAAGACAAAAATGAGGGGTGTATTATGTACATGTCAATGTCACCGTCAGAAAGATATGATCACGTGATCAGAATATTGCGGCACCAAACTGAATCCCCTAACAACCCTATTTAGCATTTTCCTGAGATGTTAGTCAAAATAGATTTGGGCCAAGACAAATACAGCGCACCATCAAGAGCCCTGTGTTTTATTGACATGAAGAAGACGGAGCTAGCAATCAGATACTTGGACCGCGTACGAAAGTAAACACTGAAATGTAGCATATGTTATAAATGAGACACTTGCTGGAGACGTCTGTAACCTACATTATCAGGATTATTATTTTGTTTTCTGGGCAAACAGATATAATGGGACTCACTAATATTGAAGAAAACTATGACAATATCACTGTTATTGTTCCTCAATAACAGGGATACATTTTTTTTATTTACATAGTTGTCAAAATAGCATGTCTGGCATGGTTTACTCACTTAACTTCTTCTTACCCTTCATAATAAGTGCTGTCCCCCACCCTTCTGGTGCAACGGATTAACCCCCTCCACCTCATTGGTCAGAACTTTATTGTGCACACACAGCACATACTTGCGATTTGTTGTTAAATAAGTTGTACCCACTTTTTCTTACAATTTATGTTATAAAGCATCAATACTTTTCATGTATCTTTATTATTGGCTTGAGTTGCTATGCGCTGTATCTATATTACATTTTACAAGTCATGTGACCACGGTCACATTAAAGATAACCCTGGCCATAAGAGACATATTCCATTTGTGCAAATTAGAAGATAATATTTTGATGGTGGATCTCTAGTTGAACGATAATTCTGACATCCACAGGCCGATCTACATTGCTCTTCTGCTGTACATCAATTCTAGTTCTAGAGCGTTAAACCTCTTGGATGCATTCTACAATTTGAAGAAAGTTTATAATATTAATGTTACATGATTTAAAAGATTTCACATGAAAAAGAAATAATTCTGTGCTATTAAAAACTAAACACCAGACAGGAATTTATTATTTTAGCAGTTTATCTTTTAGTGTAATATTTTATATTTTGCCATTCAAATTGTTTCTGTATCTTCAGAACTTCGGAACAATAAAATATTTTATCAGAGTATGTTTGTGTATTTTTTCACAGAAATCATTTTTTAACAAATCTACATATATATCTGATCTTAATTCTTTTTGTATCTAAATCTAAAGCCATTGATGAATCTGGTTGGATGCATCTAGCGCTGGTCTCGACCATTCACAATGCGCGATTATTGTACGTGTTGGGTCCAGTATAAGCTTTGTTGCAGAAAACTGTTTTTCCAAGTATTTCCGTTATTGTCTGTAGTCTTGTTTAGGAGCATTTTGGAAGCCGGTAATTCACCTCCGGGGACCTGTGGAGTGGCCCCCTACACTTGCCTTGATCAGGAGGGCTTATCCGACAACATCATTACCACAACTACACCAGCTTCTACATAAACAAGTTTTATTTTCCAAGGAAAAAAAAATATATTTGGGTCGATAAAAATGATCGCTTCAACAGTCTACGATGATCCATTGGACATAATTGCTTAGTGATGCTGTTATTGTTAAAGTTAGTTTAATGAAATCTAGTACTATTACACCGTTCAGATATCGGGAGCTTAAATCATCAAAGAAATAGTTATGATAATAGTTATGTTAATTAATGGACTACAAAGCATTTTCTCTACATGGCTACCATACAGTTCTGGCTTTCAAAATGCCAAATTCAAACATTTCCCAGACATATGCATTGTTTAAAACCCACCTTAAACTAAGAAAAATGAAAATATAACTTGCCATTGTTAAGATATTAGAATCTTGTTAATGTCTTGTTATTGTAAAAGATAAAAAGATATTTGCAAACGGTTGTATCTGACAGCAATATAACGTTTATTATAGCTCTCAGATTGTATGTCGCCCTAAAAGTTATGTTGTAAATTGTATCTGTTGGTGTAAACTCGGTCCCGAAATATGTTTTGGGAAGGTATTGTGCCTATTGTAGAGCTGAGCAAAGAGAAGCAAAATTTGCTTTTCACCTCTATACCCCTCTCCAAGCTTGAAAGAAACTCCATGCTTTCCCATAAAAGTTATCTTTTGAACAATCTTTTTCTGCAGATGTGCGAATTTCAATTTATTTTTTCTTATGCTTGGTATTCTCAATATTTTTATTCTCCATCAAGTGGTCTCACCGATATTTTTTTCGACTTTCCTCTACTCCCCCCCCCCCCCAAATGAATAATGGTCTGCCATCTATCAATGGCTGTTCATATTTCCATCCAGGAATGACATCATTAAAATGCTTCCTCCTGATTCAGTGTGCTTCACAAATGCTTGCCCTTTCATCATGTACAATACACTAATGAAAAGCTTATTACTTTCATAATTTGAAATAAAAATCATAAGGAGGTTCCATAAACTCTTTCAAATACTAACTAACCCCATTCCAAACCATGGGCAAAATGGACTTGAAATCCACTGTATCCAGGAAGATCAAGCACTGTCCTTTATATTTCAGTTATGACACATGAAAATACGATTCCCGGCAACAGGTTTTAAGGAAGTCCTTTTATCGTTAATTCAATAATAGACGCAAGGTTTGTCAGATAATAATGCTTTGTTGCTCTTTGATCTCAGCATCAGTTCTCCATTATGAATTTGCAAGTTGACTAAGTGAGATGAAAAGTGGGTCAGTATGTACACAGGGACACAAGTAAAGCTCAGGACTTGGCTTAGTGGATCTGTGCCATTGTGGATATATAAGGGGAGGATGGAAAGTGATGGGTTTGACTCACTTTTATTAGTGTTAGATTCATACTGGTTAAAGACTTGGTCAAAAGACTCAAACGTCGACCTGATATTGCCATTGATGCTTATAAAACATCATTTCACAATGTATATTATATATGTAAAATAAAAAATATTATATCACTAAAATCGCTCTAAAATCTTTGGATGTTTTCTTTTTTAAACACATCTTATATCTGAAGTTAGTCTTATATATATTTCCAGAATCTCTGTTTAAATGTCCTGTGTTATGATATCTTTTCTTGCCCTTTCTTTTGTCTGTACGTTGGCAGTGCAATCACTTTTATTGCTTTGCTTCTATATTCTGCATCAAGCCAATTACTGTGATAGGGCCAAGCATCCACACAGCCTGCTAAATTGCATTCTCCTTGCTTTCTGACTAACAAGCAAGAAAAAACTTAGATTTTCTCCTCTGAAAGTGGTCGGAGTTCTTAGCTGTTAGCAGGTAAGATATTGTATTTTCAGGGGATGAATTCTATCTATATTCCATAAGGCTGCTATTTTTTCCATTTTTATTATGGTATTTGTAAAAAAAAAATTAAAGTTATTGTTGGTATGTCAAGGGGGCTGCCATTTTTGAACGACATGTCAAATGTCATCAGCCAATTAGAATCAAGATAACAACAAAATGTGATGTCATATTAAATATATAATATGCATTTTGTTTGGCCGAATTCTCAAGTCTGCTTTTGGAAAGTATTTTCAAATCATCAGGAATAACTGCCTCCACCAAAAAAATGAAGCCATTCCCAGGGCTATGACAGCTACTCTGTCCCAGACCAAGGGTGTCAAAGGACATTATGTCAATTCGCTTTTTTCAAAAATATTCTGCTTCTTTTCTTTTGAGATCATTGTGAAGTGAGAAGTGTCAGTGACTTGATTTGATAAGTTGGCCATACCACTTTTGTCTCCAGCGTATTCAGACAGTTGTGGTGCACAAAGCAAAGTTATATGTATCAATCGATATACATAGTTAATGATTATATAAACCCATTTGGATAAATCTAGGAATTACAGGCCACGGGCGCAGTTGGTTAGAGTGCCAGCTTATTAGCACCAGTTCCTCTGTGGTGATTCAAAGGTCATGGGTTCGATCCCCGGCCGTGCCAAGATTGAATTCATGATACAATTTCCCATATGAGCTGAGGCTGAGGTTAACCCGTTGTCCTTGTAAATCTGTGACCGGGTGGGTTGTCATTTCAAGGACCTGCGACATGACAATTCAGTGAGGCAGCACTATATCTGCTACAAGTAGGTCTTATCACGAAATGTCTGAAATAATGTTGAAAGTGATGTAAAACCCCAAATAAAGAAAGAAATAAAGAAATCTAGGAATTACCAATGAATAAAGTACTCTCCCCCCAAAAAAAAATTATCACTAATTAGTATTAAAAAACAAGGGCCCATACAATTTAAAATGAGCCCATTACTTTCCTCTCCGAAATTTCCATATGGTCCTTACCCATTTTCTTTTTTGAAGAACCTTGATTGAAATCACAACTTACAAGAATTAAAGGAACACAGTGTGGGGAAAATGGATTCAGCCCCATTAGATTATTTTACGACATTTAATGTCCTCAACCTGCAAAGCTGGATTATCATTTATGAAACATTTTGTAGACAGTGTTAACAAATATTTTTTGGAAAAAAACATTGATCATCATAGTTCTGAGTCATAGTTCATAGTTGGCCTATGATTTAAATGAGGCTCAGAATGTATTTATTTATTTATTTATTTATTTATTTATTTATTTATTTATTTATTTATTTATTTATTTATTTATTTATTTATTTATTTATTTATTTATTTATTTATTTATTTATTTATTTATTTATTTATTTATTTATTTATTTATTTATTTATTTATTTATTTATTTATTTATTTATTTATTTATTTATTTATTTATTTATTTATTTATTATTGTTGTTTTGTTAAAGATGTGAACACCATAGGAAGTGACTGATTGTCACAGCTTCTGTGCCTTTTGTGTTAACGATGTTAACGCTGTCCATTGATGTATCACATCAAAGATTTTTGATTGGACAAAGATTTACAAAGAAAAACCTCAAGTCTCATTGCTAAATTAACTTTGTTAAAGTGTATCAGTTCTCGTCAATGATAACAACATTCGCCAGCCACAAAAGGAAGAGCTAGGCATGTTTATAGACATAACTACCATTTTGTGGTGAGTCTTTGGCAATATAGCTTTATGGAGAAAATGACATACAGCTATGAATGGTTTCGCACCCCAACCATTGCCAATGTTTATTAAAGACCGTGATTTGTGTTATGTTGTCTATGTGCTATAGAGACAGGAGCATATGAGTAGAGTGTCCAGAGAGACCACAGATTAATTCACGTTGAGGTAGCTCACGAGTCTCCGTGGATATTTATTTTATCGCTGTATCGTGGTCGAGGGTTTTCATCAAACCATATTGTTTCTGGACACACACACACACACACACACACACACACACACACACACACACACACACACAACTCAATATAAGTTCATCTGGCTCGCATGAAGGGTTATAAGAGGCGCCGATCCATTTAGATTCTCCACATAATACTCGCATTGTAAAATGAAGATCTTCTACAATGTAATCGCCAGTCCAGACCACATGGTTTATATACATATTGCTATCACCAATCCCAGACCAATCCTACTGTTATCACCAAGTCCAGACCAATCCTATTGTTATCACCAAGTCCAGACCAATCCTATTGTTATCACCAATCCCAGACCAATCCTATTGTCATCACCAAGTCCAGACCAATCCTACTGTTATCACCAAGTCCAGACCAATCCTATTGTTATCACCAAGTACAAACCAATCCTATTGTTATCACCAAGTACAAAACAATCCTATTGTTATCACTAAGTCCAGACCAATCCTATTGTTATCACCAAGTCCAGACCAATCCTATTGCTATCACCAATCCCAGACCAATCCTATTGTTATCACCAAGTCCAGACTAATCCTATTGTTATCACCAAGTACAAACCAATCCTATTGTTATCACCAAGTACAAACCAATCCTATTGTTATCACCAAGTCCAGACTAATCCTATTGTTATCACCAAGTACAAACCAATCCTATTGTTATCACCAAGTACAAACCAATCCTATTGTTATCACCAAGTCCAGACCAATCCTATTGTTATCACCAAATCCAGACTAATCCTATTGTTATCACCAAGTACAGACCAATCCTATTGTTATCACCAAGTCCAGACCAATCCTATTGTTATCACCAAGTCCAGACAAATCCTATTGTTATCACCAAGTCCAGACCAATCCTATTGTTATCACCAAGTCCAGACAAATCCTATTGCTATCACCAATCCCAGACCAATCCTATTGCTATCACCAAGTCAAGACCAATCCTATTGTTATCACCAAGTACAGACCAATGCTATTGTTATCACCAAGTACAAACCATGTGATCTCCACACGTAAGACCTATCAACATGTCAAGAGCAAACCAGCGTGTTCTCGCCAGTCAGGATCATATTGTTCCTGTGACTCGTATACCTGCAGATGTATATTCGGGAAGATTTGTTTCCAGACACCAATAACCTTAACACGCACACAAATCAATATGGCTCCCATATAAACTTAAACACAGCCATTATCTGTTAATTATCTGTTCATTTAGGGGAGATAAGGCGATACAAATAACATTAATGAATAATATTCTTAGCAGGCCGAATGACAAGTGGATATTTCGATTATATCATGCGTCAAGTCAAGCATATGGTTCTTTTTACTCATATGGTTACCTTATGAAACATTTGACCTGTGGTTTCCAGCCCTGCGGTAGTCCTGCTGAGCTAAAACCACGTGGCCACCAGGTCTGGCAAGGCCGGGAAACAACCAGGGGCCACTTATACTGCAATACTGGACCCACCCCAGTAATATACCCTACTCATGTTTATGCTAATGTTGAAAAATAAATCTAGAACAAAAGCCAATACGGTTCACCGTGGGTCAGATGGCAATGAATTAAACATCTGCTGTCCCCTGTGGAATTTACACGTTTGCTGAAGTCTGGGTGAAGGAATTATGCAAAGCACGTGTTGCCATAAAATACATCACCTGACATTTTGAAGTGTAGTTTGCATAATAATCGCCATTTTATGCACACGTGTGTTCATGTGTATTGTTTAGAATACCATAACGCATAATTCAGTGCTGTTATTATTATGATGTGGTGATATTTCAGAATAGGGAAGCAAGTATTACTAGCAGAGTGGTATCTGCCCTTTAGTTGGTTAACAAATGGAGGATGGGAGGTGATGGGTTCAAATCCTACATCTACCAACGGATATATTCAGACTGGTTAAATGAAAGTCTTCCTCATATGCCCTAAGTGGTATATTACTCTAAGTTGAAACTAATTCATGATATAGTGTGAGGTAAGAATCCTTATAAAATAAATTCAAAATAAATCCAAATCAATTCAATTAAATCCAAATCGCTTCAAACAGGACATATTTGCGTTAAGGATAGCAATGTCAGGGGCAGACTGGGCCCTAGTTGTTACGTGTGGAGAATCATGGGTGGTATAGATAGATATAAATAAGGTATGATCTCATAATATGACGCTATCTGAGGTAATGGCATCCAAGAGTTTCCATCTTCTGGCCAATTACTTCATCCTGATCGGGTACCAGATTACCCATCAAAGACCTAGTTAGCGGAGCATGCTCTGCTTCTCCATTCATTAATCTGATCTCCAATGTTACAAAGTGGTAGATAGTTGAGACTTCTACGTGAGAGTGAGTGATTGAGACTGAGCGCTTGTGGTACTACATCATGTGGCCAATGGACACATCATCATTTATCTCGGTGTATCACTGCGCACAACGGCCAGGTCACACCGGGAACTACACGATACTGACCTTTATGCCTCCTGACTCAGTCACCCCATCCATTTTGTGGATGAGACAGTGATTGGTAGTCCTATCAGTGCTAATTACCGACATTTTATACTTTTTCAGGTGGGGTAGGAGAAAATATTCGATGTAAATAGACTGTTTGATCAAAGACTACAGCGCAGTGCGTTGTTTCTTGAGAGGGACCACTTAAGCCGACCAGTGGGACCTCTCCTTTATATCTGAATAGATATAGAAATGGGAGCAAGGAGACTGGGTGCCAAGCTGATAGTCCTGAATCCCTCAGGCTACTCATATGGATACATACACCAAATG
Organism: Amphiduros pacificus; assembly: GCA_949316495.1. Lineage (NCBI taxonomy): Eukaryota > Metazoa > Annelida > Polychaeta > Phyllodocida > Hesionidae > Amphiduros > Amphiduros pacificus. Next base: position 10,337,721 of record OX439008.1, read on the forward strand.
TAGTGTGCCACCCATACAGTGATTGTAAAGCACTCGAGGCCATCCCACGTACTGCTCTTATGAACACGATTTTGTCTCTATTGTTTTCCCCTATTATCGTTTCTGATCGGTCAACTATCGCTGAATTAATATTCATGGCCAGGCTAAAAGGTTGTTAAACACTGATTTATTACATTTATTTATCTTGATCTTCAGTAGTAGGTGAAGTTTGTAACAGAGTATCTTTAAACATTCCTTCACAGTTAAACCTGATTCATAAGCTATCTATGACATGTTCTCAATGTTACTCATTGAAACTTAAGGGGTTTTTCAAATAAAGTTATCTCTCATAATAGATTAAACAACAATAAGCGAGTCCACCTTTTAAAAAATGATTATATTTATCATAGTGTTACAACTGTTGTCTAGGACTCCAGATATCTGGGCAAAGTTCATCAATTGTTATTACGCCCAGAGGAATGCAAAAACAGCATCTGACTTCATTTATTTCATTTCTTCCAATTTCCAATTTCACTTTTTAATAACGATTTTAATGAGAAATCTGTATTATAAAATCATGTTTATTGGAAAGATTAAGGATTTGTGTTATTTGACCATATAATATTGGATATTTTGCCTTACATGTTTATATACCAACAACATAAAGCGATACAAAACTGTACATTACATTTACTGAAGGACTAAATGTTTTTATTTGTTGAGTAGTAATCGAGAAAACGAAAAAATAGACCAAACTTGAAATGGACGTAATACTTTTCTTGTTTACTGAGAGTATAATTCATATCTTTCACATTTACTGAGAGTACAATGCATACCTTTCATGTTTACTGAGTATAATTCATACATTTTATGTTTACTGAGAGTATAATTCATACCTTTCACTTTACTGAGTATAATTCATACCTTTCATGTTTACTGAGTATAATTCATACCTTTCACGTTTACTGAGAGTATAATTCATACCTTTCACGTTTACTGAGAGTATAATTCATACCTTTCACGTTTACTGAGAGTATAATTCATGCCTTTCACGTTTACTGAGAGTATAATTCATGCCTTTCACGTTTACTGAGAGTATAATTCATACCTTTCATGTTTACTGAGTATAATTCATACCTTTCATGTTTACTGAGTATAATTCATACCTTTAACGTTTACTGAATATAATCCATACCTTTCATGTTTACTGAATATAATTCATACCTTTCATGTTTACTGAGAGTAAACTGAGAGTATAATTCATACCTTGCGTGTTCACTGAAAGTATAATTCATACCTATTGTGTTTCTTGTGTCTCCAAGGTGCTGGTTTCTTTTTATTGTTTTATGAAGTGGGGCATGGGAATTTGAATATGGGAGTTTGATATATGAGCCAACAACCCAAACAATTTAACATGAAATATAACAGCGCTAATGATATTCAGACAGCATAAAGTGTGCACACATGATGACACAAATGAGTGGTTAACTGTGGGCCGCCGCTGGAGGAGTGTGTCTACGCCAGTATCAAGCCTCCACAGCCTGCCTGTTATCACCATGTGTTGGCATCTTAGAGGAGATATGCAGATAATAGATCGCCTCCCAAGTCACTGACTCATACAGACATGTGATTTATAAAGTTGTGCAAGTATTATGACGGGCTGACGATACAAAGATGGTGTCTCTCTGGACAAGGGCTCTGCTGTATACTACATGATACATCATGGGTGCAAACCCGCAGGGAGCCAGTCAGACTTTGTAGACATCCTGTATGTACAGGGTCCTGGCAAGCGCACAGGATATTCCAGTCAACGTATGCCTTTTGGGGGTAATGATGGCAGAAATGATCATCCAGCCAGCTAAACAAAGTCAACGCTTTGGCTGTACACCCATCTAAAGTAGGGGGTTGGCATAACATTTTTTTTTCACTATTTAAATGCATCCCACCCACAGCCATATATACATAGGTTTCCTGAGACAAGATAAGCAAGTTTAACACAGCTTTCAGAACTAGTTATCATTAGAGTAAGACCAAACGCTCGCCTTAAGTGGAGGTAGAGCTTTATTCAAGTAAAGCGGTACAAGTCACACTAGAACACACACTAGAACACACACTAGAACACACTTAACATTACTAATAATTACTAATTATATAATCTTATACCCAGAACTAATAACCAATAACTAACCCAGTACATAGTACATTTAATGTTCAGAGAGCTAATCATACTATAAATGGTATCATCATGGCAAGCCCTATTTTAATTATTATCTACCACAATAATAAGATTGATATCAATGGAAAACCTTTTATCGTTTGAGTTGTTTTCCAATTTCATATAACACAACAGAATAAAAAACATAAACTTATGTGAATCAATTTGAAAAAGTATTCAAAATGTAAATTCAATAGTGTGTTTGAATAAAAACCATCAAAGAACGAAACTTCGAGATTTCATAAAGTTCATAAATCAAGAGTAGCTTGATGTTAAACACAAACATAATAGCGTCCGTACATGCGCAATTAGTTGTTGGGAATACAGGTGTTCAAATGGCCTCCGTAGTCAAGATGCTTATTGTACACGAAGTTTAGAACGAAGGTTTTATTGAATGTTGGAATGTGAAACCTTTGTCATGTTTCACCTTGGGTCTGGTATAAGTTCACAATTGCAGTGTGTTCTGGTGAGGGCCACCTGATCGTGCGCCCTCGGTCAGCCACACTATTGGCAGAGCATGATTCCTAAAGGGACTCTGTCTCCTGGTAACACTCCTAATTTTTCCGTACAAAACGCTTTCCATTCTGTCATGTATGATGGATTGCCAAGCGAAAGGGCTCCAATAAGCAGACAGTGCAGGAAACACGTGACCCTTGGTGCTGACCTTGACTGGTGACCTTGAGAAAATGTCAAGTCTTGCCAATTCTCGTGTGATTTTCGAATCTTGGAAAGAACTATCAATAATCCTTTTTTTGGCTTGAAAGAAAGAGAGATTGTTTGGCATATTATGTTGGGGTGGCCGAGTCTTCAATTATACTTTGTAATTCTATATGAAAAGTGGGTTGAGGTTTTTTTTTGGTTACAGGGCCGGGCTATATAGGTTCAATAAGTGGGGCTTTCCCGCCCTATTCTCCGGTGACCCACCATCAGTCATGTCTGCTTGAAAATCCCTCCACACTTTATGACATGTTCCACGTAATTAAATTGCAAAGGAAAGCTTTCTCCTTCTTGCAGCAAACAACTCATTGTCCTCTTGCGCTTGCATTGTGTGTATCATTACGTTTTTGTCTGCTTAAAAAATGAAAGCTTTTATTAAAATCCTCATGAGGGGAAATCTTAAAAGCCTTCTCTGGCATCAGAGCCACTGTGTTGCAGACCTCAGCCTATTTGGTTAATGCTATACACAGCCAATATCTGAGTCTACAGCAGGTATATATTCGTGATCTGCAATACACTTACATCATTTGGTATAGCCCTGCTTGAAGCACTTAACTTCTTTCTTTTCCTCTTGAGTATGTATTAAACTCTATTACAGGCTAAATATATAAGCCATTTGCTTACCACAAGCATGTAACATAACATTTGTTTATTTGTATTGTAAAATTACCCTTGCACATATCCTACACTTAACATACCAATTAATAAAATAGATTTTTTTATGGGTTAAACTGATTTGTCTTGTTTATTCTTTTCACTTGATGTCCGCCTTCCATTAGGATCAACATTTCAAAAGTTAACGATGAGGTGTGTTTAATGTTGTAGCAACGACCGTATTTTATCCCCGTTCAGCGACAAGGCCTTGCCCGGGCGCTGTAGCCTTTGTTTGGAGGGTATTCAATGCCTGTCTGCAGAACATCCACATTTATTATTTACAGGATTAACAGTTCTGACAAGGAAAAAGAAATGTTTTGCCAAACCCATTCTGTCATCTTGGTCCACGAATTCATTCATCCATGTCGTGTTATATGAATTACAACAGTGAGATTTTGCCAAACATATAAAAGACAGCCTGTTTAAGGCGCCTACAGTCTATACTGCTTTGACCTAATGGAAAAAATAAGGAAAAATAAAACCAATTGCATTTACAGGTGAAACATTTTAAACATTAAACGTGCCGCAGATACTTTGTGAATTATAAAAAACTCTGTGAATTATAAAATGAACTAAATGAAAATGTCTGGTTAAATGAAACAGGTTCACAATGAGCTGACACATTGCTATACGATTACAATGATAATTGAGTGTATAGGCCACAGTAGGCAGTGAGCAGGGGCATAGAGCTGTTAGCGTGCACACAGAGCAGGCAATCTATCTGGATAGAGTGTGGATGGAGCAGATGCAATCACAGATCAAATTGGCCAAGTGTGATGAGGTTGTGCTGTGAAGATAGGTGGCGTCTCTTCTAATGTCTGGCACGTGGTGAGATTCTTGTTAAAATGCTGACCTTTTCATTTGATAATGATAATGATATTTATGATAATAATAACAATGGTGATGGTAACATTGATAATAGCACTGATACAGACATCTTATATCATTGGCACATACATCTCATAACTCACGCCACAGATATCTCATAACACTGGCACCAGATATACCATAGCACTGGTACCAGACATCTCATAGCACTGGTACCAGACATCCCATAAACTGGCACCAGGCATCTCATAGCACTGGTACCAAGCATCTCATAGCGTTGGTAACAGACATCCCATAACCCTGGTACCAGACATCCCATAACATTGGTAAAAGACATCCCATAGCATTGGTAGCAGACATCCCATACCACTGGCACCAGCCATCTCATAGCACTGGTACCAAGCATCTCATTACACTGGCACCAGACATCTCATAACATTGGTACCAGACATTCCATAGCACTGGTACCAGATATCTCATTACACTGGTACCACACATCTCATTACGCTGATACCAGATATCTCATATCTCATTACGCTGATACCAGACATCTCATAGCACTGGCATCAAGCCTCTCATAGCACTGGCACCAGCCATCTCATGATTTATTCCTCTAATGATATATTATTTGAAAAACACAGATATTGTATGTCTCAAGATATTACAGACTACAGACTGCAGTATAAAATTATACGCTGTCTATGTATGTCCGATGTGCATGATTAATAGCATATCGCTATACAGATAAAGCAAGTAACTGTTGTTAACCCTAGCTTCTTTAAAATAAGCTTACCTGTTTATAAAGTCTTATAAAAGTTTTGATTGAATGGCCTCTGATATCTTATATTTACTAAATACCACTAAAATAAATGACATGAGATATTTCATGTCCAGCTAAAATATATTGTATACTGTAACACGACTCTCTGATTATATTGCATTTCAGTGTAATTTAAACAGGCCAACGTAAAACGTTTATATTTTTTTATTGATATATATTCTTAATGTAAATTTAATCATCTGTGATTGCTTCTCACTATATGGTTCATAAGCCGGTAACGCGACCCCCATGATATATAAAAAAAGATTAATATCTCATATCAAACTATATGCTGAAATAACTTTTTTTCAAGAAAAAAAATGTTAGATTTTATTATATGTTGAAGAACATATGTTAGTTGATATATGTAGAACGAAGAATCTTAGAAAAGTGAAAACTAAATGTACAGTGTGCTTATTTCAACAAATGATGTAACTTATAACTTGGACATTTTCATCTCTTATCAGAAAACATCATCTCATTTGCCGTCGCCATATTCAAAAGCTCCACAAAGTTGAAATTGCCTGTTTGGTTAGATAGCCATAACATATATAACGATATTGGATAGGATTATTTCTCGTCATTCGGGCCTTTGCCTTGCATCTCTCCCATTATCGCTTCTTGAGCTCAGGTTTCACATGAATGGTAAGACCAGATTCACGGAATATAGCAATGCTTGGATCTATTAGAATTCCATCATCAAATCCAAGTATTGGATTGAATGCAAGCCACCTGTGATCACAGATGATTGGCTGGATTCACTGCCACGTGTGCCTTATCTGATTGGATGTCATTGTCACATGATTGGAGCGGCGCTTTCTGATTGGCTGGAAGATGTTTTGTTGGTGAGTGGCTGTACTGGGCGGGTGGCGGTGACTATGCCGGAGACTATGGTTGCATCCGGGGGCTTAGTGAGCGCTGCTGGCTGGTCTGAGGTGTCCCCCTGAGCAGCTCACCAGCTGTCTAAGAGGCAGGCAGACTTAGGATTAGGATTACGGATCTACTCCGGCGTACAGCATCGCATATCACAGTGACACCGATCATTATTCTAATATAATTATTGATATTGTGCACGAGTGAAACTCACTATATTTTAGATGTAAATGGCCAACTAAAATCAATCTTTTACCTCTGATTTTCCTAGATGAGGTCATATTACTCTACATAAGGTCATACATTGATCTATATCAGGTAATAGTTCTGTCTTTATAATGTACTGTCTTTATAATATATTGGCCCATATTACTCTACGTGAGGTCACATATTGGAATAGATGAGGTCATATTACTCTACATGAGGTCATATATTGGCCTAGATGAGGTAATATTACTCTGTATGAGGTAATATATTGATCTATATCAGGTAATATTTCTGTCTTCATGAGGTCATATATTTGCCGCTTTTAGTTTACATCTTCGTGGTGAATGTTTTATCATATTTGGTATGAGATGTACACGTGAAAAAGTGTGTTCAGGTAGTTAGGTCTGGAGTTTAACTGTAAAATTAATCGAGGTTTCCCGAAGAAGCTTGAAACATAAAAAGCAGGCAGCAGATATAATATATATGAACATGATATGTGGTGATGTTACAATTGACTAATGTAGACAATAGAGAGATCGGCCTTTATATTTCTGTCCAGTCTACTTGTTTGGCATTTTTACCGGGGAACTTGGTTGGTCATAATGTGTGAGTTCACTTCGAGGTCATTTCGATGCCAATGTTGCGGTCTTTCAGGTCATTGTTGCGTCCGGGGTGACCAGCTGATAGCCAGAGACATTTAATGCCCTTATTTTTGCTGGTTGACCTCTCTACAAGACCAAGCCTAATTTGATCAAAACCCCATATGTCTGATGCTATTGAAAATCTTGACAAATATTTTGATTTATGGTTGCATCCTATTTAGCTAACAAGCCTGGGCCCATTTGCTTGTCACATAAAGTGTGTGATATACCTTGCCTCTATTGACAAGTGTTTCTCCGGTTATAATAGGAATGTGTTGTCATGTGAGCTTTTGTCATCGTAACCGGAAATGATTTTGCTGGGGTGTCTCACGCCAAGTGACCCACGAGAAGGTCCGGTTGGTGATCTAAGATCGTGCAATACAGCAGCTCGCCAAATGGGGACAGCATACATGTATACGCTCACGTTGCCATAGCTCCGTGACAAATGTACTAATCCCACTTATTCTGCCATGTCCCCTCACAGCAACCCGAGTCATGTACTCACCGACGGGAGCAGCATACGGGGGAGTAGTTAACAGGGGACCATATTTCAGCCATTTGTCACCGGCTATCTTTGTTCATTACCCTGCGGTAACAAGCAGGAGACTTAGGCTGGCTGCTACACATGGCATTGTCCTCTGGCCAATCAAGTGCCGTATTATATGATGCGTGCGCATTCTGCGGGACCCCAGGTTGACAAAGAATTCTTGATGCGACTCCTAAGTGGAAGGCCCTTGTTAGACTTTTCTTACAGAAGAAATGAATTGACCAGGTTAAAGTACAAAATTCACAAAGCATTAAAAATGTATGAACCACCGATTCCGCAATCCTCGACAGACAATGAAATTAGCTGGAATGTTCCAGACGATAAAAAGAAAAAACCAGAGCGGAAAGTCAAAAACAATTGAATATATGATACTTTTGCCAGACCAAAGACCATTTATAATCTGATATTATCAAATGTCATATTCCATAAACGTGTATCATGCTTTTTCAGTATGTTTTTAGTGGATTTCTAAGCAGCAACAATCTAGGCATTTGCCACTCCACAGGAGCCCTTAGATAATCTTGCGAAAAGTCTGTAGTGCACTAACAGGTGCCACCTTGTGCTTCACGATGAATTTTGGTCAGAATTTATCATGGAAACACCGGCAACTCTCATGTCTCAGTTTAAACTTCCCAGCAACCTGTACGACGTCTACAAAATGGCTGATAATTCTCAAGTGTCCTCACAGCTTACTGGCTTGCCGGCTATTTTTTTGTTAAAAAAACCATCACCCGGGCACCTTTATGAAATAGCACAAATGTGACTTAAGTATTAAGCATACATTACAATTAGTTAACTGATCTCTCCTTCAATGTGAGCTCATTAGCTATATATATATATATATATATATATATATATATATATATATATATATATATATATATATATATATATATATATATATATATATATATATATATATATATATATATCGGACAGAATATAAGGTTATATATATATATATAGGTACAATGTAAACCACTTAGGTAAAGCAGACGATAAAGGTGATCAATGTGAACGCCATTTGCCAAATATTGGGACAATATTAATCTAAAAGAAATGTCAGAGGCTGTTAATAATTATTACCTATACATCAATACCAATGCTGGAGGTCTGAAGAGTGTGCAGGGTTATAACGAGTGGATCGTTTTTCACAGTGTAAACCATATACTTATCTGGTCTTGCTATGATTTATCTTTGTTTAAGTCCAAAACATTTCTGCAATTGATAATGATTTGGTTTGACCCCTGTCTCTGCTTGCTTTCCCACTGAGTATATATTCACACAGACAAATGGGTAGGCACACATTTTGATTATAAGCATAACATTTCATATTCTATACAATCCATTTGTTGTATCATGCTTCAGCCTGGAGCAATTGTAAGCATTATGTCACTTTCCCTAATATCTCAAGACAGAGGCAAAGCAAAAAAAGCTAATTAGGATGTCCGCCAGGTGGGGCGAGTTGGATAAAGGACCAACACGCATGCGTCATGATGTCTTCTTTGCAAATGAAGGGAATATTCAGCATTTGTCCATGATACACAGACGAAGCATCGCTTTGTGCACTTTGTGATTTCCTAATCTGAATAATAACACTCTGTCTTGCACCAAGCCATGGCACGGCGTAAATCAGACCACAGTGCAAATGAGACGCAGGAATGAACATCAAGCAGCCATAGTGGGTGTATCATGCACACACCTATCAAGTGGTGCTCTTCTTGCAGTGTACATTGATGTTATTGGTGCTTAGTGGCGCTGACAGTCTCCAGGGGGGTCTCATTATTTAGGCAGCTTTCCGACACTGGTTGCAGATTGTCGGTCACATTTAGGTCCTTTCCTATTATCGCTCACTGCCAAAGTACCAGGTGACAGTCCATTAATGGAGCAAATTTGGGGGTTTCGTGGATGAGCAAATTCGTTGTCATGTTAAATTCCAATGTTCAAGTTTCTCGTACAGAATATAAGGTTATCTGTACGATAAATTGCTGTGGAATTTGTATTGAACGCTAATTTTCATCACGGGGATCATTGAAGCAAAGGTAATGAATCTGTTCCCTTCTTGGCGACTTATAGGTGGATGAAGGGACATTGTATCTCAGCTGGTTATGAGAGAGAGAGAGAGTGATTCATTTTACCATGTAATATGAAAAAATGATAATCCTCAATTATTCTTCGTCATGCTCAGGGCATTGAGTCCCGGTGACAGGCTCTTTAGCTGGCTTGATGTAACCTTGGGATATGCTGTTTGGTTATCAACTTTCGGACGTAAACCTACAAGTGACAACAACTAAACAGAGCATTTCACTTTGAAAAGATAATTTTCAAGCATTTTTAAATAAACGTGTTAGAGAGCAACTTTTTTTAATAAAAAGATTTAAACTAAAGATCGTAAATTATATAAATGTAATGTGTTCTTTTATATTTTTTATAGTCGACACATACTTTTGTGTGTATTGTAGTTTATTGCATCATATGATATGTATTATGAAGGATTTGTAAAATGTCTAACAAGGATTTCTTTCTTTTTGTGTCGATCCCAGGTCATAGGAGCGGAGATTGTGGTAAGATAAATTTCATTAGATGTTTCCTTCTTTCGCACATTTCATAATGTTTTGTGGATATATTTTGTTATACCGCCAAATCCCACCTAATTACATCATGATAACGCCCTTTACGACAAATGTAGTTTGCATTAGAAAGTATCTCATAAACGATTCCCTTACAATGTGATTAAAGAAAGATACCCGTGTATATGTATACAAATGCGATTTTGTATCTAGAAAAACTGTCAATTGTTATTCTTGTATCGTTATCTACTTAAAATATTTTTAATGATATCTATCGAATCACATCTTGTAAAGGAGGATTTTAACCACTTACAAATATCTTACTGAACATAATAATAATAATAATAATAATAATAATAATAATAATAATAATAATAATAATAATAATAATAATAATAATAATAATAATAATAATAATAATAATAATAATAATAATAATAATAATAATAATAATAATAATAATAATAATAAATAAATATTATTATTATTATTATTATTATTATTATTATTATTATTATTATGTTCAGTAAGATATTTGTAAGTGGTTAAAATCTAGTTGTAGTTTTCATTGGCGTCGTTCCGGGTGCACTTAGCTATGACTGTAATATATTGAGCTCTGGTATTGGTATGAATTATACAAGAGATGCTGATATGTTAAAGCAAGAGGCTGCGAGAGAAATGAGAGTCAGAGTTGACTGGTGCCATATCCGGCCTGCTTATTTACTCGTCATCCACATAAGGATGTGAGACCAGTGTGCTTTATAGGGAGGGATATGCCCCTCATCTGCTATCACTTAACCTCTCACACCTGGCCACATCAAAGAGACCCACACCTCAACTAACCACATCAAAGGATGGCGGCTACCAGACATCTTAATGACCAACTACTTGTCTTTATCATTGCGTCTTGATGATGTAAGAATGGCAAATATTTTGAAAATACTTAATTAAGTAAAACGTATTTTTCTTCCCTACATAAAACGTAAGATTACAAAAAGCATTGAAATTATTCTATTTCATTTCTAAATATCATCTTTATCAAAATTTGAATAGAGCCTTTTTATTTTAAAGCTTTTTATTCATTGTGCTTTGTTTTGAAAAAAACAGATATTACATGTTTTCTTCATATTGAAAATAAAAAGAGGAGCATCTGCAACAAAGCACTTCGCAAGAAATAAAGCTTTGCTTTATGAGGCATCTATTCGAATCTTTTAAGTCTGTTTTTGATGTTTCAAATTTTGAGGGAGCAATCTGTTGAAACTCACACGGTCCAAACTGCGTGTATTAATGCTGTGACCATACAGATTATCAGTTCACTGGTTACATGAACTGTCCCACTCTGCAGGACCTGAGGCATATTTGGCTATCCATACATGTGGCCGTGGGCAGGTTGATAATGGACAGGCGGTATAGAAGCATGACAGCAAGATAGTTAATGTCAGAGTATAGATTACATGACTCACCAGCAGGCTGTATCTAGAGCTATATTGCTATATGTCTACTCAGGGCTTTTTTTTAGCAAGGAATAGAATATAAAATAATCAAGTTTTAAAGTTGTTGTTGTTGTTATTGTTGTTATTGTTGTTATTGTTGTTATTGTTGTTATTGTTGTTATTGTTGTTATTGTTGTTATTGAGAACTAGTCAGAACATATACGTATCACTTGTAAGTCAGAGTGTAAACAGAAAGGCATGTTGGGTAGAACAAACCAAATTACATACAAGTCTAAATGGTCCAATATCCATCATTTAATTCATTCAGGACCCACACAAATATAGTGCTAATCCACACACAGCCAATAGGATCAAGAATCGTTTTGGTTGATGCTGAAAAAATAAACTGACATCTCTTAAAAAAAGATAATTGTGGGATAGGTGGCACCACCGTCGACACCACCCTAGGTCATTATGTTTGCACAAGCGAGTCCACTTACATTGATGACGTCTTTTCCCCCCCTGACAGCACTCCGGCTGTCACATTTGCTGCGGGGCTGATGGGAATCGGGTCCAAAACGAGGCTATCAGCTAACTTGTTGTAGTGATATTGGACGCCGTTAGAAGGACATGGGTCCACGTGGAGCATAGTTGTCAAGGGTATTAGTCCATCCTGCAATCACTGTCAGACATTCAGCGCATTTTGTAGAGCCAATTGCCAGTCCACCATTCCCACACCGTCCACTGGCCCGCACACCCATTTGTCTGGCCCGCGTAGCAAATTAGTGTATTTTCTTATGATATCGGTATAGCAATCCTAGATCAAGACAAAAAACAGTGTAAGATTTGTCTCGGCTGTTGCTTCATATTTTGTTTATTAATAATGTTGTGAAAATTAGACTAAGAATGGCATTGGGAACATATTGTGGAACAATAAACATATTGTGGAACAATAAACATATTGTGGAACAATAAACATATTGTGGAACAATAAACATACTGTGGAACAATAAACATATTGTGAAACAATAAACATATTGTGGATATACAGATACGAGCATACTGAGCCCTGTAAGAGCGTTCATTTTTAGATTTCGAAAAATGTAAGGGAAAGAACGAAGTTAAGAATGACTGACTGGCATAATTTTACCAAAATTCAGAAGTTAAATTAATATAGTAAATTAATTATGTTCTGGGAACTCTTCTGTGCGTGGGATCCCAAAAAAACGGATTACTTTATTCCCTCAAGGAATACAAATTGTCGAGATTGTCATTTTAAATCACATTCTCAGATATTATTTGATTAATAATGAAGAGGTCAATCATGTGGACAGCAATATAAGTTATAACCAAAATATTCATGTACCAAAATGATAGATCACATCTCGTTTTAAATTTATCATTTCTTTTACCAGATGTGAGTGGAGATTTTAGCTTTGTTTCTATGCTTAATATGCAAATACTTGTTTTAGAATATTATTGAATATAGATTATAATAACATAAGAAAATAATGTAACTTTTTATGGCAAAAGATCATGCCTTATCTATTATCAAGTTTCTAACTGGTTATGTGTGATATGTTACTTAAGCTAAGAATCACAGATATAAAACAAAATCAAATTTGATCTTAGGTGTGATGTTGTGAATGATAAAAAGGTGGTTTTTAATGAAGTTTTGTCAGGAAAGATATTTAATTTATTCATTAGATGATTTTTTTTCTAAAATAATATGATTGAATTGAAATAAAGGTATCACACATACTGCCGCACGCACGGTAATTAACTCCATTCTTCAAATGTGTACACATTTTCTGCATTATTAGTACTAATTTTGTAAAAGGAAACAATTTTCATACCTTTTCGGTTAAGATATATGTAAAATGTTTCTACTTTTAATTCTTGTGATTGTGATGTGATTTCCAATTATTTTGTGTGAGGTTTAATAGACTCCATATAAAGATTTAATCTCCAATCCCCTTTGTATACCATAAGGAATCAAATGCACTGAATAATTCGAATTAGATATGATTTCTAAATGTAATTTCAATTTGAGATGAGAGAAGAGTGTTAGATGCCAAAGGTCGGTTCTACTGTACCTGATGTGGCGTGAATGTGGTGAGAAGATGGTCTGTAGAAACCCACGTCCATATGGACTGTGTTGATGTTTTATTGACCAAACTATAATGTCAGACAGTGAATACCCCTTGTTTATATAGGAAATAATTAACTGATTTAAATCATTTTGCTTAAATATCTGAATATTGATATCAAGATTTCATAGGCTACAAATGCGTCCAACTTTAAAAGTTCTCATTTCTCCCATCTATCAAAACCAATGTAAGCAATAGAAGTGCTTGAAATTAATTTCTCTATTTGATAGGAGTAAGACCCTCAGGAAGATTTGAGACCACTTTCAGCCATCTTGTTTTCAGGCTTTCATAGTATGGCTTCCACAATCACAATTGATTTTCGGCTGCATACAAAACGTGTTAATGTTCTTCAAATACAACACTATCATTCAACCCATTTATCCACAAATTGGACAATTTTCTATCATGCCCTGCTCAAAGAAGTAAAGTGATATAATTGATGTAATTATTCAAGACGAAGGAAAGGGCACAGTTTGAAATATTTAATAAACTCTGCACTAGATATAATGATATTATGATAACATGTTTATCAATGATGTCACGAGGTCACATATTGATAAATATTGATCTTGATATATATATATATATATATCAAGATATATATATATATATATATATATATATATATATATATATATATATATATATCAAGATATATATATATATATATATATATATCAAGAAATATATATATATATATATATATATATATATATATATATATATATATATATATATATAATCATTTGTTCAAAACCAGTCTCTAAGTATATCTTTGTAGACGTGTCTGCATAAAAAAGTCAATCTGAAAGCAACTGTAAATAACATTTCATATTTTAGTTTGGTGCTAAATATATTATTCTAAAAGGTCATGAACATGTTATATCGCGGCATTAGTAATATCCGATATTATACTCATTCTATAGTGTATTTCAATTACTTTTTTATGATTCTAAATGGGGAGTCAATATTTGAATTTGTTCAATTCATCTGTAATGTATAAATATTCCTTATACTATATTAAAAATTAACAATATGATACAACCATCGTGATATACATTATCGTTATGTATCAGAACATAATTTTAAAAACCTTGATAACATATAGATGTTTAAAATTAATGCTGGGTGAGTAGGCACAGGTGCTGAGAGAGTAGGCACAGGTACTGGGTGAGAAGTCACATGTGCTGGGTGAGAAGTCACAGGTGCTGGGTGAGTAGGCACAGGTGCTGGATAAGAAGTTACAGGTGCTGGGTGAGAAGTCACAGGTGCTGAGTGAGTATGCACAGGTGCTGGGTGAGAAGTCACAGGTGCTGGGTGAGAAGTCACAGGTGCTGGGTGAGAAGTTACAGGTGCTGGGTGAGAAGGCACAGGTGCTGGGTGAGAAGTTACAGGTGCTGGATAAGAAGTTACAGGTGCTGGGTGAGAAGTTACAGGTGCTGGATGAGTATGCACAGAAGCTGGATGAGTATGCACATTTGCTAGGTGAGTAGGCTGTGTGAGTAGACACAGATGCTAGGTGAGAAGACACAGATGCTAGGTGAGAAGACACAGATGCTAGGTGAGAAGACACAGATGCTAGGTGAGAAGACACAGATGCTAGGTGAGAAGACACAGATGCTAGGTGAGAAGACCTAGGTGCTGGGTGAGAAGACACAGGTGCTGGGTGAGTAGGCACATGTGCTAAGTAAGTGGGCTGTGTGAGTAGGCACCGGTGCTAGGTGAGTAGGCTGTGTGAGTAGACACAGGTGCTAGGTGAGGAGACACAGGTGCTGGGTGAGTACGCACAGTATTTCTGAAAGAAAATGTTTTGTTTTTTTGTCAAATTGACTATGCTATAAACGCAGGCAGATTAACATGTCTGGCTTCCTAGATATATTCTTTGTAAAAATCTATTTTCAAATAACGAAGATGGTGGAATGTGTGCACCTGTATGATATAAAAGCAGTTAGTGGTAAATCCAAGATTTATGTGTGTCCGTTTCACATATGTAAGTGACATGTGTGCAGATATCATGTGTACTGAAATTGGCTGACATTAACAAATGTGCGCTACATCCGTGGTTGCATCACGTGATACCAGAATTGCGTTTCTCACCGATGATGTTATTTAACTAACATATGTCTTGTCAGGAGTTTATAATATTTGGACCTTGATGGATATACAGTGAGCGACACGAACTCTGGGGGCAACATCAAAGATGTGATCCAGTTCATCATGTGATTATTGGTATCCACTCCACAGTGTCTGGTCTTCTTGGTACATGCACGTGTTAAACAAAATCATTTGTTTGGAAGCTCTGCCTGAAAATATACAGGTCTGAGCTCAAGAAATACAATTTATCTCATTTTATTCAATCTACTCAGAAACATGTGTAATTCTAATTAACATATTTTTATCGTATTATTGGGATCGTATGTCCAGATGTTAATATGATATTTCATTATGCGTCGGGATATTTGATTTAATAGGAATGTGTACAGTCACAGCCAACAGAGCTGCGGATGACAACAGAGCCGCGATTCCATTTTCAAAGGCTTTAAAGTGCATTTTCACTTTTGAATGTATTCACACCAAGTTGTTGTCTAACATTTGCATGTACCTACTAGTTCGATTGGTGTGACTAACATCGGCAATCAATTGATATGGGGCTATGTTGTCGTCCGCATCTTACATGTCATGGCTGTAACTTGATAACATTGATATATCTTAACATCAAAAGAATATGTGTATCAACAATTGTAAGAAATATATCACTGTCAACTCTGTTTAGCTCCATCTTGATACTTTCTTTCCTGGATAACACAAAATCTTTTACAACTTCTTATGAATAAAACATTCAATTCGCTAAATATCAGAAAACCTATGTGTAAAGGACAGTTTGAAGCAAAGCGTTATCGCCTTGCATAAACTCAAAAAGATTCGCTGTTAAGATGAAAGAGTGGTGAGGATAACTGACCGGATGTTATGTATGATGGAACAGGGTCACGTGATGTTTGTACAAAATGGCTTCCGGAAGCAGCGTCCGCCTGACATCTTGTGCAATCACTCTGGGGACGCCGTCTGGATCTGCACCATCACAATTACACATGTCTTTTGAACAATGTATAAACAATGTAAGAGAGCAGATGGTGTTCGTGAATTATGCCTCAGGAGATAGAAAATACTTTAAATTATGTGTTGCCACCTTAAATTTCAGATCGAGAATGTCAATGATTAAATGTGTTACCGAAAAAAAAATGGCTGTCTTTTTACTTCGGAATGTGTAATAATGACATTGTAAAGCATTTTATTGAATTTGTAAAAAAAATAAGTAACATTACACTAATTACACTCCCACGTGAAGTCGACTCTTCATTTAATCCAGGAAACCTTACCGATTTAAAGCTTAAATGTGACTAATATCTTATCGGAACGGTAGACAGCACACACTATCAAGATATAGGCGGGACAATTCTGTCAAAATAGCTGAATTGTCAGGAAGCCGTAGACAATATACAATAGCTGAATTGCCAGGATGCCGTAGACTACACGTTAAAACTGGCTTAGAAACGGATCAGTGTTACATTGACTTACATGTAGGTTTGATATGTTAATCGCTTTTAATTTGATTTATACAATCAATAATACAACAAGCAATGTGTACACCGAAATAAATACAATAAAGAATCCTACAACATAACCTTTTATATGGCTACCCTGGTGGAATTTCTTGGTAGACTCAGCTGTTTATCTAGTTTGAAGTGTGAAATAGCAAAGCTGCAAAAATTACAGAACTCTGCAGCAAGAGTAGTGGGAAAGCTCAAAAAGAGAGATCATATTACCCCTAAACTGATGGAGTTGCATTGGCTACCTGTTGAGGCGAGAATAAATTTCAAGATTGCCTTGCTAACCTGGAAAATACAAAATGGCCTGGCCCCTGATTATCTGTCAAACCTTATTATTCCTAAAAATGGGGAGAAAAACCTAAGATCTAATGGGAATAATGAGTATCTAATTCCTAAAACAAACTCTAGGACTATAGGTGATAGAGCGTTTTCAGCCTATGCGCCTAAAATCTGGAATGCCCTCCCCCTTCCAGTGAAAAATTGTAAAACAGTTGATTCCTTTAAGAAATACTTAAAGACTCACTTGTTTCAAAAACATTATCTTCATAAGCGCCATGAGCAGACTATGTCTGAAATAGCGCTATAGAAATGTATTATTATTATTATTATTATTAGACTCCATACCTTTTCATAGCAACTTAGAAAAATATCTGTCACATTTGGCGATTGCACTTTGGTATAGTTATCGTGAGATTGTGAGCAGGTACAGCTATCCCCTCTGAGGAACTCACCCGGTCAGACCTTGTGATAACTCAGCAATGCTCAGCTGTTTATCTAGTCACGATATGATATTGCGATCCCCTCAGGCCCAGACTGCGCTGATGCCTCGCCCACCACGCAGCCTTAACCTATAAGGATTTGGTAATCACAAAGTATTTGAAGAAAATAGAATATAAAAAACTAGATGTGATATCTATGTTTACAAATCCATGCCAATGGGGTTGAATTAGTTGAATAAGATCATGGGAGAAAAACACGTTTATCTTCATAAACAAGAAAAAATGGTGTTCCACATGTAACACGGATGGGAAAAAAATAACAAAGAAAACAAAAATTACAATAACCAAAACAAACATTACAACAAAAAACAAAAAATTAAATAAACAACAACAAAATACATTTAAACACAAACAATCATTGCAAACTGAAGGGGTAGTTGAAATTATTTTTATACATCTTCTAAAAACATTTAATTTGGTACATGGTCGATTTTTTTTAGCACAACTGTATGCGAAGATGTGCCTTTTCAGGCTCGATTACGTAAGTTGACCTATTATCGCTCAGGCGCTATCGCAATTCATCGATCAGACTTTTGCATGTCATTTCTGTTCTATACCCAAAGCCATCGTCAAAATAGACTTGAAATCCTTTGATTTTAGAAATACCATGCACTGCCCATCCATTTTAACACTAGACTCCAGTAGAACTCGACTTCCGGCAACTAACAATCAAACAATTATGTTCCCTTTAAGTAAACATAAGATGTCAGTCCTGTTTGAAAATATTTCTTTGTCTTTTCTTGATCTCAGCATCGTTTCGCCATTGTTTACGATTTTGCGCAAAGACGTGAAAGTGGGTCAGTTTATTCATGGGAGTGACAGCAACAATCTGGAAAATCCACAACGTTGTGGTGCTTCTGACGTCATATGATGATTTTCCCTTTGTGTTTCCATGACGTCATCACTTGGACTCTTCCAAATGCCATTTTACATTGTCATGTGTGATATCGGGTAAAAAACTGAAGAAAAAACACTACAGAATTCACACAGATTTGTATTTTTAGACATTATGACTGGGAACGATAGTGACATGGGTCATAACTGTAACAGTCAATCGCCGGAGGTCGAGTTTATTTACTGGGGAAACTTCAATATGATGGGCAGTGCGTGGTGCTTCGAGAAACAGTGGATTTCAAGTCTACTTTGCCGATGTCTTTGGGTATAATTGTCCAATTTACACTAAATTTGAACTAAACGTATTGGAAATTCCTTATTCTTGCGATTGGGAAGCATTTCCAAGCAATTTAAAGGGAAAATGTTATGCAACGATGGGCGAACACGACGACATCGTTTTGAACGTTCTGCTTTGTTTACAACACGCACTTCTTTTCTTTTGTTTTACTTCTTTTACATATATATTCATATGCCGGGACGCATGCACAAATTGGAAACTATTGCATGCACACAATAAACACTCCACAGTGGCATAAGTTGCTTGTCAATGAACAACATTGATCACAGAAAAAAACGAATCACAAACCACAGGAAATGATTACACACTTCCCATGAATGTACCGATCACAGAATAACACAGATAGTTCCTTTTTTGATAGGAACCATCCGTGTTACAAAAAAAACCAGAAAATAATTTATTAAATACATGTTTAGTTTTGAATAACCTGTTACAAGAGACCCTTCAGATTCTGTTACATAGACAATATACTCTACAGGTTCTGTTACAAGAGGTAGTAGACTGTATAGGTTCTGTTACAAGAGATAATAGACTACAGGTTCTGTTACAAGAGATAATAGACTACAGGTTCTGTTACAAGAGATAATATACTCTACAGGTTCTGTTACAAGAGGTAATAGACTATAGGTTATGTTACAAGAGGTAATATACTCTACAGGTTCTGTTACAAGAGGTAATATACTCTACAGGTTCTGTTACAAGAGATAATATACTCTACAGGTTCTGTTACAAGAGATAATATACTTTACAGGTTCTGTTACAAAGAGGTAATGGACTGTACAGGTTCTGTTATGAGAGATAATATACTCTACAGGTTTTGTTACAAGAGATAATATACTTTACAGGTTCTGTTACGAAGAGGTAATGGACTGTACAGGTTCTGTTACGAGAGATAATATACTCTACAGGTTCTGTTACAAGAGATAATATACGCTACAGGTTCTGTTACGAGAGATAATATACTCTACAGGTTTTGTTACAAGAGATAATATACTTTACAGGTTCTGTTACAAGAGGTAATATACTCTACAGGTTCTGTTACAAGAGATAATATATGCTACAGGTTCTGTTACAAGAGATAATATATGCTACAGGTTCTGTTACAAGAGATAATATACTCTTCAGATTCTGTTGCAAGAGGTAATGGACTGTACAGGTTCTGTTACGAGAGATAATATACTCTACAGGTTCTGTTGCAAGAGATACAAGAGATGATTGACTCTACGGGTTCCGCAACATGTGTTGGACCACAATGCTTACTATAAAAGTAAAGCAATGCATGTGAAGCTATTGATAACACTATAGACAAAACCATAGACACATTAATAAATCACTTGTAGACTTAAGCCGACCTTTGCTTCACACAAAGCAGGGCGCTTGGCTCATATCCGGCCCACTTCCGCCGGATATGCAGAAACAGAATTATGGGAAATAGCATGACACTACGAGTCTTTGATGGTTTGAATAAACCATTTCAGGATAATATACATGTATATATTTTAACAATTAAATGACTTTACCAAATTTGTCGGTTGCTTCTGGTGGTGACATATTATCAAGAGCCCCTTTTATTTGATAGCATTGTACAACATTCAGGCGGGGGAACCGTGTACAAAGGGAGGACGTGGTGTAACAGGAGGCAAACATAGTGAACAGCAACAAATATAAAGAATTTACACCGGAAGATATTTAACTCACCGTCTGTAGGGAATATATTGGGTTAATACGTGGAAAATCTGAAAACATTACAAACGAAAGTCAATTTGAATATGATTTCTAGGTATCAATTTACTTTTTGTCTAATCCTAATTGCAACATTTCATGTTATTATACTATAACTATTATGTATTACTTAAGTCTTTGCTTCTTGTATCAATGAACTGAGAATCAAATTGTCTGAACATTTATGATCAGATATTATATTGCAAATTTTAGCATGAGGATTGCATTTTTGTTTATGATTTGAACCGTTGTGTCTGTGATTTTGTGATCAGTGATTTAAATTTGGCAAACGTTTTCAAAGTCAATTAACAACTATACTCTTATCCAACCGAACGAGGAGGCACCGCAAACGCCTTGTCATTAAATTACGATATTTCATTTTATATCGTTCTCTATTACAGTAGGATATTCCACTAAATGCGAGTATTATGTTATTGTACGCGAAGAGCACATACATTTCCTGTCAGCTGGGCCCATGCATTTTAAGGCCTCAGGCTTATATTAGCAGTAGCCACAACTTCGTGTAGGTTTTCTAATCAGTCTACAGAATCCCATCCAATGCATTATATTATATTTCCGAATACATATTCCTTTTTATCTGTCATACGTTTCTTGCTCTCTTAATTTCGACCCTCCGCCCGACCGGGATTGTCCTCTATATGTTTCTATCATTGGATTACACAAGTCATGTGACCACTGATAACGTCATAGATGGCAATATAGGATATTTGAGAGCATATCATAGGTCTATTACCCGTGATCTATTTGAGTTGTTTTGCATCCCATATTACCTGTATTCTATCTGATTTGATTTGCATCCCATAGGTATATTACCCGTGTTCTATTTGATTTGATTTGTATCCCATAGTTCAATTACCTCTGTTCTATTTGATTTGATTTGCATCCCAGAGGTCTATTACTTGTATTCTATTTGATTTGATTTGCATCCCATTGGTATATTACCCGTGTTCTATTTGATTTGATTTGTATCCGATAGTTCAATTACCTCTGTTTTATGTTATTTGATTTGCATCCCATAGGTATATTACCTGTGTTCTATTTGATTTGATTTATATCCCATAGTTCTATTACCTGTTTTATTTGATTTGATTTGCACTTTCTAGCAGCTCCATGTGTGTCATATATGCTTCTCAAAAACAAAAAATGACAAAACATGATTCTTTCAATGAAAACATGTTTAACTCAATGTAATATTGTCATTAATATCATAATTCATTCTTCTTGATATGAATGAAAAGTAGATTGTTTTCAAGATGTTTTCACAGCCATTTGACAATGCTTACCGAAATCCTTGTTAACCAATTTTGTAATGTGCTTAAGGAGGTTGTCATATTATGCTGAAATTAACATTGATAGGTTGTTTGTTAACCTTGCTGATTTCATACCATTTAATGCCTCCACAGATGAGCTTTTGGTCTAAAATGTTAACTCTATTTTGCAATATATATTCAATTATAACTACAGGTAGTTTCTCACAGGACGATTTTTTAAATTCATTTATTCAATATTTAGTTTGAATATATTTATCAATGAAATAACTTAAACTGTACTGATACTACATGTAGAGAACGAGGCAATGCATTTACAGTTCCAGGTCGTGGGTTCGATTCCCGTTGCTGATAGTGCATTTATGTTCGAAAATTACAAACACACAAAGGTCACACAATGAAACAAATGAACGCATTTAAGTAGTTTTGCAAGCAATGATTTATCATCAATATAATACATGTATGATCACTATGTGATATGTGTTCAACTTCAAGTGTTCTGGGTCGAGCTCTCAAATTGGGAATTTGCAAGGCCTAAACCGGTGAATACATTACTCACATGCAGAATACAGAGCTAGATAGTTCCCTGGTCCATGCTGGCAAATAAGGTGGGATCGCGGGTTTATTGTACCTTTTTATGTTGCCCAGTCGCTGTCTGGAACGTCAAAGAGTGGTCAAGTAGGGAAACAGGTCAACATGGAACAGGTCCACCCGATGAGTGACCCCCTCCCCCAGCCCCCCAGTCAGCCAGCCACCCAACCCCCCATCCCCCAACCTCCACAGAGGCTGGACAACAGTATCGGGCAATCACTCTGAACACTCTTAATTCCAATTAAGGCGATCATAAAACAATTCATTCATCTCCATCTATACGTTTATTCGGCAAAACCAGTTGGTATCCCGCCGTGAGATGATGTCTGGATTTATACGAAGTGATTCTGGTCACAGATGTTATATTTTATATACATCAATGTGGAAAACAAACCTAAGTCTGAGTGTGATAGACAGCCAATCAGTTCCACATGCTACTATTCCAAAACGACTTTATTCAAGATTTTCTATGTGCACTCGGCCAATAGTGGTTCAGTAAATGTAATGTTACTGGGAGACGTTCTTAATCCTATGAATGGTAATTGATTCTCTTGCTAGCTTTGATGTTTTAATCATTCTTTAAGATTAAGAGGGAAATATAGTTTGTCTTTGTAATAGTTTTTCAACTCTAAAATAAGGTATGTTCTCTTATGGAAAAATGTCATTCTTTTCTTTTTCAAAACAATATTAGAATACAAGACATAATTTTAATGAAGTTTCCAAAGATACAAGGAGTTTTGATTTATCATGGTGATGTCAATCAATCAAGAAACGCCTATTACGGCATAATAGGACCCATGTTATGAATACTAGTATAAATCGCTTGATAATACTTCAGGCTTGTGATTTGGTTCATGCAATACTATTTCATCAATCCCAAGATGTCTTTTGTTGTCCCTTTGGGTCATGAACAAAGGGTGCTTCAAGTTGAAAGAAATCCTGACACTACCTTATTGGCATAGATAAATTCGGGTGGCTATTGTTACCAGGACAATTAAGAAGTCCACACTAAGTGGCAACTATAGTATGATATATGATTTATCCATTTCTTCCACAAGGTCCCATTATATCTACGATTCTTGTCAAGAAATGTCATTAACTTATCACATTAATGTCGACATATTATCTCTAGGGAACGTAGGTGTTATGGCAAGTTATAAAAAACAATCTGAAGATGGAAATGGATGCAGAAAATACATACACACTGTGAATTATATCCAAGACAGGTATTACTCTATTAAATATTATGAATTTGGAAGATTAATTTCTGTTGTCAAAAAACGAAACATGTCAGCACAGAATGTAACTTTCTAAGTTAAAACACGAAATGCATATTATCAAGAAATAAA
This sequence comes from Amphiduros pacificus, assembly GCA_949316495.1. Taxonomy (NCBI): domain Eukaryota; kingdom Metazoa; phylum Annelida; class Polychaeta; order Phyllodocida; family Hesionidae; genus Amphiduros; species Amphiduros pacificus. The sequence goes on from OX439008.1 coordinate 10,361,885, forward strand.
TAGATATATTCTTTCTGCAAACAAATGACAAAAACAAAAAATTGTAACCGCTATTTTCATTTCAACTGTAATCATTTTATATGTGTGCTTGATCTCCAGGACACAAAGCCCTGGGCCTTTGGATTCCAGGTTTTAGTTTGTCATTTTACATGTACAAGGTGGGATACAGCATTTCGAATTGACACAGTACTGGTAGCTAGAAGTGTACTCGCTCTCTACACCAAGTCTTCCCAAGGGTTGACATCCCTAGCAGAGACATGCAGAGACATGCACGATATAAATATATATACATGTACCACGATAAGCGAGGCTAAGATTAGTAAAATTGCTTGGCCAATATATCAAACTATTACTTACTCTCCATTTGTGCATATTTGACAAATAAATCATATTGGCAACTGCATGCTATTTGATTAAATAATAATGATGTAATAGGTGAAACGTATTTCGATGAGGAGGGTTTTAGAGTACATTTATATCGCTCAACCTTTACTTGAGTATAGAAGTCACATCCTCTGTTAATCAAATCAAAGTGTTCTTTCAACTGTCATTGTGAGTCAGGCCATCTTAGTCATGCAACACGGGATTTCATCTGACTTGTGGGTGTTCAGAAGCGTCCCAGCAAGAACAAGATAAAGTGCTTAGAATAACAATCTCAGGTTAGACAGCTTTGAAAAAAATTCTCTTGCACACTAAGATTCAGTACAGGTGAGTCAATTAATTCATGAATTAATTTCCTGTCTATGATGGCCAAGCAAGTATTTTCTTCTGCAAGAGCAGATGGCATAATGTCAGTGTAATATACACAGCCGGAAGCTAGTTTGAAAGCGAGGCAGTTGGTATAATTCAATTGAACGACCCTGAGCACCTGCCTAAAAGGTACAAATCTGAATGCCATTTCATAAGAAACCTTTCCGCCTGTGAACATATTACATCACAATAACAATGGCCTTTCATCTCTATGACGTCACAAAGGAACATATTAGAAATAAGGTTAGAAAAATATCAAAATCTAAAATTTACAAATGGCAGGTTTCATGAAATAATCTGTGACCAATTTCAATAAATAAACTGTGAATACAACTGAAAATCTGTTACCTATTTCACGTTAATAAGATATTTCCATGTCAATTATCATCCCTGATTTAACTGCTGAGATGCCAACAGATCCCTCAACAGAAAATGGTCACAAAGGTTTATGTGTTGAATATCATTCGTCAAGATATAATGACAGTGATCACAGGATGTATTATGTCAGGATGTATTATGTCAGGAGACATGTTGTGTCAGCTCTCTCGGTAATTCAGGCTAAATGTCTGCTTATATTCCGTTGATTGCATTAAGGAATACGAGTGCTCTTTTCCTCTTACATTCCTTATATCATATTTAGCACATACTTCTTAGCTGTGGAAAATATCAATGTTTCTTTGGTGTTCTCTCGCTCAATTTTAAATCTTGAGTCTTTCTGAGGTTCAACATAAAATTTCTATATCTCATATCCGGTGTTTCCTGACAATTTTACCCATTCACTCTTGCACTCTTAGACAGATATGAATATATCTTGACTCTTTGTTTTGCAACTTTACCCATATAAAGAAGCAAAGCTAGCTAACATGAAATGGGTCGTCTTTGGTATCTGTAGAAATGATGAGGTTACACTCAACATAGGGGACTGAACCAGACATTATCCATGATGCCAGCAAATAGATCATTATTTGCATATATAACCACATTTTAAGCATAGATTAGGACATGATAATCAGGGAGGGAGATGCCCGCCATCGAGACTTAATGCACATTATATTTTGAAGAATGACTGACTTTTGTTGTTTGCAGTGTCATTTAGGCATACTAGCAGAAAGTACCGCAATGGATAAGTATTTGCAGGACATTTGTACAGAGTGAAATACAACTCATCGTTACATTTCTACTTCTTTAAATCATTCCTGACCAAAGTCATCGCCCAGACCGGAAATTGAACCCCGGTCGCAAGCATAAAAGACAGTCATCTCGCCACTCAGCCACTTCCCCCGCATCGAATCAAAGGGCCTTTCTCATGCCACAATATATTAAAGATCGTGAATTAACGTTATAAAAATGTGCATGGTAAACTTTCTTACCAGTTAGGCTAAGTGGACGTAGTCTCCTAAGTGCGGCTCTGGATGACATTGTGTATTTTTCACCATTTCACCATTGAGGTTGAATGGATACGAACACAAATCAATGCAAAGTGCGATAACAACACAGGCAGACGACACTTTTCTCACTTGAAGAAAAAAGCAGAGAACAAACAAGATTGATTTCATAGTAAATCTTTCGGCATCTGACATTGTATCGCCTTGGTATGATTTGGACGTGTCTGTGCTACAGAGAATAAATTCCTTGAGAATTAACATTTGATTAGTTTAAGAAATGTAAGTATAAACCAAATTTTACTCATATTCATGATGGTGGTTTTATAGCCATATATATGCGGGATACATATCAAGTAACTTCCACAACTATAATTCGTTTCACAAATATATATATATATATATATATATATATATATATATATATATATATATATATATATATTTGTATGAATAATTAGCAAAAAACGGGTTTTGAAGTAGAGCCAATTCGTGAAGGTTTTAAACACTGTCTAACCGTCTAACCAAATAAGAAGTAGACAAGGAAGTGGCATGGGAGCGTTAGACATAAATATCTGGTGAAATAAATACTCATGCTCATGATATCATAATGCAGTCTATTTCATATTATAACTTATATGATCAGTGAATAGTACACCATTTATGAGTAAAATCCCATAATGTTTTGTATATATATATATATTCACAGATCAAACCCCTTTAATGAGTGTGATATCTTGTATAAATACCAGAGACAAGAAGCCTAAGTGGGATGTAGAATCTATGCCAATAGTACAATGCTAATATACGATAATAAGACACTTTCTCCTTTGTAAATCGATGCCATAATGAAGACGATTGTAAGGCGATGATAGTCGATAATGTTCCCACTGCCCAACCTGCCCTTGTGGCGTGATTCCCTCAATTATCGCCCACATCCTAGGAGGCGCTGCGATTACATTACCAGACTTGGGAATTCTTGTTATGATTATCCGGAGATCAAAGGCAGGGAGCGGCTAATACAGGTTGGGGTTAAGGGGAATAAGCTGAGCGTGATCAGTGGGAGGTTGGGGCAAGCCATTAGTTCAGCATCCAATAAGAAGCGTGCAAATTAGGGGATGTTTCATGGCCGCATGAGAAGGCACGGGGCAATCTCAGGTGCTTACAGCAGACAGCAAAGCAAAACTTAATACTTCCAATATACTTCCCTGCATAATACGTACACTACTCAACTTCCATCCATAAATGGAATACTCTGTTTTAAGATTCTAATTAGGTGGGAACATCAGCCATTCGTCTGGTTCAAGTTTGGTGTGATAATAATTGGTTTTACTGACATTTATGAGCATATTATGTTATCCTTTGTATCAGATATAAGAATTTCTATCAAACAGAAGACTTACCATGATATTAAAAGCTCAAGTCACCTTCTTATTAAAACATGTCCTTTAGAACCGATAATCCATACCCACAAAATATATCAGACAAGGTCCGTCTTATCATTTAAATTGTTCATGACCAAACATTTCAAAGTGAAGCTTAATGATTTTGTAATGTGCGATGGGGACTGGTTTATATGAGGTGACACTGTCATGGGGTGTAGTGCCTAGTTGCTGTGATGTGAGGGGGGAGGCTGGTTTATATGAGATGACACTGTCATGGGGTGTAGTGCCTAGTTGCTGTGATGTGAGGGGGAGGCTGGTTTATATGAGGTGACACTGTCATGGGGTGTAGTACCTAGTTGCTGTGATGTGAGGGGGGGCTGGTTTATATGAGGTGACACTGTCATAGGGTGTAGTACCTAGTTGCTGTGATGTGAGGGGGGGCTGGTTTATATGAGGTGACACTGTCATAGGGTGTAGTGCCTAGTTGCTGTGATGTGAGGGGGGGCTGGTTTATATGAGGTGACACTGTCATAGGGTGTAGTACCTAGTTGCTGTGATGTGAGGGGGGGCTGGTTTATATGAGGTGACACTGTCATAGGGTGTAGTGCCTAGTTGCTGTGATGTGAGGGGGAGGCTGGTTTATATGAGGTGACACTGTCATGGGGTGTAGTGCCTAGTTGCTGTGATGTGAGGGGGGCTGGTTTATATGAGGTGACACTGTCATGGGGTGTAGTGCCTAGTTGCTGTGATGTGAGGGGGGCTGGTTTATATGAGGTGACACTGTCATGGGGTGTAGTGCCTAGTTGCTGTGATGTGAGGGAGGCTGGTTTATATGAGGTGACACTGTCATGGGGTGTAGTGCCTAGTTGCTGTGATGTGAGGGGGAGGCTGGTTTATATGAGGTGACACTGTCATGGGGTGTAGTACCTAGTTTCTGTGATGTGAGGGGGGCTGGTTTATATGAGGTGACACTGTCATGGGGTGTAGTGCCTAGTTGCTGTGATGTGAGGGGGGCTGGTTTATATGAGGTGACACTGTCATGGGGTGTAGTGCCTAGTTGCTGTGATGTGAGGGGGAGGCTGGTTTATATGAGGTGACACTGTCATGGGGTGTAGTACCTAGTTTCTGTGACGTGAGGTGGAGGTTGGTCTATATGAGGTGACACTGTCATGGGGTGTAGTGCCTAGTTGCTGTGATGTGAGGGGGGCTGGTTTATATGAGGTGACACTGTCATGGGGTGTAGTGCCTAGATGCTGTGATGTGAGGGGGAGGCTGGTTTATATGAGGTGACACTGTCATGGGGTGTAGTACCTAGTTGCTGTGATGTGAGGGGGCTGGTTTATATGAGGTGACACTGTCATGGGGTGTAGTGCCTAGATGCTGTGATGTGAGGGGGAGGCTGGTTTATATGAGGTGACACTGTCATGGGGTGTAGTACCTAGTTGCTGTGATGTGAGGGGGGCTGGTTTATATGCGGTGACACTGTCATGGGGTGTAGTACCTAGTTCCTGTGATGTGAGGGAGGCTGGTTTATATGAGGTGACACTGTCATGGGGTGTAGTACCTAGATTCTGTGATGTGGGGTGGAAGTTGGTTTATATGAGGTGACACTGTCATGGGGTGTAGTACCTAGTTGCTGTGATGTGAGGGGGGCTGGTTTATATGAGGTGACACTGTCATGGGGTGTAGTGCCTAGATGCTGTGATGTGAGGGGGAGGCTGGTTTATATGAGGTGACACTGTCATGGGGTGTAGTACCTAGTTGCTGTGATGTGAGGGGGGCTGGTTTATATGCGGTGACACTGTCATAGGGTGTAGTGCCTAGTTGCTGTGATGTGAGGGGGAGGCTGGTTTATATGAGGTGACACTGTCATGGGGTGTAGTGCCTAGATGCTGTGATGTGAGGGGGAGGCTGGTTTATATGAGGTGACACTGTCATGGGGTGTAGTGCCTAGTTGCTGTGATGTGAGGGAGGCTGGTTTATATGAGGTGACACTGTCATGGGGTGTAGTACCTAGATTCTGTGATGTGGGGTGGAAGTTGGTTTATATGAGGTGACACTGTCATGGGGTGTAGTGCCTAGTTGCTGTGATGTGAGGGGGGCTGGTTTATATGCGGTGACACTGTCATGGGGTGTAGTGCCTAGATGCTGTGTTGTGAGGGGGAGGCTGGTTTATATGAGATGACACCGTCATGGGGTGTAGTACCTAGTTGCTGTGCTGTGGGTGGGAGGCTGGTTTATATGAGATGACACTGTCATGGGGTGTAGTACCTAGTTTCTGTGATGTGGGGGGGAGGCTGGTTTATATGAGGTGACACTGTCATGGGGTGTAGTACCTAGTTTCTGTGATGTGAGGGGGAGGCTGGTTTATATGAGGTGACACTGTCATGGGGTGTAGTACCTAGTTGCTGTGATGTGATGGGGAGCCTGGTTTATATGAGATGACACTGTCATGGGGTGTAGTGCCTAGTTGCTGTGATGTGAGGGGGAGCCTGGTTTATATGAGATGACACTGTCATGGGGTGTAGTGCCTAGTTGCTGTGATGTGAGGGGGAGGCTGGTTTATATGAGATGACACTGTCATGGGGTGTAGTGCCTAGTTGCTGTGATGTGAGGGGGAGGCTGGTTTATATGAGATGACACTGTCATGGGGTGTAGTGCCTAGTTGCTGTGATGTGAGGGGGAGGCTGGTTTATATGAGATGACACTGTCATGGGGTGTAGTGCCTAGTTGCTGTGATGTGAGAGGGAGGCTGGTTTATATGAGATGACACTGTCATGGGGTGTAGTGCCTAGTTGCTGTGATGTGAGAGGGGAGGTTGGTTTATATGAGGTGACACTGTCATGGGGTGTAGTGCCTAGTTGCTGTGATGTGGGGTGGAGGTTGGTTTATATGAGGTGACACTGTCATGGGGTGTATTACCTAGTTGCTGTGATATGAGGGGGAGGCTGGTTTATATGAGGTGACACTGTCATGGGGTGTAGTACCTAGTTGCTGTGATGTGAGGGGGGGGCTGGTTTATATGAGATGACACTGACATGGGGTGTAGTACATAGTTGCTGTGATGTGAGGGGGAGGTTGGTTTATATGAGGTGACACTGTCATGGGGTGTAGTGCCTAGTTTCTGTGATGTGGGGTGGAGGTTGGTTTATATGAGGTGACACTGTCATGGGGTGTAGTACCTAGTTGCTGTGATGTGAGGGGGAGGATGGCTTATATGAGGTGACACTGTCATAGGGTGTAGTACATAGTTTCTGTGACGTGAGGGGGAGGCTGGTTTATATGAGGTGACACTGTCATGGGGTGTAGTGCCTAGTTTCTGTGATGTGGGGTGGAGGTTGGTTTATATGAGGTGACACTGTCATGGGGTGTAGTGCCTAGTTGCTGTGATGTGAGGGGGGGCTGGTTTATATGAGGTGACACTGTCATGGGGTGTAGTGCCTAGTTGATGTGATGTGAGGGGGGGCTGGTTTATATGAGATGACACTGTCATGGGGTGTAGTACCTAGTTGCTGTGATGTGAGGGGGAGCCTGGTTTATATGAGATGACACTGTCATGGAGTGTAGTACCTAGTTGCTGTGATGTGAGGGGGAGGCTGGTTTTCATGAGGTGACACTGTCATGGGGTGTAGTGCCTAGTTGCTGTGATGTGAGGGGGAGGCTGGTTTATATGAGGTGACACTGACATGGGGTGTAGTGCCTAGTTGCTGTGATGTGAGGGGGGGGAGGCTGGTTTATATGAGGTGACACTGTCATGGGGTGTAGTGCCTAGTTGCTGTGATGTGAGGGGGGGGAGGCTGGTTTATATGAGGTGACACTGTCATGGGGTGTAGTGCCTAGTTGATGTGATGTGAGGAGGGCTGGTTTATATGAGGTGACACTGTCATGGGGTGTAGTGCCTAGTTGATGTGATGTGAGGAGGGCTGGTTTATATGAGGTGACACTGTCATGGGGTGTAGTACCTAGTTGCTGTGATGTGAGGGGGGACTGGTTTATATGAGATGACACTGTCATGGGGTGTAGTGCCTAGTTGATGTGATGTGAGGGGGAGGCTGGTTTATATGAGATGACACTGTCATGGGGTGTAGTGCCTAGTTGATGTGATGTGAGGAGGGCTGGTTTATATGAGGTGGCACTGTCATGGGGTGTAGTGCCTAGTTGCTGTGATGTGAGGGGGAGGCTGGTTTATATGAGGTGACACTGTCATGGGGTGTAGTGCCTAGTTGATGTGATGTGAGGAGGGCTGGTTTATATGAGGTGACACTGTCATAGGGTGTAGTGCCTAGTTGCTGTGATGTGAGGGGGAGGCTGGTTTATATGAGGTGACACTGTCATGGGGTGTAGTGCCTAGTTGCTGTGATGTGAGGGGGAGGCTGGTTTATATGAGGTGACACTGTCATGGGGTGTAGTGCCTAGATGCTGTGATGTGAGGGGAGGTTGGTTTATATGAGGTGACACAGTCATGGGGTGTAGTGCCTAGATGCTGTGTTGTGAGATTGGGAGAGTGGTTGTTTGAGGTAATAGTGTAATGAGGGTTCAGTGAATAGTTGCTGTAATGTGAGGTGTGACTGGTCAGAGGTGACAATGTCTTCAGATAGAGTCTGGTAACAGCTTTGTTGTGATTGATGAAGATGGATAAGGACACGGGAAACAGATCATCACACAAATCCATTTCTCCATGATGAAATCAAACATGATCATCGGACATGTAATGTTGAACGGATTTTCGGTTTTAATCTATTAAGATTGATGAGAGCTAAAGACACGGAACATTATAATCAAAAATAACTTTTCTGTTGATATATGTCTGATATAAATCACTACATTTCAACCAATATTTCACAGGTAAGAGTATCTGTATGTAAGCCAGCATGTCATCATATTTTGGTCAGCGCCTCTAGTCAATTTGACCAGCATTCCTACTCATATAAGTCAACATTTTTATTAATCGAGGTCAGCATCTCCAGATATCTGAGTCAGTGGTTATACTCAATTCTAATTCAGCTTTTTAAAATAATCAGTTATGGCTTGAATTTCTTTCCTTCCCATCCATCATTTATTGAATTCATTACCCCTATTCATTATACCAGTAGTCTCATTATAGCAGTAGTCTCAATTGGAACCTGAAACCAAACCTTAAACCAGCCATCAAAATTGGGTCCAGGAATTTCAAGAAGGTCAATAAAGAAGCATGAAATGTAATATCAAGTCTAGTTAAACTGATATATCAAGTTAAGAGAACCTACCTCCAATTAAGATTATTAAACACAATAATGATGATTTTCATAACTCTCTCCAAGAATGTTCCCTTTAAAGAAGCCAGCATCTCTTCAGGAAGCCAACCCCACGGATGGTAAATCATATCAAAAGTGAAAGATCTTTTCAAAGGAATAAATATATTCATTTACTGAAAACTTTCTCTAAGATGGTGGAGCAAAATATGAAAATAAAACATGAAACTAAAAAACTGTTGAGGCCCTCTATGGGTGATCCCTCATCTCAGGCAGCAAAGTTCAATGATTTGTTTCCTTGGAAAGATACACAAGTTTGATGGATAATACTCCACCTATAACAAGTTCAACTATTTTCCTTCGCACACTGTATGCGCTCAATGTGGCAAAACTTACACCACACTCCGGGCCATGAGACGCCACGCCCAGCACGCCCACACACCCACGCACAGTGGGTACAAGTGTGACTACTGCATGGTGACATACACCAGACTTGACAACCTGAGGAGGCATTGGAAACGGGATCCATTCTGTTCCCTCTTAAACCAATGCAACATACAATTGCGCATGGAGGCAGAGGTCCAAATCAGAGACCTCACACAGACAACTCCGACATACAACCTCAAAACTGAGGACAGATCGGAAACAACACAAGCAAGTAAGACAACCACCCCTATGTACCAGTAAATATGACATAAATTCATACAGTCACAAATTAAAGACCACTGCATCTTCACCAGATGGGGAGCTTCTTGGAAACCCCACCTTGTGAAAAGAATTTCTGAAACAAACTCATCACCAGGTACTCATTCTACTCTTTTCAGCTAACTTAGAATCAAGTGGAGCAGAGGAGATCACAGAGGGAGCCGCAACCACCGAGGCTCTCTCTTTTGGCAAAACCACCCCAGATCAAGTTCCCAATGGCATCCCAGAATCGACAAACATTGACGATTTCTGGGAAAGCTTCGAATGGGATACACAAAAAAAAAAAAACCCAAAGACTTGGAAAAGATCCTGGAATCCCTCCAGGAGATCCTGGAAGACACATAGTCATCCACAGTCTACAAACGGTCTGAATTGCAACATAAGTCTGTAAAATACCACAAGAAACAACCAGAAAAACCCAATATGAAAATAAAACCTATTTTTACATAAAAAAAGTTTCTTGTCCATGTTTGTATGAAACCAAACCAGGTTCCTAATCGAGAACCCAACAAAAATAAGGTATCTTATCCTATTCAATTATTGAAAAATTCTCGTACATATAACAAAAGAAAGAAACGAGATCAATTAATTCGTTTTAAAACTGGACATTCCTACCCCGCGCCGGGGCAGTACGCAGCGTAAAATAAACGAACTAGTCTGGAGGCCATCCGGGAGAGGGTCCGTAAATTTCAAAAGAATTAGAGATTAGAGATCGAACACTTTCGAATCGACAAAAAGTCGAAAAAACCTCCCCAAAAATTGCAGAATATTCTACAACATATGTAGAACACTTTACAACTCGCCTGTAACCCTTGCAACGCCCTCAAAACAATGGTTTTTCAATAGCACCTCCACTCGAGAGCTCATAGAAACCAGAACACCTCCAGACTGGAGGTGCTACAAGTGAAGGCACAGCACCTCCAGAGGTGCTGTCACCTCCACTAGATCCAATATAAACAAGAATTAGGATAACGCAGTCAGTCCCTATCGAACTGAAGAGATCGAACCAGATCGAAACCGTTGTTGGTCTTGGTCGGGACTGTGATCGTCGTCAAGCTCTTTTCTTGTGATCCTCGCCTTTTCTACTTCAACTATTTTCCTTATATTTTTTTAAAAGATTCTTTTTATATTTACATTATTTTCAATGAATAAAACTTTTGATTAAATATGATATTTTGTACAAATGTCATAAAATTTGTCAATTATATAATAAATGTGATTAGTCTTAAACCAAAATTCTTCAATAAATCATGTGTTAATTTCTCTGAAATGAACATGATGAATGTCTGGGTTAGTTTTGACCTGGAGCAGACATCATTTTAGAAATGGGTGAAGGGGACCTTGAAACACAAACAGGTGGATTTCCTGTTGGTTTTTTGTTTGTTTGTTTGTGGTTTTACATCACTTTCAACATTATTTCAGTCATTTCGTGATGAGACCTACTTGTAGCAGATATAGTGCTGCCTCACTGAATTGTCATGTCGCAGGTCCTTGACATGACAACCCACCCGGTCACAGATTTACAAGGACAACGGGTTAACCTTTTAGGCACGGGCCTAAATTGTATCATGAGTTCAATCCCGGCACGGCCGGGGCTTGAACCCACGACCTTTGGATCACCACAGAGGAACTGGTGCTAATAAGCTGGCGCTCTAACCAACTGCGCCACGGCCCGTGGCCTTTTCCTGTTGGCAAAGACTGTAACCCTTTGTGGAAATCTCTAAAATGGTGACTATCCAAACAGCTGAAACTGAATTACACCCTTTTCATATATAATAGTGCTTTGTAGATGATCTTGTTTCACTGCATGTACCAAAATAAAATTCATCATAACCCATTAAATTTAATGGCCCACACACATCATAGTAATACACTTGCTACCATGCTTTCACTGCTTTACTTTGAATATACATTTGATTGCAAACCCAGTTTATTTGTAGTGGTTGGTATGAGAAAAGACAAGAACATGGGTTCATGCAGTTTTCAGGGAGACAGATCTCACTCATTGGTTTTGGTGGAAGAACCTCACTTGTCCTTTAGACTCTTGAGATCTTTCCACCAGAACCAAGTTGAGAGATTTGTCAATCTGAACACTGTACTCCCATGTTCATGTCTTAATATCACTGCTACTTGAACTATCTGCTGAATTTGATAATATTGATCATCAAATACAGGGAATGGTTCTGAGGCCAACCCTTTTCTGGCATACTTCATTGTTAAGTATGGATTAAGCTATCATATCTATGCAGATGACAGATTGCCATTTCTGAATTAAGTAAACATCATGTAGACACTTCTAGACATAAATAACCTCTAGACACACTTCTAGACATGAGCTTCTAGAACAGTGCATCAGTGAGGTCAAGGCCTGATATCAAACAATAGATTTGTGCTTAGATTTCTATGCTTACATCTCAAATCATGCTCAAATCTGTTTTTAGATCTTTTTCAAGCAAACAATTTTACTTACATCACAAGTTTGTGACAACACTTTTGCACCCAATGAGTCTGCTGTTAATCATGGTAATCATCCTAACATGGACATAAGGGCACAAATACATGCCTTTATTACATTATACCCTTGACTGTAGAAATGGCCCCATTCTGGCATAAACGTGTTGCAGATGGAAGATCAGGAAATATTCTCACATAACTGAGAAACTGAAGGATTTGTTTCTTTGTTTGTTTGGGGTTTTACATCACTTTCAACATTATTTCAGTCATATCGTGATGAGACCTACTTGTAACAGATATAGTGCTGCCTCACTGAATTGTCATGTCGCAGGTCTTTGACATGACATCCCGCCAGGTCACAGATTTACAAGGTTAACGGGATACCCCTATAGGCACGGGCTTCAGCTCATGTGGGAAATTGTATCATGAATTCAATCTCAGCATGGCCGGGGATGGAACCCACCACCTTTGGATCACCACAGAGGAACTGGTCTTAATAAGCTGGCACTCTAACCAACTGCGCCACGGCCCATGGCCCCGAGAAACTGAAGGAACCACACTGGATACCTGAATGTGCCAGAATCGACTTCAGTGATTGCACCTAAGCTGTGTAATGATCTTCCTAATGATACTATTAGCACCCCAGCAAGTATTTTTAAATCACAACTCTTTCGGTAAGATTACTATGAATAGCGCTATGAACCGAAATGTTCAGGTAACAGCTCAGGTATAAGTTATTATTATTATCTTTATTATTGTTTTTATTATTGTTTTTATAATTGTTGTTATTATTATTATTATCATTATTATTATTATTATTATTATTATTATTATTATTATTATTATTATTATTATTATTATTATTATTATTATTATTATTATTATTATTATTATTATTATTATTATTATTATTATTATTATTATTATTATTATTATTATTATTATTATTATCAAGCTACCACAAATAGTGCTAACAATCATTTGAGTTGATGAATGTCATAGTCCAGTTCATTGCACCCAATTTAATTACGTCCTCAATATTGCATATTTTCTTAGGAAAGTAGTTTTCATTATTTTGATCAAGTATGCATTATGGAAATTCATCAATCAATGTGGTGGAAGCTTATGCATTTAGGCCTGTTTAATTCAAAAACGGAGAAATAGTTTTAACTCGATCCTAATGTTGGCTAAGAATTCTTCAGCATAATAATACAAACTTCTTTTCTTTTTGATATCACCTCATTTCAAATTTATAAAACCAATTGATTACAAATGTATATATAATAAAGAGATAAGAGATTGGAAGAAACATTTAAGAAGAATGTAACACCAATGATATGTCCCCTTGTCTAAATCTTACCTCTAGAGTCCAACAATAATGGCTTTGTTGCTCATTAGAATGATGGATGATTCTTCCCTTACAGATGGGAAAAGTTGACTATTAGCTCCCCGCCAAGCCTATACAAATAGAATCTGTCAGGAGGTAAATGCATTGCTTCAGACACTTGCCTCTCAGAGTTAGAAACTCTGTATCTGACATGTTGGTAATTAGGTCACATGTGGAGGTCATCGGTCACTTATAGTGTATTATATCTTTTCTGATGTACCATAATATCTATACTACAGTTTCCACTTGAACCTAACTTTCTTTTTTAATTCTATATCAATATTATCATCTAATGTGAAAATACTTATCATGAAATACAGAAAGAGCAGAAATTTATATTAGTTTCTTGAATATGTAACTGTATGATATATAATCTCAGGATATTTGATTTCTACATTCTATTATTAAATCATTGTTGTCCAAAAACCGTCACCACTTCTACAAAAAGGGAAGCCATGATATATCAAACTAGCACCCTCACTTGAAGCTAAGGCAAGATAGATATATTGCACACTCCCCGAGAAGATCAATGCCATTGTAAAAACTGGCTGCTCCCAAGCGTGTCCTAAACATCCCAAGATGACTATAGCAAAACATCAACACATCCCAGACATAATACATCCAAGAGTTGATTTATTCAACAAACACCGCCTGTACACCAACCTGCATATCCTGGGCCAAGCCTGTGTATACAGGGGCACATACATACATCTTCCTAGGCTTGCATACAATAAGTAGGCATTGTCTTACACAACTTTGTGTAATGAGCTTTGGATAGATTGCCATATTCTTGATTGTTCTATAAAGTGTCACGTTTCCGTGTGGATAAAAATACTATATAAGGTTGCACTCTGATTTAGGATGGAAAAATGTGAAGTGAAATCATTGTGTTAAAATCATAAAAAAGACGATGATTGCACATTGAAATGTCAATCAAGAATATAGTTGCATTTAAAATATGGCTTTCTGAAAATTCCAAAATAGGTAGTCTATATATAGGCCGATTGCCGATCTTTACCGGAGCCAGAACTGTACAACTCCACTATATTTAATCATTGTTCTGAGAGATTGGCAGGGGGCCGATGAAAGGTATACGAGTATGAAAGCTTACATTGTACATCTGGATATATAAACTTTAAAACATCACCTCAGGAGGGTAAACGCACCATCAGTCATGATGTATGCACCGGAAGTTATGACATGCGCACCGGAAGTTATAATATAAGCACCGGAAGTTATGATATATGTATTAGGAATCATGATAGATAAGATTCTATTTGATTAAAATGCAAACTTGATGTGGTCAGGGTGGGAATATTAACTCTACCTCAGGAATATTAATCCTACCTCAGGAATATTAATCCTACCTCAGGAATATTAATCCTACCTCAGGAATATTAATCCTACCTCAGTATCCAAACAAGTCTTTTCCCGCAGACAGAATGTCTTCCTCTCAGCGTTCCTCGGAACCTCGTTATCATAATGCAGGTTTTGCCTGTTCCCTCTACTTGGCAGTAGTTATAGCTGTTTTGTGCATTGCCTGATCTTTTGATCCATCTATCTTTTATATTACAGTTTGGCTTCAGACAGTGGTGACATTGGTTGATCTTAGATCTTAGATCAACTTCACTGTCTGACACAGGCGTGGAATGAAATCTGCCAAAACATAACGTATTACGTGCTTTGCAGGTTAAGGTGTCATTTACGAAAAGCACAACAATATTTGCATATAACTATTGCCAAGTTAGTCATTACACTGACCTGAATATTTATCCACAAGATGAAATATAAAAACTAATCGTTTCTGTCTGATGTTTTTCATTAGGTCATAACCAGTAATTGATTTGTTAAAAGAGTTAACAAAGACGCTAATATAATGCATAATCCAGCTACAAGCGCAATGAGAAAAGGAGTATAATTAAATTCAGTTGGGTAAAAATATAATATTTATAATATTTTAAAATATAACGTAAATCTCGAAGGCACGTTTTCCAATACAGCCAACGACAACTGAGATGCAGATGACAACATATTGGAGTTATGTAAAATGCTGAATTACAATGTCAATAAGGAAGTCTCAAGGATAAATAAAAGAAATGTACTGAGTATGTTTGATCAAAAATCTTTTTGCCCATTCCATTTTTACACATATTATTTATATGTAGCTAATTTACAGTAAAATGGCAGATATTATTTAATTGATTAACTCAGTTTAAGGGTCCAGGACAATTTGATTTACAGTACAACACACCAATTGCTGACAGTACAACACACCGAGTGCTGAAATATTTAAAACTCTGAATTGGATGCCATTTAAGGATAGAGTGACCTATCGTAAAGCTCTTATGGTGTATAAAATGAACTTGCCCCAAAATACACGCAGGACGTGTTTCAATATGTTTGTGATGTTCATAAAAGAGATACAAGATCAGCTACCCAGAATTATCTTGCTCTTACAGGTGGCAAGCACAAAGACATTTTCATAAACAGCTTTGCTTATGATGGTGCTGTAATTTTGAATGCATTATCCCAGAACATCAGAGATGCAAGGTACTTGCAGAGTTATAGAAGTGCATACCTTAAGAACTATTTTAACAATAATTAGATTCATATATTTTAGACACTATCAGTGACTATTGATTGGCAATACATGAAACATTATATCTGTGATATTTTATTTTAACACTGATTTTACTTTACTTATAGGTATAATAGGTCATGTTGACCAAATGGCATGTCTAAACCCTCTGTAAATAAGTTTATCATTATTATATTATTATTATCATTATTATTATTATTATTATTATTATTATTATTATTAGAGTTATTTACTCTGAGAACACAATATAATATTGAAAAATAACAAATATCGATATTATCAATGTATTCTACAATTTTGTTTTCAAAATATATGTTTATTATGTGCTCAACCTTAAACAAAGGTCCTCTTAAGGGCAAAAAAATGTCAGCTTGAACCATTGATTTCATTTTCTCTTAGTTTGAAAATATACTTAATGTTCGCTACGGCTGCCACTGCTGAAATCAACATTTAATATGGGGATCATAAAGCCCACTAAATTATTATAATTATTATTATTATTATTATTATTATTATTATTATTATTATTATTATTATTATTATTATTATTATTATTATTATTATTATTATTATTATTATTATTATTATTATTATTATTATTATTATTATTATCATCATTATTATTATTATTATTATTATTATTATTATTATTATTATTATTATTATTATTATTATTATTATTATTATTATTATTATTATAATTGTTGTTGTTGTTGTTGTCGTTGTTGTTGTTGTCGTCGTCGTCGTCGTCGTTGTTGTTGCATGCCCAAAAGTTAACAACCTTAATGTGATGTCATGACACTTGTTCTGAGCATGCCCAGTAGAGGCTAAAAAAAGCACATGGTTCCATTTGAGATTCAGCCATATTGGGAAATGGTATCAAGATTGTTATGGAGCTTTTCATCACCTTAATTAGCTCTTTTATTATTTATTAAAGTGGCATACTATCACAAAATACATCAATTTAAATTGGGCAAATCTTTGTACTTATAAGTTTGAATACAAGTTCCTTAGTTTTGGAATTGGCAAAAAGGGTGTCCCTTGAGTGACCCACAATACTGGAGCGAAATAATGTCTATACTTTGGACAGAATATGCAGAATGCAATGATTAAACAACACCAGGATAAAGATATTCCCCAATATGAAATATTTTCCATGCTTTTGTAAGTTTTATTGCTGCAGACATTCAGATCACTTTATGTCCAAAAGTAAACATTCTGGTGAATATTAAATGTTGATTGGTTGTCAAAAAGCCTTCAGTATTGTATTGATTGACCTCACATGAAAATGTATTGTGCTGCCAAGACCTTCAGGGCACCAATGTGATCATAACTTTTGTAGCCCTACAGCTGACTTTGGAACAATTCAAGTAACTTTTTCAATATGGTTTTGGAACATTTCAATCACAGAACACAAGATATTTCATTCTAAAATATGGCTTTATACACATTTGAAGGGATTGCAGTTGTTTGCACAGCTTACACTATCTATTGCCTCCAATGTTCAGGTATTTCTGAGATTTTTGTTTCCTCCCTTGGCGTACAACATATGTGTGTATATACCACATTTATAAACGTGCACGTGTCAAGAGAGGCTGGAAGCTAATGTGTAATATGACGTCACGAGGCAACTCCTGCATTTTGGTGTGGAAGATCACTAGGTACTCACGAAGAGGACATGTTTAGCCTCTAGTTGTGATGGTTAGGTTTTATGGGGATATTTGAAGCCTCAAGCTGTATAGGGACGGTCAGTTTGTTTGTTTGTTTGTTTGATTGGGGTTTCACATTACTTTCAACATTATTTCAGTCATTTCATGATGAGACCTACTTGTAGCAGATATAGTGATGCCTCACCGAATTGTCATGTCGCAGGTCCTTGACATGACAACCCACCTGGTCACAGACTTACAAGGACAATGGTTTAACCCTTTGGCACAGGCCTCAACTCTTGTGTGAAATTGAATCATGAATTCAATCTTGGCACGGCCGGGGATCGAACCCACGACGTTTGGATCACCACAGAAGAACTGATGCTAATAAGCTGGCACTCTAACCAACAGCGCCACAGCCCATGACCTTCTGGGCGGTCAGTACGAGTGTTACTCACAGTGCGTATTCCTTGTGTAGCCCTGCTGCATAGGCTCTGAGTGCCCACGAGACAAGGTGGAGCGCCCAATATATCAAATCAAATCAAATTTGGTTCTTTGTGGCCACATCTTTGCAGAGAAGATTTCATTTTCACATAATTTTTCAAACTTGTAAACTAAGAAAGCGTGATGCTCCACATGTAACACAGATGGCAAACAAGAAAACAATGAAAAACAACAAAAAGCCAAACAGAACAGAAAAAATGATAATTGAAACAGCATAATAAAATGATTAAATTTGATATAAACAATACCAGACATACAATAAACAAAAACAAAGAATGAAACAAAATATCAGCAGATTTTTAAGCAATATATAACAATTATTTTAGCACCAAATGAATACCAAGAAAATTGACAACGTGTACAGAGAATTGTCAATTTCTGCAAAACTTTCTCTTGTATTTCTGCTTTAAACTTAACATTTTTTCCGATTGTTATGAATAACTCATTGCAAACTGATGGGGTAGTTGAAATTATCTTTGTTCATCTTTTTAAAACTATTATTTTGGCATATGAATGACTTTCTCAGCACAAACGCAATGCAATTGCAAAGTTCTGTCTTTTTCGGTTTGATCTAGTAAAGTCTTCTAATATCGCTCAAACCCTAACGCAAATCATCAATCAGACATAAGACTGTTATTCATTGTCTAATTGTCCACTTTACAACAAATTTGAACTGAACTTATTCAGAATCTCAGGCTCTATTGATTGGGGAATTATTCCATCTTGATCTTTTTGTCACCAAGCACTTCTGTCCCTTTTTTTTAACATGTTGTAGGAATGTATTCATACATGTGCGCAAATTAGAATCTAATACATGCACATAGACGAACAGTGGCGTCAGTTGCTTGACCCATATTGACCACAGAAAAGCTGAATGACAACTCACTGGAAATGACTACACATTCCCCATGATTATACTACTGATCATCAATGATTGTAGAAAAAAGGAACCATCTGTGTTACAACAATAGCAAAATGATGCTGAGTAATACATAATTCCTCCAAGCTGAGATGAAAAAAAAGCAACAAAGAATATTTTGGAGAGGTCAAGCAGCTGATATTTAATTGAAGGGAACATGGTTTTTTTTAAATCCCGTTGCCAGGGAACAGATTCTTCCCGGGTAGGGTGGACAGTGCATGGTATGTCTGGAAACAGTGGATTTCGAGACCATTTTGTCGATTTCTTTGGAGGTGCCAATCGGGGGATTCCCATTTATGTAAGGGCAGAAGGTAAATCCCTCTTGTGATAAGAAAACTCTACCAGTGGTCAGACATGGTTCCATGAAACAAGGTATATACCATATATGTTGTGAAAGGCATTTTCATAAATTTCGCGTACGCATTCAGAAGAACATTAATCCCATTAATCCATTGATTTCAGAAATAATATGCACATAACATTGTCTACCATAATTGACTTACGACTCAGGTAAAACTTGATTCCTATCAAAAGGTTTTTGTTGCTTTTCTTTTTAACATCAAATGCAAGGTTTGTCAGAATAAATGGGTTGAGAGTGGGTCAGTTTATTCAAGGGAGAATAGCAACAATCTGGAAGCTCCACAGCACAGTGGTGCTTCTGACGTCATGTAGCGCTTCTCCGTTTGTGTTTCCATGACGTATTCACTTAGACTCTATCAAATGCAATTTCACTTAGTCAAGTGTAATGTCGGGTACAAAACTGAAGACAGCGACACGTTAAGTACAACAGTTAGTCGACGGGAGTTGGACTGGAGCAGATCGGTTGCTGACATATTCGACTTTTCTCCTGTGGCGTGTTGGACCCTGGGAATGAATTTTGTCCACCCCCTCCCCCCAAAAAAACAAAAAAACAAAATAAAATAACAAAAAAACAAATTTGACCGTGGCTAGAGGGAAAAGCCCCGAAGAAGTCGGCCCTAGCCACTCTGTAACGGCTAACAACTCTAAATAATAATAATAATAATAACGATTTATATAGCGCCATACCAGACCAGGTCCGCTCATAGCGCTTTATCAAGATAGTGCTTTCTATATAGATATGTCTTAAGTTTTTTCTTGAAAGTGTCCACAGTTTTGCAGTTTTTCACTTCAAGGGGCAGGGCATTCCCAGATATATCCTTCG
Source organism: Amphiduros pacificus (assembly GCA_949316495.1). Taxonomy (NCBI): domain Eukaryota; kingdom Metazoa; phylum Annelida; class Polychaeta; order Phyllodocida; family Hesionidae; genus Amphiduros; species Amphiduros pacificus. Next base: position 10,382,033 of record OX439008.1, read on the forward strand.
AGAAGGCTGAATTGATCCTGAAGGCCAACTTTATATTGAATAGAAAAAATAGAAAGTAGATAATTTAATTTATATAATATGGTCTAACAGGCACGGCCGAAGAAGTTACAGTCGAACAAGGGAATGGTCGAAATAGCCAGTCACCATTTAATCAGATTGGGACAGATTTGAGCACAAGGATTTGTATACATTGAGAAAAATGTGATTTTGAAGTCTATTTTGACGTTGAATACAGGAAGAGTGGGAGGTTTTACATGGGCCAAACAATACATTATTGAAATGTGTTTAATTGTTTAATTGAACATCACTTTCATCATTTCTGGACTTGCCAATATTCCAAATTCGATTCCGACCAACGAATAATTTACCGTCTGTAAAGTCTCATTCTTAAAAGTTTTGGATTATTAAAAAGGTTTTATGATTTAAACCCAAGTTTGATCTCAGGGGCAGACCATCGTTCAGTTATGGGTTGGAGGAAAGTCAACAAAAGATATTGGTGGGACCAATTGATGAGGAAAATAATATTGAGAGTGCGACCCTTATAAAAAAAATAATTGAGATTTATACATCTGAAGAAAAGAATGTTCGAAGGTCACAAATCAAAGAAATGGAGTTCCAAGCTTGTAGAAGTCAAATTTAGAGAGGAGAAGGAAACAACAATAAAAAACACAAAAATTGGCTTGCTTCGCTCGGCACAATACTAGGTACAACCTGCCCAAAACATATGTGAGGGAGTCAGTTTTAAGGCATCAGCAACAAATAAAATTTACAACTTACAACTTTTAGGAACACATACAATCTGAGAGCAATGGTAAATGTTATATATTGCTGTCAGACACAACCTATTGCAAAACTCTTTTATCTTTTATATTTACAAGACGTTCAGCTTGATTACTTCACTTAACATTTGATATTGGACAAAACATAGACTTTCATCGTCTGGATTTCCTATCTTAAAGGTGAAGGAAACCTTCACAAATTGTAGATTAGCAATTTAAATTTCATCAATATGTCATGTGATTGAACACATGTGTAAAATAAAAAGAAGACTTTGAGAGACTTTGAGTACTTTACTGTTGTCAAATTTTCTGAAGTTTTAATTATCTTTTATTGGTGGCAAGTATCTTGTTAAGGGGGAATTGCAAATAAATTTTCATCTAGGTCATCTAGTCATTTTAAACTGTGGTAAAGAAAGGTGTTGTGCCTTCACACCTGTGACAAAAGTCGGCTATTTTAACAGATAGAAAAAAATAATCACACTCGGCCCTTTACATGATATAGGTTTGAAGCTCATGAAATGTAAAATTTGTTGATTGCTTTATATAAATAGATAACATGCCATGAAAAGTTATTCAAATCCATATTTACTTGTTTTTGACCATTACAAATAATTCAAACATGCTTTTATGGCAGCTATGACACCTTCATCCCTTATGTCTTCAAAGTGCAGACCGTGCTTCAGATTGGGTAGTTTTACCTTTATGATATCTAGGCAGAGAAAATACTCTGTAGTTAATTCATTAACAATCATTTATTGATAATTTTAGGCTGCAGATCCCTGAACGGTGTATAAGCTATAGTATCAGGCTCCATCCGTATGTGCGTGGGTCTGTGGGTCCGCCTGTCAACATAAAAATATACATTTTGCTATATTTTCCACTGTTTGAGATACAAGCTCCAATTTTTAAACACATGTGAATCCCATGAAAGCCGAATATGATGACCTCAGTCGTGACCTTATTTTTCTAGGTCACAGGCTTCAAATTGTTACTTAAAACATTTTGCTATATCTTATCAGACATTTTGCTATATCTTATCAGACATTTTGCTATATCTTATCAGATATCTAAGATAAAGGCTTTACATGCTACCACACATGCATACCATGAAGGATTAAATCGGATGGCCTCAACTGTCCCAAAATTAATTCTAATATGCCTGACACAGTTACTTGACATGCCTGACCAAACAGAGCACAATTGCATGTAACTGATGAATAACTGATGTGTTATATATATATATATATATATATATATATATATATATATATATATATATATATATATATATATATATATATATATCTATATATATATATATATATATATATATATATATATATATATATATATATATATATATATATATATATATATATATATATGTATGTGTGTGTTCTTGGTTTTGTGTGTTCTTGAGTTTAAAGCTAACTTTGTGATAAAACCTCAGTTCAGATATGATATATATAGTTCATGGCCTATAACCTCCCACATCTTATTCTTAATCCACATTATTTGATAAAAGACATAAAAGGTTTTTTGTTTTTTTTAGCCACCCCCTCCTTTGAGCATCGGCTGATGAAGAAGTTATTCCAGCACTATGACCCGTCGGTGCGGCCGCGCTACAACTCCAGCGAAACCGTCAACGTGGAGGTCAGGTTCTCCCTGCAACAGATAAATGACCTGGTAAGTATCACGAGAGAGCTCCCCCTGGTGAACACAACTGTCAATCACTAGTGGCTGGAGCCCTGGTAGAGCCTGTTAAGCAAACAACAAGTTAAGACTGATATTTCTATGTATTGATTGTGCCATTAGTGGCAGCTAAGGCCAGACTATTTATTCATCAAATAGAGAATGGCTGTGCTTCATTATTTTGCTCATGAATTATGGAATCAAACACTAATAGTTATGGACACATACTTTTTATGAGCATAAAATGTCATGCAATGGTTCCATTTAATATAAATATGTTCACTTTTCTTTGCCTTACACAAAGTATATACAATATATACATCTTGACGCCAGACTTCAGGCCTCTGAAAGGCTTGTGTAATATTGCTTATGTAGTATTGATAATAACATAGTAAGTGCCATCATGCCATCAGCTTGGCCCAAGCCCTAACACTATTAACTATTACCAATATATTCATGAGAGACTGCATAACCACGTGGTTTACAACTGCTATGCCACCAGATGGGCCCTGGGCTTATCACGATCTTCTGCGAGACTGCCTGGTTAGTGCCACCACATAATCAGACCTCTCCAAGATGGACAAAGATGGGCATAATGATTAAACCTGTACTGAACGCATTCTTATAGTAATGCAATTAAGTCACATCTGAACATCGTTATTTGGAAAAATCATTATGTATCCTAAATAGGCATCTCCAAGCTGAGTCAGGATAGGTGGCACTGTTTTAGTTGCTACCAGTGCCACCTGGTTTTTTTTTTTTTTCTTAAACATTTTTATTTATTTTCAATTTTCTCAGGTCAAGGTTACAAAAATAAATAATATGTTGATAATGAAAACACAAAGAAAGGTGATACAATATTAGGTGCATTAAAGGTGGGGATCATATTCACAATTCATCAAATATACATGACCACTTTTTGTGGAAATTATCTAATGTACCATTACACAGGTGTACATACCGTTCTATCTCTAGATGTGACTTTAAGACCAGTAGAAAGTTATAGAAGCATACAGATCTTTCTTTAAATACTTGGTAGTGTATGTACCATTTTGCTAATATAATGATGAAATTAATCTTGCTGTAATATACATTGTCATAATAAAGTCCAAGGATAATGTGTTTGTTGGTTAAAATAACTCTTTCTTTTGTAATACAATACCACCAATGTTCAAAACTTGACCAGAAATTGTTGAGCCCCCTGCACTCAATGAATCTGTGAATGATATCTTCTGGCTCTTGACATGTAGCACAGTTAGGTGAATCAATTACTTTCTGTGTAAATAACCATTTTTGACATGGTACTATTCTGTGTAAAATTTTATATTGTAAACTCTGTAATTTGGTCTCTCTTGTAGCTATGTATGGCAACTTAAAAATGGCTTCCCAATCAGTGTTATCTATATCATATAGTTCATTCCAGTGTTTGAGTGCAGTTGGCTCAACCCATCTCATCAATACAATAGCGTCATACAACATTTTTGTTTTGGCAGTTGCTACATTAAGGTCATTTTCACCTGATTTAATACATAAACATGTAGAGCTCTCTTGGTTTAATTGGTTATTGTTAGTGATGGCTATTTCACTCAGCCATGATTTAGGTATGGCATTACGTAACCTAATAATTTGCAAGAAGGTATATTTTATGCTACGCTCGCTACAGAACTTAGCAATATCAATAAAGGATCCATCTGTATTAAGCAAGTCTCTCACTCTTAAAATACCAGCCCTTTGCAATTCTGGCCATTTAATTGCTCTTGTCATTTTACTTTTTGGTTTAACAGGCATTTGAATCCATTTGTTGTTCCACAAGATTTGGTCAAGATATTCATTAGGATATGTGGGCTCTGATTTAAATGCATTCCACATTTGAAAGAGCTGTCGGTAAAAAAGGCTTTTAATATCATTAATGGTTTCTTTATCAAGAGCACTTTCAATAAACTGGTCTAGAGTGAGAGAAGGGCTTATAATGGCTTTACAAATATTCTTGTATTTTGCATCACTTTTTATCAATAACCTTTTAATCCATGATAAACGATTTGCCTCTACCATTGCCACAAAATTGGGTGCCTTTATGCCACCCCTTTCAATAGGTTGTATAATTACATTTTCTTTGATTTTTGGGCGCCTATTGCTCCAAATAAATTTTTTTATTCTAGAGTCTATTTCATGAACAATTTCATCAGTTATTTGTAAAACAGACATTGGATAGTACAGTATTGGCAGTGCTAGAGATTTCAATATGGTAACTCTGCCTTTAATTGATAAACCACGTGATTGCCATACAGCAAGAATATTGTCAAATAACTTTAATCTTGGTAAAAAGTTTTCTGCCATAATAACATCTGGGTCATTACTGATCGTTATACCAAGTGTACGTATAGGGCCATCTGTCCATATTATGTCATATAAAGCTTTAGAATTATAATGTTCCAAGGAACCAATACATTTGGCAATTGTTTTCTCACGATTTAGTTTGAGGCCTGATATGTCACCAAACTTTTCAATTAATGCAAAAAGGTGTGAAACAGAATCAAAGTCAGATACACCTGGTTTTGTTTCTCATACAAACACGTGGACAAACATTCATCACAGATTGTATTGTTATTAAAAATAGATTTCTTCTATTTTGTTCAGGATGAAAAAAGGCAAATCTTAAAGATGAGTGGATGGTTAACAGCCGTAAGTAGCTCCTTTATAATTAACCCTCTTGTCCATTTTTTGTATATTTACACGAAAAATCACATATTTCAATAAATATCTGACAATCTCTATTTTGAAGGAGTGGGAAGATCAATTTTTAACGTGGGTTCCTGAAGATTTTGGCGGATTATCATCAATAGTCGTTGATCCTTCAAGGATGTGGGTGCCTAAACTTGCAATAGGAAATAGGTAAAATTTAACACCATCCAACTTTGAGCCTAGTTTTCCATTTCGTTAAATGATTCTATCCTTTAAACTTATTCATTTTTTTATTGCATTTTTGTCAATAAAAGAATTTAAACAAATAGATTTATGGTTTGAAAACAATTACTACAATGCTGTTTTGGCTTAGAAAAGTGCTAATATATGTTGGTTGAGATTTTCTGTTCCATATTATCAATAATTAATAGAATGTAATATTTCAGTTATAAAAGTAAAAATACAAATATAATGATTTCAATCATTGTTTAATGTCAGAGATACAAGATCTGAAGTGGCAAAGGAGGACACATGAGAATCTTTATTTAATATTTTACAATATAAGAAGCTATTTAATCATACTCCATAAGATGACAAGTTTCAGCAATACCCTAATATGTATTGTGTATTGTGCCCTGACCAATGGCTTTGAACTCACCATAACCAACCTAAGAAGCTTGAGCAATGCAAACAAATACTTTTAGCAATTTTCTACTTTTTGTAGTGTCTTATTCTAAATTTGAAAAGTTTAATGGTTTGAAACCTGACAGAACTAATCCAAATGTTTCCATAAAAAATACTACTTGTTTGCTCCAGAAAAGATTTTGAAGCAAATTTTGCATGTTTTTATAGGCAGGGCCTATTAATTGTAACTTTGGTCAATTTCAACATGTCACTAGATACCTCAAATGTAATATATAAAATTTGAAGAAGCACCTCACACTATTGCAGTGCAAATCGGTTATTTGACGGAGAGCACTATAAGAGATTCTGGCTGACGGTGCGGGAGACGGGGAACGTCCGCTGGCAGCCGGGCGGAGTGTTTGCCATCGCCTGCGCCCTGGACATGAACTTCTACCCCTTCGACGACCAGAGGTGTACCATGGAGATAGAGACATGGGTCTACACAGCTGACAAAGTCAACCTCTCAAACTCTATGGATAAAATCGGTTTGGACACCTACATCCACCACGGGGAATGGGAGATCATTAAAACCAAAGTGGAGAGTATTAATATGATATATAGGTATTACCTGGCTGAGCAGTTCCCGGAGGTATACTTCACCATATATATGAGACGTAAACACACTTTCTACTTCATGTATATATTGCTGCCGTGTCTCATGTTGTCGGGAGTGCTGCTGATGATATTCCTACTTCCTGCTGATAGTGGAGAAAAGGTCTCTCTTGGAGTGTCCATCCTAGTCGCCATCTCTGTCTTCCTTCTACTGGTCGCTGGCAACGTGCCAGACACCTCAGATGCCATTCCCATCATTGGTAAGTACTGCTGTGTCAGACACCTCAGATGCCATTCCCATCATTGGTAAGTACTGCTGTGTCAGACACCTCAGATGCCATTCCCATCATTGGCAAGTACTGCTGTGTCAGACACCTCAGATGCCATTCCCATCATTGGTAAGTACTGCTGTGTCAGACACCTCAGATGCCATTCCCATCATTGGTAAGTACTGCTGTGTCAGACATCTCAGATGCCATTCCCATCATTGGTAAGTACTGATGTGCCAGACACATCAGATGCCTTTCCCATCATTGGTAATTACTGCTGTGCCAGACACCTCAGATGCCTTTCCCATCATTGGTAAGTACTGCTGTGTCAGACACGTTAGATGACATTCCCATCATTGGTAAGTACTGCTGTGCCAGACACGTTAGATGACATTCCCATCATTGGTAAGTACTGCTGTGCCAGACACGTTAGATGACATTCCCATCATTGGTAAGTACTGCTGTGCCAGATGACATTCCCATCATTGGTAAGTACTGCTGTGCCAGACACGTTTGATGACATTCCCATCATTGGTAAGTACTGCTGTGCCAGACACGTTAGATGACATTCCCATCATTGGTAAGTACTGCTGTGCCAGATGCCATTCCCATCATTGATAAGTACTGCTGTGCCAGACACGTTAGATGACATTCCCATCATTGGTAACATGAGTCCTCCTCTTCTTTTGGTAAGTAATATGGTCATTCATACCTGATACATTTCCCATTATTTGTAATTTCCCAGGTCATTGCAATCATTGGTAAGCACTGGATACATTCCCTTCATTAGTATGTAATGGGGTTATTCTCATCACTGGTGAGTGGGGTAGTCCCCATTATAGGAAAGCACTAATGCCATTCCAACCATTTGTAAATAGTACTGTTATTCTTATAAGTGGTAAGTACTAGTATCATTCCTATAATTGGTAAGTATTTGTAATACTCCCGTCAGAGATAAATACGTGGGTCTTCCCATCAGTTGTAATTACTAACTAATTTTATCATCCTGTCATTGGTAAGTACTGGGACCATTCTTATCATTGGTAAGTACCAGGGCCATTCCTGTCATTGGTAAGTACTGGGACCATTCTTATCATTGGTAAGTACCAGGGCCATTCCTGTAATGGGTAAGTACTGGGATCATTCTCATCATAGGTAAGTACGAGTATCATAACTATCAAAGGTAAGGTTTCAGCGCTCAACATCTATATTAATTTCAATAAGTCTTGATATTATTTGGTGATAATTCCGTTAGGATAGATTCAGCCTAATCTACGTTATATTTGGTACATGTGATGTATATAAATGAATGTGTAAATGTTTTGCATTGGCAATACAGTTATATCAGGTCAGACAGAATCAGATACCAATGTCCTACTAGTCTTGATTAGGGACTAAAAATCTTTATCACTTGACCTCTGGTAGCACTGCTTGAAGTGAATATCATCAAATAAGTAGTTCTGTCCTTCTCAATTTTTTTTTCTTCCGAATGAGAGTGGAAACCCAGTTACCAGCATGTGAAGCTTCACTGGGCCACTGCACAGATTTTATTATACTTGTTTTATACAATGGACTACCTGACTAGGAGAGGTCTAATCAGGTGGGGGATACACATTTCCAACTATATTTTAAAAGTGTCCTTATATTTAAATCGGATGTGACTTTATGGTGGACATCTCTTCGGAAATAACACGCCATAAATCAATGCTATGATATATTTACAAAAAACAATTCCAGTAAAATCGAAGATTTGTTTCAAATAAGTTGTTGTATGTACTTTTTCACCAGAAAACACAGAATGCTAAGCATGGACATTGAACGATATGGTATTATGTTTGATACAGTATGGTACATGCCTTGTTTAATTAAACTCCTAGCTTGAAACAATCATGTATTCTATTCTAGTATAAAAGAAATATTTATCTGAATGGCATATGTCCATATTTTGAGCACATATGTGTTTATTACTTTTCAGAGGTTGAAAAACAATTCCTTTACTGTACATGTTTGTGTGTTTTATTTCTAATTTTTGCACATAGCACCAAATGTGGACTCTTTTATAAAATGTGAGTTTGAATAGAAAAATAAGCTTAATCATCGGGAGAATAAAGGTTAGAATATAGGCCCTGGTTAATGTTCATTCAAGGAGGTGAAATATATCAGTGCAAAATGTGTATGATAATTCCCAAGGTTAATATGTGATCAACCTGTGAAATGGAAACTGAAATCAAACTCAAAATATCATGTCCAACATCACATTGTCTACCATTGATTCAAAGTATTTCAAACTATTCACACACTATGTCCAAGGGCTATCTGCAAACCAAATGATAAGAACATTAATTTCTTCAACCAAATGTGTATTAATCGTATCTCTCTTAAACTTTATAAGTTCTATTTACCAGTGAATTGGAATACAAATTAAAGTAATAAAGTTTACTATATGATTTCAAGGGCATAGTTGCAACAATACTAAGATGGTAAATATTTTGGGGGTATTACTTGAAAGCTTTTTTCTTCAAAACGATTTTGCATGAAGTGGAAAATAATGAGAAATTGTCTGTGATTCAATTGTGGAAATTCTCTCAATAAGGGGAAAGAAAGCACCATGTTCTTAAACGATTTCAGATCTATTTAAAGCATAGACAAGGGTCAGTTTGAAAAACGGTATGGATGTTGTTAACTGCAGACTGAAAATCTCCTTAGCCCTAGTTGCGATTAGATTTCATACCTCAGTTATACTACTCTGCATTTCATCCGTATAATCGTTCATTCTTCTCATTTCCTCTGCCGGTATGGCTCAATATTGACGTTGTTAGTAATTTTGAGCTCAATGTCTGGTGATGCGTGTGAGTCACTCCAACCAAATATCATGTTATCAGTATTGACCGGTCTGAGCTCACGACCTGCGATCAGCTGGTTGACCTAGACGCTTACTTTTTAATTAGTACAAAGGTTAAAGGGGCTTTAATAGTCATGACTTGCGACTGTTCCTGAACGCACATTTCTGCCATTGGCGGCGGGGACCGATATGAGAGAAAATTCCATGACACATTGCAGAATTAGCCTGGTCTTCATATCTCACACCACTTTGATAATGTATGTAAAATGTGCTTTACATATCTCCACCTAATGAGGTTTTGTCTCTGCAAAGATGCATACTTCATCTTGCTCAATATGCTTGAAAGATATTTTGCATAGAACACCTGTTTCTCGTTATTATATCACCATAAAACCTGTCCTGATCAATATTGTTTAGTTGGGTGCAACACTGCAGTAGGTTAGAGCGCCAGCTTATTAGCATCAGTTTCTGTGTGGTGATCCACAGGTCGTGGGTTCGATCCCCGGCCATGCTGAGATTGAACTCAGGATACGATTTCCCAAATGAGATGAGGCCCGTGCCTAAAGGGTTAACCCGTTGTCCTTGTAAATCTGTGACCGGGTGGGTTGTCATGTCAAGGACCTGCGACATGACAATTCAGTGAGGCAGCACTATATCTGCTACAAGTAGGTCTCATCACGAAATGACTGAAATAATGTTGAAAGTGATGTAAAACCCCAAACAAACAATCAAAAGCAACACTGCATTGAGAGCAGAGGGGACTGGCATCGGTCTTTGTCTGGTATGCCCCCTCTGCCCCACTCTGCCTCAAGGCATTCTCAGGTAAGTTATGTTAATTTTTGGATGTATAAATCTGAAAAATAAGGAGCTTTTTATTGGAGGAAAAAACGAAAACTGTAACAACTATAAAGTTGTTTTTAACAAAAATCGCTTACCTACCACAGCAACAAGTAGTTCACCCTGTTATAAAAGAGGGAAATTTTGTAATAATTGGGGAAAGTGTTCCTTTGATATCTAAACCTGAGGAAAATATACTGATCCCAAAAAATACAAATCAATGTGAATGGTAATGATCATAGACATTATATATTCATTGTGATATCAATATCACTATTTTGTGGCAAACGTTGTTTATACGTAAAATGTGAACACCTTGGCAGCAGGATGTTGTAGTGAAAGCTGTAACCGGAAGTGGCTGTAACCGGAAGTAGCAAGAGGGTTGTGTGTGCTCGACTGGGGGATCAGTTCACAGATCCTCAATCCACCCACGACTGGCTGGGTCAGCTGCCAAGTGCTCGTCCAACAGAACCATCTTTGGGAATTTTGAACTAAAATAAGCAGATAATGAATTTAAATGAATCCATTTGTAAATACATCCATTATCATAGTTGAGAGATTTTGTTGCCATTTAGAGGACTATTTGACAAAATCGATAATTTGTTATTTTTTCAATTAATAATTTCATAAACTCTTATGCTTCTATATTGAGACGAGACAAATAAAGAAAATACACGTCATAACAGATTAGTTTGTTTAGTAATTTTCAAAAAGTATTAATCAAGCAAAAGAGAATATCTGCAACTACCCAACATCATTGTTGCACATCATAAATAGAAGCGATCTCTTCAATTTCAAACATGTCTCTCTGATTTATTTTCGAACTTTTAAAACATGTCTCTCTGATTTATTTTCGAACTTTTAAAATGATGTACATCAGAGTGAATGGAATTGTCCCGATGGAATGTATATATGCCGCAAAAGCTGCAGCAAATCATTACTACACATAACTGTAATATGACTATGCATAACCCCAGCTGATGTATTGTATAACGATCGCATAATTGCTGAAACAGCCGGGGGTGAACAGAACCTTGGAGTCCCCTTTAGGGGCGATCCATTTGATTTTTGTGGGGTGGGGTGGGAGATTTTGGAAAAAAAAATTTATTCACCCACCCCATCCCAGAAAAAAAATGTATTCATTCACCCTACCAAAGAAAAAAAAATTATTCATCCACCCTACCAAAGAAAAAAAATTTATTCATCCACCTCCTTCCAGTTTTTTTAGATGGTTTATATTTTGTAGTTTTGTCCTGCCCCGCCCAGTAATTAATGACGGATTGTTAACAAGAAAAAAAAATTATTCACCCACCCCACACCAGAAAAAAAAATTATTCACCCACCCCACACCAGAAAAAAAAATTATTCATCCACCCTACCAAAGAAAAAAAAATTATTCATCCAGTACTGCTGTCCCACCCCACCCCACAAAAATCAAATGGATCGCCCCATATGTTAGATGGTACCCAGCTTACTAATATTGATCAGGTCAGCTTTAAATAAAACACACACACACACACACACATATATATATATAAATCACATATATATGATTTTTTGCCTGCTAATATTATGAACAAAGTATTTATTTCTCTTTTAATGCACATTGATTAACATATATGAATTATATGTTACTTTCACCCTCCAAAACATGCATTATTTGTTGACTATGAATTAGTAACTTTCAACTATTTCCCCTAAATCTTAGTAGTATACGCTATATGCCACATTCAGTACTGGTTTTGTATGAACATATAAATGGATATCAAAGAAATAAATGGCAGATATCACGGAAGAACAAAATATATCAAATTATTCCAAAAATAAGAACGAATTTGTTGTCTTCAATGCTCGATTGAGTCATTTACTTTTATAAGCATGCAAATTATAGGTCACTTTTTCGAATTAATAAGATGCACTAGGTCATATATGTCGTATAATTTAATGTTTTACAGCAGACGACATGACAGCTGAGGACGACAACAAAGCTGTATCTCAGTTTATAAATTGATTGTCGTTGTTTATCACACCATGTGACGTTTTAGTCAGATTTACTTTTATGACAACAACCTGATTTAAAGGCTTCGAAAATTGGACCACAGCTCTGTTGTTGTCCGCAGCACTATTGTCGTTTGCTGAAGATGCATTGTAGTTTCAGTAAAAACCCCATATATATATATATATCTTGGTTTCTAATTTTGTTATAGTAGAGGTTTTATTATAGCCGCTTTTGTCTTATTTTGTAGCAATATATTTGACCTACTTCATGATCCTAACAACGCTCTCAGTTGCATTCTCAGTTGTGGTGGTGAGACTTCATCATAAGTGTGCAGAACCCAAACCCCCGCAGTGGCTGAGGGTTGTCGTGTTCAAATATGTGTCCCGGTTGGTGTGTCTGGACAGTCACCACCAGGTGTCGCACCTAGTCACGAGGTTTCACATGAAACCATTCAGAGAAGTCACGTGGTCTGAGACAGCAGCGGAAGACGGGCGATCGCAGACAAACTCGTTTGGAACTCTCAGCCCAAATGGTCCTGAGGTCTGTGAACTCTTACAGTCGAGTATACAAAGAGATGAACAGAGAGTGGAACATGAACACACTAATAATTCTCATTCTGGATATAAGTCACCACTTAAGGCACACGACACAGACACTTCAAATATGGACTGTGGTTGCATACAAAGACCCATCAGAAACGAGTGGAGGAAGATGGCTGAAATATTAGATAGATTCTTATTCTATCTGTTTGTTGTGTTTTTGGTTGTACCTACCTCCATAATTTTGGGATTTGTCAGATTATTTAAGCCTGAACTTTCATAATCTAAGTACCTGAGCATAATTTAAGCCTTAATGTTTATAATTTAACCCTGAATGTTCACTGTATTTATGTTTAATATCATTATTAGACAAAATGGTTTCGTTAAGTCACAATACAAGGACATATATATCAGTTAATTTCATACATTTCCATTGTTCGATATTTACCCATTTGTTGAATATGTTTTTGGTCATTTTGATGTACAGTGATTTGTATCAATATGTGTGTTTAAACATTAAATATAGAGGGTTGATACTGTGACAGGAGGGAACTATACCCAAAGCCATCGTCAAAATAGACTTGAAATCCTTTGATTTTGGAAATACCATCCACTGCCCATCCAATCTAAGTCCCGACTCTGTAAGAACTCGAATTCCGGCAACTAACAATCAAAGAATTATGTACCGTTTAAATCAACTTAAGATGTCAGCCTTGTTTGAAAATATTTCTTTGTTTTTTCTTGATATCAGCATCGTTTCGCCATTGTTTACGAGTTTGCACAAAGACGTGAAAGTGGATCAGTTTATTCACGGGAGTGACAGCAACAATCTGGAAACTCCACAACGTTGTGGTGCTTTTGACGTCATATGAAGTTACTCCCTTGGTGTTTCCATGACGTCATCACTTGGACTTTTCTGAATATCATTTCACGTTGTCAAGCCGAATGTCGGGTAAAAAACTGAGGAAAAGACGCTACAGAATTCACATGGATTTGTATTTTTAGACATTATGACTGAGAAAGATAGTGACATGGGTCAGAACGGCAACAGTCAATCGCCGGAGGTCGAGTTCATTTAGTAGGGAAACTTCAATATGGTAGGCAGTGCATAGTGTTTCTAGAAACAGTGGATTTCAAGTCTATTTTACGGATGGCTTTGGGTATAACTTCAGTTGTTCAAAGTGACACTGAGTGACAAGATAGTTTTGTACATACACAACATATCTATCATACAATAAGATACATGTATTGTGATCTCTTTATATTGCTAGCTTGAATGTCTATCTATTAAAACCAGTAAAATGACATGTTCAATACATCCAGTATCACTAAATCACAACTGGTGCTTTAAATACTAATACTCAACTTGTCCCGTAGGTAGTGATACTTAAAGATATAAAGAGTCACATCTTATAAAAGAAGAAAACAGCTGCTGTTTGCAGCAATATTTTTTTTTGTATTTGGGATAGACTAAAACATGATATGTTATAGAATATCTTGGCACTCTTAATACTGATTTTGTAATGCCCCCAAGAAGGTTGGTATTTACAAACCAGAAACATTATTATACATAAAAAAATATATGAACAGCATAACTGTTTTATCTCAAATGTCCATGTTGCAGGGTGATATTCTTAAATAGTCTTTCAGTGTCCAATTTCTAATAAATTAATGGAACTGCATCGGGTTTTAGGTTACGCCATAATCAATTCAAAATCCTCCTTACCACTTGGAAGACTTAATATGGTAAGGCACCACCTTACCTGTGTGATCTACTTACCATCAAATCTAACAGTAGAACTGTGCTGTCTAATGATAGATTTGATGAAGGTATTAGGGGTTAGGACTTTCCCTGTAATTTCTCCTGAACTTTCCCTTATGAAATTAAGACCAGTTGATGTATTTAAGAAACTATTTACGACGCCTGCTCTGGAGACAATATTTCGAAAATAACTATTAACAGACACTGTCGTTATCAGCGCTAAAATAAATTATTATTATTATTACTATTATTATTATTATTAATAATATTATTATTATTATTATTATTATTATTATTATTATTATTATTATTATTTTCAGCATTGCCAATATTATTATTAGATAAAGATAGCTAGGAAACATAACTGGATCAAAAAGGATTTTAACATGTGTCATGTGTATGCCAAATTATGAATAATCGGAAAACAGAGTAATTAAATATTGTTTTCTAAGAACTTTTTTCATATGTCTGTACAAATTATAATACATATCAGAATTATTTTTTTAAAGAACAAAGCAGAACAATGGACACTCAGCATGCAGACTTACATGTGTAGAATATTGCTTTTCTTGATATTAATGTAAATATAAGGAATTCAAATTGATCGAAACGTTGAATAATGAAGGTGTTAAAATGTATTGATTTATTTGTATCTTGTAGGAACTCTCTAGCTAGCTGAATTTGGCTTGATACTTTGTTAAATTTGTGACGTTATTATACTGTGATTATAGAGTGCATCATACAACACTTTAAGCCACATGTATCACAAAATATACTTATTTATGTGATGATGTAAATATAATACAAAACATAGCACAAGAAAACCACAATCTTTTCCTTTTATTTTATTAAAATAAAGAATTCTTTTAAGTAGATAATTAGTCAGTGCTTGAAACAGTGAAATACGACAAAACCAAACGTCCTACCCACTAATGTTATTCTATAATATCAGAAAACTACATGAGATCAAATATCGAGTTTAATCACACAAAAAGGTTAATTAGAACTCACAGTGATTTTAATTTCTTGGAAAAAGCCGGTCTTATGTAGGATTCAACATTGAAGAAGTTAAATCTTCTTGTATTGTGCACTTGTCAGTACAAAGTTTAAGACTCGATTGGCAAAAAATATTATATCAGTTAGCATTAATCAATCGAGAAAACATGGCTGATATTTAAAGGTATTATAAAGGTATTAGAGATAAAACATTAGAAAAGAGGCTTTTTAATAATATTATTCTGTAGGCTATTCTATGGGCTATTTTCAAGAACATAATGAGGATCAACATTACTTCAAATGAAATCATAAGGTGCAATTTCACATCATTACATCATTCTTTGGATGTTCAACTACATTAAATGGCATCTATTAAAAAAGGTATTTTATCTAAATCTACCTTTTAAAAACATACAACTGGTTAATTTGGGATGCATTTTATTTGTCTTGCTATTCTCTGCTATTCTCTTATTTGATGTAAATATAGTAAAATATACATAAATATTGCTATTTATTCATGGATTAGAATTGAACGATAAATGTTGGTATGCGATATGCTTCCTTAATGAGCTAAACCTTGTCTAACCAGTCTTACCGAAGCACATGATTGGTGTTGCAAAGCATTCTGGGTAGTTGGTAATGAAAGGTAGTCCTTATCATATATACCTACATCACAAGGTACTCATTTAGAGAAAAAGTAATTGGAGTCCTTGGTACATCCCTACAGAAAACAAACGTAACTGTTTGGGACATGTTCTGCATATGTCTCCTGTCTCAATGAGGACCTACGTGGGCTGCTTTTATAAAATAATGCTGCTGACTTTTTAAACCAACTTGAAAATAATTTAATAATACATTTTGATATCATATCATCTACACATTCCAAATATGGGCTCATAGATTCCTTATATATTTTAATCGATTTGGAACAAAAAAAACTGTTAGAGCAATATGTTTGAGATAAATAAATCTTAAAAGGGAGGATGATGATATTATCTAAAATGTCAGTTTATAATGTACATACTATATTGCATTGAAACCGCATCAATACTGAACAGAAATCCTGATATAAAGTTTAAATTCATTGTTAACGAGCATAATTTTATTCATAATAACCATAACAATGCATAAAAAAATCTTAATAAAAATAAAATAACTTAATTATTCATAAAAAGATGAAATAGAAAACTGATGAAAATATGTGTTGGACGTAGACACAAATGGTTTGTACTATTTAATTGTAGATGTTTTTATTTCAAATGTTCATACATTATTTTTTCCTTCAATATGAGAAAGATGCTTATATTATTTCATAAATATGTGTATCAAAGGGAATAAAGGTCCTCTTTAGAGCGCCATTTGTGTTGGGCAAAAGTAACGTTGATTTTAATGTAATATTATAATACACAGATATATCATCTTTTCACTAATAAACTATTCAACAAAATTTCACATTTCAGGAGGTCCCTTTAATATTGGTAAAGATAGTTTCTATTAGATATAATTTAAATATAAAGATAGAAGAACCTTTCTGTATTCAAGGACCTTTATGTATTTTTCAAGGTTATGACCTCATATTTTGACCTCAAATGTAATCCAATTTAATTCAAGTTAGGAGAAACCTTACATCATTTTAAGGGAAGAAATGAAAATATTCTTTTAAAAAACGAGCTTGTCAGTGAAAAGTTATCTTTTTATTCTTTCCAAGAATGTGAATTAAAAAAACCATGGAATCCTTGTGAATCAAATGTTCTTTCTGTTCTTCGTGTCTCTTAAGAATGTATTTTTTTTCATTTCAGCTATCTACCTGACCTACTTCATGATGCTGACTACCCTATCTGTGGCTTTCTCTGTGTTTGTT
The DNA here is from genome assembly GCA_949316495.1 of Amphiduros pacificus. NCBI lineage: Eukaryota > Metazoa > Annelida > Polychaeta > Phyllodocida > Hesionidae > Amphiduros > Amphiduros pacificus. Next base: position 10,399,527 of record OX439008.1, read on the forward strand.
GTCAAGTTGCATTTTAAATCTCCCGAAACAAGACCACCGCAGTGGCTTCGCATTCTCATTTTCCGCTACATGTCTCGCCTGGTTTGCTTGGATCATGGCACAAAATTCTCACGCCTCGTGGCAACACCTCGCATGAAACCTCGTCGAGATGCCACGTGGTCCGAGACTGCTACTGAAGAGATTAAATCACAAACTAATTCACATGGTACATTAACTCCTGATGGGCCAGAAAACTTTGAGTTATTACAGCAGAGAAGAGCACGCTGTATTGATGAGGCCAGTCTGGAACAACACGTGATCTACAAAGGTCAAGGTCATCACCATATGGCAGATATTGCCGGACTTGATGACCTCGGCCAGGAACGCCCACAAATTAATGAATGGAAGCAAATGGCTGAGGTTCTAGACAGATTTTTCTTTTATCTCTTTTTGTTGTTTTTGATAATACCTACAGCTGTTATTCTCGGATTTGTGAGACTATTTAAGCCCCAGTTATGACAAGGTATTATCAATATGTATTTGAATGTTCTTGGGATTGTATTTGTAAAAATGTTTGTAGATATTGGTGGTTTCATATGTTGTGTCAGTCTCACGTGAAAGGACCCCACAATTCCATAACATATCCAAAACCTTTGAGAAAGTGGTAAAACAAATACAAGAAAATATTTCAACATCTTAATGCATTCTAAACTATCTTCTCTTCTCATATAATCAATATTAATAGTCCAGGGTAGATACTTTCTTTGCAAGGATGAAACTGAACTGACCTTTAAACAGTTATTTCTTATTGTCCTTCAGATTAAACTTATCTATACATTCGGAGTGGAAATTATCCTTGAAATAATGAACTCACCTTAAATAAACTCACCTTATTAAATTTATCGTGTCGATGGTGATCAAAATCATGATTTTAAAAGTGTCCTTTATGTGTAGATTGTTTGTTCAAATATAAAAATCCAAAGGTTTTATATAGTGTTTTATAATTGTGTTAGGGAGACCCTGTGTATTTATAATGTCAATTCAATTGAAATATAGTAATGTAAACATTATACCGTGTAATGTCAGACATTGTTATAATCCTTGACATCATTCTATTTAATTCATGTCTATATGTAGAGGAATTCAAGTATTTACTCTAGCCTACCAATCATTAAAATACTCATATTCATATCACCACACATGTATAGATTTCATTAATATGTAGTTTTATATAAGTCTGTAACAGAGACCTGTTGTGATGAGCCTATCTTAATCAAAGCTGTCGTATTAGGCTTTGTATTTCCCTATGTAGAATTTTATTTGTGTTATATTTTTGGTTTAAACAAACCTATTTAATTAATTCATTCTCACCATATGATTTAAATTAATTCTCTGAATTGATTCACAGAATTACTTATGTAATACCGATTGTTAAAGTTGAGATGTTGAACATCAAATTGTTGAAGTAGAGGTGTTGAACATCCAATTTCAAATTAAACGCTACATTTTCAATATTGTATATCCATATCTCTTTCCATTAGATATGGATAATCATGTTTGGATTCCCTCAATTGTTTTGCATATCATTTTGGTCCATAGGGTATAGATTTTCTGAGGAATTCTTTTCTGAAGGAATTTGCCAATTAACATACAGAATGTCCGAGATTTCTTCAAATAATCCTAATTATATACAGGGTTGAAGACCTTGTTTGGTAAGCATCCTCAAAGCTTGATTCCGTTTTGACCCTGTTATGATTTGAGCTTAAAGAGTTTCCCCTGTGGAGAAATGGATATGGATAGGTTGTTCAGTGCACGGCATTCTTGATTTTGTCCCATTTTAAGCCTCTGAACAAAGTTAAGGTTGACCTTGTACAGACCTATATATAAATGAGAAACATATTTGTGCCATGACAAAGCACACACGTCTACAAAAAAGGTAAACAAAAAAGAAATCCATTAAAAATCTTTTTTCAAATTTCACTATCTTTGCAAGTGATAAAATGATTATTTCCATATTAGGGAGACAATGAAATGATCTGAGATGATTAATTAATATGTCCAATGCAATGTAATAGACCCATCACTCATTCTGGTATAGTATTCATCCAATAAGCATTATAATTTTCCAAAACAATATTAAAGATATTAACAATATTAACATTATAGGTGGAATGATCCAAATTTGACAACGATATCAGCCCTGATGAAGATAAATAGGTTATATGTCACCTCTATGTGATCCTGTTCAATCTCTTGTTGGTTTGCCCAATCAGCAGCTTTTTTGTGGAACATACCGTTTGGTTAGGCCTAGCAGAGATGTGTTCGTTGTCATGGTATGGTGCATAAGAATAAAAAGTAAATAGGAACCAATTCATCTGTGGAGGAAATCTCGGAACAATATGAGTGCTTGTTATCCCAATAAGACATTCAAGTATTATTAATAAGAAATGTGTGGATATGCCAATTGAGAATTTAAAAAAAACAACTAAAATACGAATAGCAAAACAGGAAACTTGAGACCTCTTCTCCAGTGAATGACTGATGAGATAAAATACTGCTGTGAGGAACAGGTGAGGGGAAGTACAACGTTAAATAGTTAAATGATATTGACTCGTGAGTACATTTGCAAATGTTGTGTTGGCAGCAAAATCATTTGTGATCATGTTTGCCAAGCAGTGAAAGCAATAAACCAAGATGGCTGAAAGTTAGTTCATAATTGCCTCAAAATCTCATATGGGCCTTACACATAATGCAGTTCATACTGCAGAAAGCCTTCACGTCTCTTCTTTGCAAAGAGTTTCTGTATCTTGTGTTATCAAAGATCTTAGGAAGGGTACTGGAAATATGAAAGTGAATACAGCCTGGGTCATTTATCTCAGCTTCACTATCTTTATATATAAAATGATAAACTTTATTGACCATAATACATATTACTATCTTGATTATTTTGATGTATATTAAGAAAATATGATTATTTCATTGTGCATTCAAGGAGTATCAATATTATAGTTGCATCATATAAAGCCCATGTTGGCAGCTTACACGTTTTAAATAGAAAGCTTGTGAAAGTACAGCAGTGACGAGAAGCAAACATATGATTCAGAGCAAAGGGAAAAAATCAAGCCAAGATTTGTATTGATTATATCTCTTGACGCAATTGCCTCCTGTTTATAATTGGTAGAGTAATATATGTTTCTGATTTAGGAAGCAATTTTATGTTTTAGTGGAAATCTGATTTTTAACATTATACTATATACTACTGCAGAGATTGTAGCATGATGTTATGATATTACCACTTAATACAGATAAGGGTTGTTGTTTTTTCAAACTCTGAATCATATAATTTCTTGCCATTTCATTAAATATTCAATGTAGATTCATTGGTAACATTGTGTCTCTTGTCAATGAAATCATGAAATAAAATATCATATCATACAACTCAACTCTCATGTCATGATTCTCTAATGTTAAAATGAGAACTATAATTACTTTTCTTATCAATTATAAATGTAATAGATATTGTTTAAAAAGTAGAATAGACACTTGGTTGCACTACGGATGGTAAAGCCTGACCTTCCACATTAACTGTGAATAAGCTTCCCTCATTGTCAGGAAAATGGTAACACTTGCAAATAATTGGTTTTCAATTTCTATAAAACTGTACCAACACAAGCTTTAAGTACACATAATACACACGTTTGACATACTGGTTATCTGTGAAGTGACCAATTTGGGACCTGGAAAAATGTTTTTTGTTGTGATGGGGAAAATACTTTGATCTCTGAAGTTGCTGGTTGGGGTTCTTAATAATCAATAAAAAATGTTGTATCTTCAGGGGACCAATTCTATCTATTTTCCATTTTGTTATGTGTTTGTTTTTTTTTCTCTAAGATATAATAGCTATCACTGAGTTGTCATGGAGAGTGCCATTTTGAATAACATAACAAATATTCGAGATAGCAATCGAGATAATACGTTGGGGCAGAGTTCTCACAGACAAGAAAAATCTCTTGATAAAAGTAGAATTCAAAGTACTTTTTCCACCGGTTTTTCCAGAAGGTTACATCTATTTTTTATGCAAAGTAAATATTTTCTTTGGGCATCATTGAAATAAAAATGTCAAATTTCAAAATTAAGGTAAAGCAAGAGATGTTTATAAATATTATAGTATTAACAGTAGGTCAAGATACACGGCTCACTTGTGTCATTGGCCTGAAATATACTTTCACAAAATTTATGAATTTGCATTTAAAATATTGATTCTAAAATTAATTCTGTCTGTAAATAAGTCTGGCCTGTGACAGTTATCAGCAAAATTAAGATGTCACTTTCCATATATCTGTTCATCTGTTTTTTTTGGTAAATACTATAATACGAACCCGGATCCGGATTCGCGGATTGTATAAATATGTATTTTTTGTAAGAAATTATTAACGGAAACTACTTACTTCTCACCTATCTTTGTTAATCAAATATCACTGACATGAGAAAGGAAGACTTTGTGTAATAACTGCACAATTATTTATCGTTGATCTGCAAAAGATGTAGACACTAATAACATGTCCATATATATGGACAGTAAACCAGCTCGCAGGTGTCCGTATGCCTTTGCCCGGAATTCCGGTCACACGTCACTGGAACTTGTGGTTGTTGTTTAGGGTTTCCCTGTTCTATATTTATGTCAACCAATCAGAGCAAACCCTCCATAATAGTGACAATATTCGCCCGCTGCACAAACCCATTGCAACGAGATGTCCTTGATAGTCCTATATATTGGACTGCATAGTCTACAAAAGATGCGGGTCCGGTTGACAGAATAAGTGGCTTGAAATCCGCGAAACGAAACAAAAAACTCTCCATGGAGATCCGCTTGTTTGTTGTTTGCCGGTCCGTGGATCAGACTTTCATATCGCCCCAAAACTGCCCAAAATATGAAAATTTCATCTTTCTTTTGTGTATAAAGTTAATAATTTTCATATTTTCTTGGTTTCCAAAAAACCCTTTTCAATTCAATATGTTTATTTATGCCTTAAGGGGTCCGCCGGTTCGTGACAGCCAGGTCCGTGATCCGCAGGCCCATAATATCAATGAAATTCTTGTCCGTTCAAAAGTGTGATAACTGACTAAAAACAGTATGAAATTATTGTTTTACAACTGAATGTATATGGGCAATTTATGTTTTGAGGATGTTTTAGTCATAATGGAGTCATCTCTTGACCTAGTGCACAATATTTTCAATGTATTTTTTCATCGTTAGTGATATTATTTGGAATTTTTTTTTATAACATTTAGATATCAGAAGATGGCAGCCATTTTGACCCTTTCTCTAAGGTGTCTCAATTTTGGTGGAGTGGGTGAGAGGGCCTGGTAGAAAGCAACTATGACTCATGCCGAACACAAGAATAAGGTGCATAGTCAGGCCCTGACATAAAGAGAAAAAGTTTGGTTGCCCAGTTGGGCCATCAGAGTATGAGATGTGGCCCGAAATTTCTAAAGATAATAAGATGCATGAAACAATAAAGAGCATTATCTATATGGCTGAGTGCTGACCAGTGGGGCTTACTTGTCCCAATCAGAATTCAAGTTGTTTGGTCATGATATGAGAAAAATATCTATCAAGGATTTGAATAAAATCAAGATAATTTGGGCCACAAAAAGACCAAAAATATGGTTGCCCAACAGAGTATTCACTGGTCCAAACAGAACAACCAATTTTGGAGGTCAACAGGCAACCTCAGATAGAACAACCTTGCACATTCAGACCAAATTTGTTTTAACATTTGGAAAATATTACACCTCTACTAGTGTTATATATGGTTTCCTGGTGTGATAATGCCTGTATCACCAAGTTTAATTTAGGTAAGAAGTACATTTAATGCAATTAAAATAGGAAAGAGGCAGGTGAAATCTGTTTGTTTGGTTGGGGTTTTACATCACTTTCAACATTATTTCAGTCATCTCATGATGAGAACTACTTGTAGCAGACATAGTGCTGCCTCACTGAATTGTCATGTTGCAGGTTCTTGATACACTATGAAAACTTCCCTTAAATTTAGCCCTGAAGCTCTCTTGCGTTTGAAGTTTGAAATGAGGGACTTCTCGCTTCCTCTGCAATGCATTGTGGGCTATGTTGTGTTCTTGGCGCCAAATGGCAGCATGGTTTGAATCACACAACTTGACCTATATTTTCGGAGTGTAACCTGATCCAGAGTGAAATAAAGTGTTTTAAAAGGGTACACAAGTGTGTCCCAGGATGTTTGAAGTACTCAGAGCGGCAGCCATATTTGTGACAAGGCAGTTTTTCCACAGGAGCAGGATTTACAAGTTTGGTGAGTAAATAAATGCTGAGAAATTCGTTTTTTATCCCCATTTATCTAACATTAAACCAGTACAAGTAAAAAAATCGTAGGGATGCGTTTTTTATACTTAAAATGAGGATTTATTGACACCTTTTGAGCACATTGGGCGGCAGAAAATTAGAGTGCACCATGTTGCACCATTTTTGTGTGCATCCCTTTATCCCAGCAATGCCATGATTTTAGGCTGCAGAATTTACATGTTTACGGGTGGGCAAGCACTTTGCGCTCGCTAGTACTTTGCGCTCAGGGCCTTGCACTTCCTGGAAGTGACGTTTGTACCGCGTCATTCAAAGTCCTCTTGACCTGTCAAACTTCAGGCCTGACTTTCTCGAGTGTTTCTGAACCAAATTCGAAGGTAAATGGATGTTGACAGTCCTGAAAACAGGGCTATTTAAGGACACAAAGTGTTTCACTAACCTTTAAATAAGTTATGACATCTTGGTAAGCCCTAAAAATGACAACTTTATTGTAAGATTGCATGCTCAATTGTCTCACACATGTTCTTGGCAGCCATGTAACAATCCCATGATGCACACTGCAAGGGATCATTCATTTTTTTTTAATTTTTTTTTTCTTGCATTAGGGTCATTCATCAGCTGTGCATTGTTTTTTTGTGTCTCTGTAATAAATATTTAAATATTACTGAATGTAGAATGTACAATAAAGAAAACAGGAAAAAATATGGCTTAGTTGTTTATTTTTAAAATAGAATTAAAGTCTCATCCAATCACAATTCAGCTGAACCCCACAGGCATTAGGATTGTAGAACAAAATTGTTGATAAAAATGAAGGTTTTGTTCTACCCCTAGTTTACTGTGGAACTATAGATTTCAGGATTGAATAAATATATGGTGATATCATATGTACATAACATGTATATCTGGTATTATATATTGACACAACAGGTCTGCCCCCCTCCCCCCCAAAAAAAAATCATTCTATTTCTTTGTAACAATCTAATATTACAGTGTAAGGAGCATCACATTTAATGATTTCATGACTATGGGTAAGTTGCACTCATATTAATATCTTTTTAATCTAATTGGATATTAAAAAATATAATTTAATAAGTCTAAAATTTATGTATTTTTGAATGAAATTTAAATAAAAATTAAACAAATTATTGGCCATATTACATTAAAATTGTTTTATTAATGTTTAAATAGATGCAGAAGTATTGTGCAGATGACGTGCAGAAAGCAATGGGAGCATACAGAAGGAAACAATACAGATCAATTGCTGCAGCTGCCAGGGAGTTTAATATCCCCCCAAGCACACTCAGGGATCATTTGAGGGGGAGGAGCGAGAAGATTGGTATACGGGGGACAAGTCGCCAACTTTGCAATGCAGAGGAAAATGCTCTGGTAGAGTATTCGGAATACATGGCAAAGGCTGGGTGGCCATGCAGACGTGCAGACCTGAGGCCCATTATCCAGACAATGGTCAAGGGCCGCCCTTGTCTGTTCAAGGATAATGGGCCCTCTGATGAATGGTTCCGGAAGTTCTTGGCCAGACACCCTCAATTCAGCGAAAAGGTAGTATAAATTGGCTAAACTAATGTATAAAGTGAAAAAAAAATTATGTTTACAAGAAGTTTTCATAAAATATAATTCTAATGCACATGCATTTACTTCCAGATTCCACAAACAAGAGACAGGCAGAGAGTCATTATGACAAATGAGACTGTCATAAATCGATGGTTTGACATGCTAGGTTAGTTATCATATATAAAATAAATATTTTAGAATCTTTTTATAATATAATATGTACAAATGTTTGGTTAGAAAATTTCATAAAATCAAAACGCACTTTATATGTTTCCCATATATTTGAAATTATAAAATAAACCTACTTGTGATAGTATGGGCAAGAAAAAAAATCCTCCCCAACCCCTATAATTTGCACAATCTGTTTTGTTAATAACCAAAATACAATTAAGCAAGGCATGGTTAAACCCTAGTTGAATTTACCCTATGTTTTCAGAGAAAACAATTAAGGACCTTGGGCTTCAAAACAAACCCGGCCAAATATGGAATGCAGATGAGACCGGCTTCAATGAGAAACTGTCGTACAGAAGAAAGGCAATAGCTATAAAGGGTCTGCAATGTATACAGAATCAAGTAAGTATAAATATAAATGCATATGCGAATGACCATAGCATAATGTTTGTGAATGTTCATTGCAGAATCCAACAAAATTGCTTCATAAATTAATCTTTTAATTATTTACTCATTTTTGAAGGTCAGGTATGTGAAAGTAATTAATAAAAAAAATGAGAAGACAAAATTAGCCCTTTCTCCTGACAATAGTACATCTCGCCTTCAAATAGAGAATCAATCTACCAAATTGTTTGGAAACATATCAATTTGATGAACAGACAGACAGATAGAATGACAGAATTATAGACTTTTTCATTCAAACATGAAATGTTATGTATTAGAAATTTACTCATGATATGTATGTTTTTCTCGAAACATTGTTTATTTCTTCAGGTTTGGACTGTGGACCACATTACTGCCATGTTGTGTATCAGTGCGGCAGGGACCATCATGCCAACCTATTGGATATACAGCAAGGGTCTCCCCAAAGCATCGGTCATGGATAAATTTCCACCTCAAATGGTGTTTGACTATTCTGAGACAGGTAACTCGAACAATTCGCACATTGAAAATCATTTCAAAAACTATTTGTAGAATACTGTGATGTGAGTTGAAACAATATTTGGTATCTTACTTGCAGGCTACATTGACAAAAAGAAATTCTTATTGTGGCTGAAGCAGGTGTTTGTCCCAAACTGTGGACTGTCCAGACCAGTGCTGCTCATTGTGGACAACCACGACAGTCATATCAGCAAGGATATTATTGACTTTTGTCGAGAAAAGGAGGTTTGTAAATATAACACAAATCTGAAATTTGTCATCTTTATTTTATTATAAAAAGCATTTGTGCAATATCGACAGTGTTATCTATAAAACATATATATGGTACTCATCCTGCTATTCAAGTAATATTTTCTTCAGGCAATACATCTTGTGAAAAAATTTGTACATAAATGTATTTCCATCCTGAATCACAAAGGTCTTCTTTATAATTTTAGATTGTAATGCTTGGCCTCCCAGGTCACATAACCCACATACTGCAACCAGTGGATGTTGGCGTGGTGGGCCCCTTGAAGCAGAAATTTTCAGAGCTGGCTATTTCTAACAATAAGGTCAATTCTGCAAAGTGTATTGCCAGATGTGAACTTCCCACCATCTGGCAATATGCTGTTGACCAAAAGTGCAGCCCAGCATTTGTTAAGTCATCATTCAGGAAGTCGGGCATCTTTCCACTGGATCGGGAGGCCATCGATAGGACCTTTGTGCTGCCAGCACCAACTGAACATCAAGTAATATATTTAATCTATCATTTTCTATTTAACCTATCATTTTGGTTTAGGCAATATTTATCCCTTGCATATTTATTTTTATAACTTTTTTGGTTATTTTATTTGGTGATTTAAAAATAAGAAATGTCTAAATGTCTGTGACAAAACAATATCTTATAACATAATAAACTCATTGTTCTGTCATTAACAGGAAACAGCAGCACCAAATACAATGGAAATACAGGCTGACATGCACAGGGAAGATGTTCAGATAGAGCCTCATCCATCAACATCATCAGCTCCATCATCATCATCTTCTCCATCATCATCATCTGCTCCATCATCATCATCATCTGCTCCATCATCAACTGCTCCATCATCATCATCATCTGCTCCATCATCTTCAGCTTCTTCATCAGCTTCTTCACCTTCCAGTGCCCTAGATTCTGTGGTGTATGTCGGGCTCATCAACAACATCTCCAGCATCCCATTCAATCAGTTAATCAACTTTCATCATCAGTCCAGGATGCCATGGTGATCCCCAGCATACCTTCATCAGCAGTACCTGGGTCTGCAAAAAAGCACAGAGTGGTATGTATCAAAAATTTATTGTCGGAAAGAAAAATCATATTTTTACTATAGATAAATTCTTTTTTAATCATATTTTTACTATAGACAAATTATTTTTGAAATTTCTTATTAAAGGTACTGGAGGGCTCACTGGTGAGGAAATGATGCAGCAGGTGACAGCATGGGACAAAGATCAGAAAGATAAGGAAATAGCAAAAGAAAAACGTATGAAGGAAAGAGAAGAAAAGAAGAAATTGAAGGAGGAAGAAGAGCAAAAAAAACAAGAACGCAAGGAGGAGAGAGAAAGGAAAAGACAGGAAAAGAAAGAAGCAGATGAGAAGAAGAGGAAGGAAAAAGATCAAAGAAACAACAAAAGGAATGTCTCCTCTAAGGGGCCATCGAGGTAAAAAAAATAAAGTTATCACCTGTTTCATAAAATAAAAATAAAGTTATCACCTGTTTCATTGAATAAATCACTTTCCTGCATTAAAAAAACCACAAGGTTGTTTTGTGCACAACATACACACACACACACAGACACACATACGAGGGTAAAAACATTTCATAATGCCTGTACAGAGCTTAACATTAATTACTTTGTGCTACAATTTTAGAAAAAGGGCAAAGACTGCCACAAGCACTAGCAGTTGCCTAGATAACCCACAAGAGAGAGTGGAACAGAGTGTGGAACAGAGTGTGGAACAGAGTGTGGAACAGAGTGTGGAACAGAGTTTGGAACAGAGTGTGAAACAGAATTTGGAAACACAGACAAGATGATCCAAAAGACCACCAAAACCCAAGATATTTTTCAGTGAAGAGGAGTCCGACAGGACGGATGAATGCTGCACTGCATGTGGTTTGGCACAACCTGTGGACAGCCCAGATGTGATAAACTGGGTGGACTGTGAAACATGCTCCAGGTGGTATCACAGCATCTGTGTTGATATTGAGGACACTAAATTTGAAAATGGTGGGGATGGAATTGAATTTATTTGTGATGATTGTGATGGAACAAGTGTTGATGTCTAAAATATTTATTTGGAAGTGTTTGATCTGTGATAAGAATTGGATTAATCTCCTTTTCAATCAAATCAATTTATTTAATATCAGTATTATATCAGTATTATATCAAGTTTAACAAATTATTAATGTGTACTCAGCATTGTTAAGTTTATGTGTATCACAGTTTTACATTATTTCAGTTATTGTTTCTGCATTATATTGTTTGATTTTGTTATACTGTTTATTTTTGTTAACTTATTTTAAGTACACTTCACTCTTATTTTTTCAATAAAAGACAAAACTTGTAGGGCAAATGGTTTTGCATTTTTGTGGGGGAAATTATGCATTATTATAAAATATCATTACAAAACAGAAAACATAAATGAAATATTCAGACTGGGGTTTTATTTGTGTCTGACCTATCTGCATTATGCATATAAAAATACCCTTGTTTTAATTTAATTTTGGAAAGAGGTGAATGTCACAAATGCTTATTTTTGATGAATAATGTTGTTCCCCAAATTCTATAACATGCTCTGCTCAAGTTTCACATCACTATCTCAATTTTTACTGAAATTGTTTATGGTGGGCCTCTTTTACATCACACTTCAAATTCCTGTGATCATCTGTTAAACTTGCAAATTAGTACCTGAGATATGCATAATTTAAACTATGACAAACTAAAGTATTTCTTCTTTTACTTACCATTTTACTTCCTGAATATCTCCATGTTATTTTTGATCAATTTAAAAACCATTGCAACATGTTAAGTCAGCAGTAATTAGCTGCAAAAAAACGAGCGCAAAGTGCTACACCTGCTTAAGTTTGTGGCCACATAAACAGCCTTTAAATAATTGATGCTCCCTCTTCATCAACGTAGCATGATGAACTCTTGGTATGGCAGACTGAGGCAGGTTGAACCCAAGAAGAAATGGTAGGAATTTGAGTGCTTTATTTGATTTTGTTGTGGATATATTGTTGATAAGGTCATTATTATGAGCGCAAAGTACTCGCCCACCCGTACAAGTTTATATGTTAGGTGAACACTGGTTAAAATTGACGTAATTGAACTCACTTTTTTTTAAACACATCTACATTTCATAACGAATATGAATACATGCCTTTGAAAGCTGTATTCCCAAGAAGAGCTCAGTAAAACATCGTTATTCGTATATCGCGAGTGAACTGTCAAACTGTAGAACAGTGACAATATATGAAATCTACTGGGCACCCAAAATGTCAGTTTTCTCAAAGATAATGCAATCATAACTAATAATTTGCAAGAATGAATGATGGCTGGATGTTATATCATTCACATTGAGGCAGTATTGTTGTAATTCTTTTGGAATATGTTATGTACAATTTGAGACAAAGTTGTTGGAAGATACTGATATATTGATTGTTTTACTTATAGACCAATTTGCATTTTTTCTCATTTTCAGTTGAACAGTTCTTGTAAGCAGCAAAACAGCCATTATTTTCAAAACTCTTTATTCAAAGTTCACAATGGCATCAAGATCTCAAGCTATCGATATATCATCAGGCATGACTGAGTTTGATCCTGGTCTTACCACTGATCCTGATCACACAACAGATCCCATGCGACATGACAGTTATAGACAAAAATTAGTCATGTCATCAGAATCTGGGCCAGATTCTGATGCTTCAAAAAAGTCACATGTTTTTGAGTCACGTAAAAGGCTATTGGAATCTGACTCGGGCTCAGATGATTGTGATGAAGAATTTAAAAAAAAAATAGATTGGAAACCGTAACCCAGATCCGGCCTCTTGAATCCTTCTCTTCCCCTCAATTGTCCAATTTAACAAATTTAGTCATTTGGACAGATAAAACAAATCGATTTCAAACTGAAATTATTTTCATAATAAATCATTTCACACCTTTAAAATTGTAATCAATGTTATTGAAAAATCAAAAGATAATGATTGATACCTTTACATTTATTAATCAAGTTAGTTTATAGCTATACAGTGTTTTATTTGGAAATTTGATTTACAGAAATGTCTAATATTTGACTATTAATGTGTAGATCACATATTTTTTTTAGTGGGCCAAGTGAGAAAGTTGTATGTAAAAATCGGTGGTGTGAAAGCTTTTAAGCAGAAAGCTTATAACAAAATCATGATGCCCAACTTCTATTTATTTATAATTTTTTTCTTCAAAAAATAGTAAGTGATGGAAGAACAGTCTCTGACCAACTTTTGCTGGTGCTGTGGGAAACGATCCTCAACAACTTCCCTGCGTCAAGTGACACACTACAAGAATGATCTCTGCAAACTAACCAATGTAAGCATTACTTTGCTGTTATTGAAGTCAGATTATGTTTTTTTTACCCATTTTCATACACATAATAGACATTTTATAATTATTATTCAAAATTGCTTTGTCTTGAGTTTGACCAATAACATTGCAGTCTTCTGTGTTTTTTCCAGAATTATTTAAAAGGACAAAAAGAAATGCTGATTTCTAGCCTGGGATTCTATAATATTGCAATCATCATTTTGTCCTAAAAAAGGTCAAGAAACCAGAACTGTAATGCAGAAAGAACATAAATTCATCAAACATGTAGTACAAAAATACCTTTGTTATTAACAGGTGGATTTGACAGATGACAAGCCTGACATCCACCCAACAAGTATTTGTAGCAGTTGTCGGTCAACCTTAACCAGACTTAAAAGAAAATGCACATCTGGTGGGGGAGCACGGCAAGACGTTCCATATAGATGGACTACAGAGTTCACTTCCTGCACAGGCCTTAATTGTAGAGTAAGTATTTACTTTTTATGTCAGCACAATCTGACTTAATGTACTTTGTGTGTATATATATATATATATATATATATATATATATATATATATATATATAGATATAACAAATTTAATACATCAACCATTTTTTCAGTATTGCTCTGAAGAAAAGGGAAGCGGAAGTCCATCCCCGGTCCCTGGAGGTTCAAATCCAATATTGAGTTCTCCAGTGAGAGAAGAAAATGAAAGTCTCGAGTTATCAAGAAGCCAATCTCAACAGGAAATTGACAGTGATATCCAGCCAGATTCTAAAAAGTTAAGATTGGAGAAAAATTATGAGTCAGAACCAGACCCCTGTGAACTCCTGAGTACCACATACATTTCTCCAGTGGGAGAACAAAGTGAAAGTACATCAGGACCTCAGCTGGATGTTGATAGTGATGTTCAATATGATCCTAAGGAAATTCACCTTGAAGAACACTTAGTTTCTGAGCCAGAAAATTTAGAGATTTTATGAAACTGAAATTACCAGTTTGAGTCCTGATTTGTTTTTTAATAATGACGTCGCAGACTTAATATTGTGCGTGATCTGTAAGGGTGTACCAGGTGAGCCATGCACAACAACATGTCTTCATGTCTTCTGTATATCTTGTATCAAAGGATGGTTACATTTGAAATCAGTGTGCCCTTGTTGTAGAGAACCCCTGACTTCAGCTGATATAAAGTCACTCAGTGGAACAACTCTTTGCATGTATGGCTTGTTAATGCTAAAATGTGAAAATAATATTAATGGATGCACATTTAGAGGATCCATAAAGCAATATTATGATCATGGAAAAGAGTGTAAATTTATTTTGAAGAAAAGAGGAAAAGGGGCGTATAAAAAGAATTTGGATGAGATATCAGTAGACATTCCAGGCTGAAAGATATTATAGATAGATAGATAGATAATTTTATTTGAGTCTCATCCTTATCTACTAATACATTAAAAACCAACACATATTAAAATCTAGGCCATTCTGTATAGAATTATAAGAGACTGTTTAGTCCATCAGGTCTCTCAATAAATAAATTAGCTAGTGACTAGGTGTGTGTTACATGATATCGTCTTTGTAAGATCATATGGCAGGTTTTGGCTATATCACGCATACAAGTATAATCAGATAATAAAAATAACAGTTTTTGGTTGTCATTCATTTCTAGAAATTCTGGGTTAAAAACAACACTGTATAGATTCTGTCTTATATCATCATAGAGTGAGCACCGAATAATGACATGTTCCTCAGACTCCACCTCCCCACTACTGCAAACAGAACAAATGCGATTTTCTTCAGGAATCCTTTCATACCGTCCTGTTTCAATTCTAATTGGTGCTGTACCAGACCGGAATTTAGCAAGAGCACTTCTATGCTGTCTGTTTAAAATATATAAATAAGGTTCCATCCTGAATTCAGATTTAAAGGCTCTATAGGTCCGCAACTTATTTCGGCCTGCTCCATGTTTGGCCTTTTCCCTCTGGAGGTCATTGTTCCATATTTCTAGGTACTGAGTCTGGAGAGCGCTCTTCAGTTCATCTAAAGCATGACTATCTCCATCCATGATAGGCCTCTCCAGCCCAAGGGAGCGTAGCTTGGCAATAAATTTATTGGCGCTGTTCTTCCGCCCAACCAGAGCCAGGCGTCGAGCCCAGCTGAATACTCTGTAGTTCACTCTGTCCGGTGACATGCTGGCTAGGCGGCACCACTGCCTGCCCACGGCCATCCATCTCCTCACTTGTGGGAACTCCCATCCCATATCACCTTCCACTGCTGGTGAGGGTGAGGATTTACAGAGCCCCATGAACACTTTACATGCTCTGTGCTGTACTGCCGTGATACAAGAGTATTCTGTGTTACCCCACACTGCAGCTCCATAATCGAGGATGGGCTGCACCAGGGCATCATATAGCCTGGTATACACATCATATGGCAATCCTCCATGTGCTTTGTACTTGGCTATCAAACACCCCAGGGCACGGTTGGCTGCTTGGGCCACTACTTTGGCTGTGTCTTCCATGTTCATATACTCATTCAGAACAAGCCCTAGGTACCGATATTTGTCCACAACACTGATTTCCTCTTCACCACACCTGAATGTAAAGTCAGTTCTGGGTGTCCCTTTTCTTCTAAAGTGAACTACCTGGGTTTTCTTGCTGTTTACCATCATGCTCCACTGCTCACACCATTCCATGGTTTTATTTAACATAGCCTGCAAATCCTCTTCTGAACCTGCCAAAAGGGCTATATCATCGGCAAACAAAAGAATTGATACCAAATCTTCATCAATCTTGATTCCTAAATTCAAGTCTGCTATTACTTCTACCAGGTCATTTATATACAAGTTAAAAAGTATGGGGCTGAGTATACATCCTTGTTTTAGGCCAATTTTCACATGGAACCAGTCAGACATAATGCCATTTATGCGAACACTGCATTTCACATCATGGTATAATGACTTTAGTGCACCTAGGAACTTCGAGGTGACACCAAGTCTAGAGAGTTTCCACCACAATTTGTCTCTTTGCACTCGGTCGTACGCTTTACTAAAGTCTATGAATGTCACCAAAGTGGGGAGATTCTGGGCCTTTCGGCTGTTCACAATTTCGCATAGTGTGGAGAGGTGGTCCACACATCCACGTCCCTTTCTAAAACCATTTTGGTTATCACTGATCTTTTTGTTCACCTCTGACCATGTGGCCAGTCTGGCATTTAGAATTCCACAATACAGCTTGTAGATGCAGGATGCCATAGTGATACCACGATAATTGAGAGGCTGGCGGGGGTCTGCTGTGCTTGACTTTGGGATGGGGTTTATCACTCCTTTATTCCATATGTCCGGCACACATCCTGTTTCGAAGCACACATCAAACATATGGTGAAGGAAATTCACTGCCTCATCATTCCTCATGACTTCAACTGGCATGTTGTCAAACCCTTGAGCCTTTCCATTTTTTGCGCGTGCAAGAGCACGTCGCACTTCCAGCAGTGAGATTGGCTCCTCCAGCCCTGTATCCACTACTGGGGGGTCTCCTTGGTGGGTGAGGTTATCCTGCTGGGAGGGTACCTCATGCTGTGACTCTGCCTCAGAGCCTGGGTTTAGTAGTTGGCCAAAGTCTCCACTCCAGCGGTCCAGCACCTCTTGGGGGTCTGATGACACAGTACCATCCTCCCGCATGACTTCCCAAGGTATAGGCGCTGACCTCTGTTTGCCCATGCCTATTTTGCCCACGTACCTCCAGTACTCCTTTGGGTTCTCACTCTGGAGAGTCAATATCTCCTGCTGCATCTCCTTCCAGTACCTCCTCTTTCTGCTCTGTACTGCTCTATCTAGAGCCTTCCTGTGTACTCTGGCAGTTGCCTTTTGCTTTTGTCTCTCTCTGCCCTGTTTTCTGCTGATCAGACTATCCGATTCATTCCAAGCTGCCCAAAGACCATCCAACTCAGAGTTCCACCATGGTTTCTTTACGCGGCGACGCTTGCGTGACATACCTGGTCTCACATTAATAGTCTTATGGTTCAGCTTGTTTTTCATTACATCATGTACAATATCACAGAAGGAATCATATGTTTTATTTAACACTGCTTGAGTTTGCTGTCTTTCCTGCAGATGTTGTATGCACACATTTATCTGCTCCACAATGGCTGGGTCAGCTAGAATATCATTGGGCACTTGTTCCAGGTCATACTTGATCACTGATGCAGACACCACTGACTGGGGTTTATGCCTGTTGGGTTCAATCACAAATGTGGAAAGATCCAGTGACCAGCTCAGTAAGTTGTGATCTGTGATGTAATGGCGATCAGCTTCACCAAGACACCCAGCTTCATTGTATAGGTCTCTGGCTTTTTGCACCCTGAAGTTGCTATGCATGTTTAACTGTTCATATGGCACCAGGGAATAATCAACTACTGAGGATTCCTTACATGTATAATCATTTTGTGTGGTATTCCGACCATTTAGGACACAGAAGTCTGCACTCAATAAAAAGTTAATCAATGCTTCACCCCATTTATTTGTACACCTGTCCACATTTGATCGGTTAGGAACTGGGTCAACACCCTCAATGAAGTCCAATAAATCACCAGTCCTGCCATTGAAATCTCCACACAAATACATGACCCCACCATCCTGTTGATAGTTATGTAACTGCATCAAAAGATTATCCAAGAATTCATGCACATCAGCATTTCTGGTGGTGCCCTCTGGTGGCAGATAGCAAACACACACTGACATCACAAAGTCACAATGTATACTGGTGAATCTCACCCACATGATACCTTCCACTGTTTTATCAAGAATCCAAACCTTGTACTCATTTAGCACAGTAGATCTGACCAGCAGACCCACTCCTCCTGATCCACAGGGTGCCCTTCTATGCAAGTCAGTCCTGTTATGCCCAAACCATTCAAAACCTGGCACATGCAGTTTACTTTGACCAACTAAATGGGTTTCACTTATTCCTATAATGTCTAAGTTACACAGGTCTATACAGTGCTGTCTAATAGTAAAACTGTCAGATTTAGGGTCAGGATCCCATCCTCTCACATTCCAAAACCCGCAGATTACCTATGTTTTGCTCTGCTTGTTGGTGGGTACCTGGGTGTTATTGTTTTGGTTTGCTCTGTTATGGGCCCCTCTGCCACCCCCACCACGGCCTCTCTGATTGGCTGGCCTATGTGGCTGGCCTCTGGTTGCCTTGGCTCCCCTGCCTGCTGTGCTGGTAGTGGGAGTGGGTGACTGGCTACCTTCACGGTTCACTGATCTCCTGGTCAGCCGGTCTCCTCTCACTGAAAGTGTACCCTCACCCAGGGTGCTTGCTAAAATCCTCAGATTTGCCTCATATTGCCTGTCTCTCCTGGGCTTGTCTTTTTCCAAATACACATTCCTCAATGACTCAATATTCCTCAATTTGTATTTGTTCTTCATAATCTTTTCCCTATCCTCTGTGTTCTTGCAGGTAGCGATCACAATACCAGGCCCTTCATACCTGGATTCTTTCCTTTCTATTTTGTCCAACTCAAGGTCTAATCCCAAATTGTCTTTCAGGATGTCAGACACCACACTCTCTATATCCTCCTCTTCTTCCTGTGGCAATGATTTTATCACAAATTTCAAATCTCTGTTTGAGTCCACCTTTCTTTCCACATGTTCTAATCTACCCTCCAGTCTTTTAACTTCATCATCCACATGGCTTCTAATTTTTCCCATTTCTTCCTTTAATGCACAATCCACTGTTTCACTCACTTCCTTTTTTATATCTGCTGCTAATCCATTCATCTTATCATCCAAGCCTTTTATCTTGGCCTCCATTCCAGTTTTAAACTCATTCACCTCTTGTCTCATTCCTGTCACCTGAGCAGTCAAGTCTTTCATAGCTTTCAGCAGTTCAGCATGGGAACCCTGCTGAGGTGACAATGCACTGGCCTCTGGGGAGGGCATAATGTCTGGCTCTGAGACAGATTTACTTTTATCAGTCCTGCTTGTTTTAGAGTTCCTGGTTTCTCTCTTGTCTCCACAACTTGCCATTAGAGTCTCTATACATACATCTCCATATCAACACAATTTCACAGAAAATAATTCCATGTACATAGGTAAAAATCTGGATAGAAGTCCTAGTGCAGGCTTAGTGGCAACTGTACTTTTGGTGACCAAATAGCAACAACCCATCATGTGGATCTGAAGCAAAGACTTATACTTACTGATAACAAAGTCAGATGAAATGATAGATGAATATATAGAAAATAGCTTTGAAGATGAATACCAGGTGCGTTTCAGTTTGTTGTTTGAATATTTGAACAGAATAGGGGAGGGTGATAAAGCTGCAAAGCTGAAAGGATTATGGTGTAATAGCACAGCAGAATCAAAAATAAGTAATGATGAATATTTAGCTTTGCGAGTTGAATGTCTCCAAAGCAAGAATCAATACAAAGAACAATATGATTTCTTAGAAAAGAACAAAGTAGTGAATCCATACCAACCTTTGTCAGCTGTTACTAGGGCAGAAAAAGCATATTGGCCAGGTGCAGCAAGGTTTAGTGTTGAAGGGGAACACCATTTTTCAAGTATGTACCATACTCCTGCCAAACCATCATCATCATCACCTGTTGCCTGTAAACAATATGAACCTATTGATATTTCAGAAGATTTTCCTGTTGGTTTTCCGGAAATGTTTAATCCAAATATTGATGGTGTCCGATGGCCATATCATGAAGCTATTGAAAAAACATTGGAAGAGCTTGAAGATGTCATCCAAGAAGGACTCAGAAATTCAAAAATTATTGATACCAACTCATTATTGTTTAAAGTATTTGTTAAAGATGGTGCTGATGGTTTGGGAGATCTCTCAGTATATAGACAGAAGGGAGATAGGGTATTACCAGATAAAGCTTTCCGAGCTTCATTTTGTATTTTTAAAATAGGTGTCTATGTGAACAATGAATTTATAACAATTTTTACAGAAGAAGACCCAAATTCTGTCCGAACCAATAGACCTTATCTTGAGGCTATTGCTGATGAAAATGACAGGGCATCTAGCATAGCTTGTATTCTTCCCATGGAGAAAGAAAGAGAATTTCTGTCTGGTAAAATTCTGCGGGTACAAGTTGATTCTGATAAATGGCGCCGCTTTGAAATTGATTTTTATAATTCTATGATTGATGAGAAATTGGATAGAGCAGATTCAGGATTGCAGGGCTCAGGTTCAAAGTACATGTGCACACTTTGCACAGCCACAAGGGATAACTGCAAATCTAATTTGGGTTCTTTCTCTGTGTCAAGAACATATGACAGCACAATCAAAATGGCGGAATATATAAGAATTAACCCAGAAAAGTTATCATCTGCCCAACTGGAGATAATGGCTGAGGGTGTGAAATGTATACCAATTATGAAATCAGATGCTGTCAAGAAGTGTTTGGATGCTACCCATGCTGATATAAATATGGGACGATTTTTTAAAGGATTGATTTGTCTGGAAATATCCCAAGTTACATCCTGGTCATTAAGTGCTGATGTCAAATCTTTAGTTCTTAGTGCAGAACAAAAATTTGATAAATATTTAAAGCAAACCATTGGTCTGAACTCATCTCTAATGATGCCTGGAAATTATGCCAGAGTTATATTTGACAAAGCAAACGAGCAAAGTGTCCTTCATCTTGTGCCAGAGCCATCTAAAACAATCTTGTCTTTTATTTTGGATAAATTTAGAACCATGCGCAAAATTTATCGTGCAAAATCACCATTAGTTGACTTTCCCACTGAAGTTTTGTCATTCAAAAGTACTCTGTTTCAATGGGGAAATTGTTAATCGAACATTTTCCATATGCTAATTGGCCAAATTACCTTCATAAAATTATTGAACACACACAAGAAATCATAGAAGATGTAAATGGTCCTGGCACAATTGGGGGATTGTCAGGTGAAGGCAATGAAGCAGGAAATAAGATTTTCTGACATTTCAGAGGCCACCTTTCAAGGAAGGGTTCAACCCATGACAGTCTAACAGATGTTCTGAAATTGCACTGGTTGTACAGTAGTCCAAAACTTAGACATCTGGGACAGATTAGTCGAAGAAAAAATATTTGTAGTCGTTGCCATGGTATGGGCCATAATGTAAGGTCTTGTAAACAACAAATTGTATAGGCTGGGTCAAAGCAATGTCGCTTTGGCTCAAGTGGTGATCTTTTGGTAGCAAAAACTCCTGTTTTATTTTTTAAGCTGTGCTGACTGTCAGAGGGGTAAAAGTTTCTGTCATTCCATCTGTCCATCAAACTCATTCATTAATAGTTGTCAACCAGCATAGCTGGGCTACAAATAAACATAATCATTTATAAAGCAAATTGTAGCCATTCCTAGGAAATGAAAAAATAAAGAATGACAAAAAAGCAAGCCCCAAAGTATGTTTTTAGATAATTAGTTTAGATATAAATTTCTCTAATAGGGAAAATCATTGTCCATTAACTATCAATATGTCAAGGGGCTCATTATCGTATATACAACAAGGGCACACTGGTAATAATATTGATATATTTATTTCATACAGTATGTAACAAGTCTGATAGTTCAAGTAGTTGTAAAATATGTAATATAACTGAACAATCACAACATTCAGAGATGTGCAAACAACCACTATTTATAGTTGGAACCAAACATTTGTTTTGTCATGCACAAACATGACATATACAGGTCAAGCATAGCCATTGTGTGACAAAATTTGGCCACCCATATATTATAAGTTGCAAAATCTTTTCACACAATGGATTTGCGTGACATAATGTCGTCATGATTATGCATGACAAAAAAATGTTTGATGCCAAGTGGCTGTCATTTGGAAGAAGTTACAGTACTAGATTTACGTTTGGAAGAAGTTACAGTACTAGATTTACGTTTTAATGGTTTTTTAGAACAAGATGGACATTTAAAGTTTCCTATTGGTGCTTTAGTAATCCCAACACAATAATAATGAAGCCAAGATTTACAGTTATTACATTGTATCCAGGGTATTTGGCTTAAAACGTCAGATTCTGTTATTTTACAATTACTACCTAAATCACAAGGAGAAGGCACCATTGGTTTAGTTGTATATAAAAAGAAAATTTTGTTGGCACCACCACAGATTAAAACACAATCTCTGTCTATCATCGCCATTGAATGGCCCCTGGTTTTAAAGTCTGACTGTTCATAATCTGCTACTTCTTTGCAATAGCTATGTGTACTTAAATTGATAATGTGTAAATCAGAATTGCCATCTGTACTGGAATCTGGTTGAATACCTCCATATATAAGTAAACGATTATTATGAATAATAGTAGAGTGATCTGACAAACAGATGTCAATCTGGGTGTAAATCTTAATAATAGACATTGTAAAATCATTCAGGAGAAAATCATTAATTTTTATACAGATAACTCCATTGATAGGAAGTCTGTAAAATTCATTTGGTCCATTAGAGGAAATGCCACCGATGATATATAACTGTTCACTTTATCTGACCATCTCATCCACAGAGGAGGCCGAGAGTCTCCAGGCAGACCTTGACAGGCTGGCAAAATGGGAGGAAACCTGGCAAATGGAATTCCACCCCCAAAAGTGCCAGGTTCTCACTATCACCCGCAACACCAAGAAGGTAGTGAAGCATTTGTACCGACTCCATGGCCACATACTAGAAGCAGTCACATCAGCTAAATACCTTGGAGTCACCATCACCAGTGATCTCCGTTGGAACGAGCACATCACAAACATAACCAATAAAGCCAATAGAAGCCTGGGATTCCTGAGACGAAACCTCAGAATCAACTCCCCTAATCTAAAAGCTACTGCCTACAAAACACTAGTGCGTCCACTAGTAGATCCACAGTCTGGGACCCTCATACTCAAAATAACATAAAGACAATAGAAATGGTCCAGCGAAGAGCTGCCAGGTACACACTGAACAGGCACAGGAACAAGTCCAGCGTCACTGACATGCTGGAAGTATTGGACTGGGAATCGCTGGAAGTCCGCAGAAAGCAAGCCAGGCTTGCTATGCTCTACAAGATGCAGAATGGGCTTGTTGCGACAGATCACCTAGAACACCTGACGCCAGTTACCAGTGCAACCAGGCACTGCCATGCTCTGGGGTTCCAGGTCCCACAGTCCAGGGTGGACTACCACAAGTTCGCCTTCTTCCCGAGGACTGTG
This sequence comes from Amphiduros pacificus, assembly GCA_949316495.1. Taxonomy (NCBI): domain Eukaryota; kingdom Metazoa; phylum Annelida; class Polychaeta; order Phyllodocida; family Hesionidae; genus Amphiduros; species Amphiduros pacificus. Next base: position 10,423,288 of record OX439008.1, read on the forward strand.
GTGGACTGGAATGGGCTCCCCCCTGAAGTGGCCGGGGCTCCATCCCTTGATGCCTTCAAGAAGGCGTTGAGGAAGAATTAGACCACAGGAGCATGATCAGCACATCACCAGCACCGTCCGTCTCGCGCGGCAGCTCTCTGGGACGCCGGGGGTGCAACCATCACCACTCTGGGGCCTGCGTGCCACCGAGGGGTAGGACAAGAGGTGACCCCCGGGCACCCGGAGAGTGCTGCGATGGACATGTAAATAGGGCACATCACGTCAACCCTACGCATGCACACTGCACCGAGCGACAGTCTTCAATCTATGAAGTTCAGCTCGTATATGGAAGAAGAAGACTTGTTTCATCATAATTTGCTGTGTGATATGCTCTGGGTGGTGTCAGTTTTATGTCCGTTTTGCCCCAATTTGAAGAATTAATATCATATATATACAATGAATCATCTTTGATATCTTTATGAAAATAACTTTGTACACAAAAATCTGTTTCCCGATATGGCATTGTCAGTCCTCCATATATGAAGATCGCATTTTTCACAAGGGTAAACGAATGTCCATATCTTGCTGTTGGTAGTTCGCCACTTTGGTGGTGTAGTGTAGCGTCGACATCTTTTCCTAGGAACTTCAGGGTAAACAGTTCTGGTGATGGAGCAAAGATGTCCACTCTCAATCCTCCATGTAAATAAATGATTCCATCATGGAATACTGCCCTTGCACCATGCAGAGGGACTAGTCTGGCACCTGAATAAAATGAACAGATTTAAATCAAAATGAGAATAAATATATTTTTTAATGTATGTGAATTTAGATATTATACATTATATATATATATATATATATATATATATATATATATATATATATATATATATATATATATATATATATATAAACATTTTTTTAATGTATGTGAATTTAGATATGTTTAAGTGCTTGTACTCTGTTAACCAGAGGTATTCGATTCTCTACAAACTTCTGCCTGCCATTGTTTTCACATAGAATGTGCAAAAACTCTAGCTTATCAATAAACATTAATGAATCTGATATGAATATTCATGCTCTGCGGCAGGTGGAGGCTTCAAATTTTGGCACTGGAGGCATGTTGGTTGAGGCTCTGTTTAGCAGAGGAAAGTGTTTGGTATTTACAGATAAAATAATTGGGTTATGTGTCATTTTATGTCATTGCTCTTTGTTTTCATAGAGGAAACTTGTAAATAGGGAGATCAAATATGTGATTAAATAAAATGAAATTAAAAATATACTTGTGTTTATTTCTCTTTTACAAAGTTAATTTATTTGGAATAATACATAGCAGTAACTTCTAAACAAACCTTTTATTTTCAATTCTGTTGTTTTCACCAAGTTCACATCATCCTCATCATATTAAAATGACAAAAGATATGTTCTGATGTCACCAGGCACCTTCTCAGTATGTCTCGTCCCCTCTAAAAATAAAAGAGATATTCCATTAACAATATTATGCCTGTATTAAAGAATTTGATTGAACATCCTTTCAATTTGAATAGACTGAAGGAAACCAATGTATTAATATTTGAAAAACAATATTTAATGACCACTTAAAATATTCATTTTTATTTTATACATATTATATTTTATATTTTTATTTTATATATATTTATATATATATTTATTTATATTTACCTATTACTAGAAAAGACACCTTTGAGTCCTCTCTTTCCCACTGAATCAGCTGGTGGCCCTCAGATGGAAAATACTGCTCAAAATGAGCATCCACAGCTTGTTTTGAACACTTCTTGCCATTTACCTCTAGTGCTTTAAATGGCTGAAATTTGTACCCCTCCATTGTACAAAATGTTGAGGTTTAATCACGAAAATGATTTTTTAAGAATTTTCTCCCTTCAAAATGGATCACAGCTAGGATGGAGAGGCAACAATTCTGACCCAAAAAACGGGCATCTGTTTGCGAGGTATGCATTCAAGATGGATGCCAAATTTTAACAGGAGAAAAGACACACAACTCGAAACAAATGGACTGCATATGGATTATATCTGAATTATTAAGCTTTAAAAATAAGTATATTTCATGTAAAAAACTCCAGAGACAATAACTGGGTAAGCTTTTAACACAGAATAAAATAATAAAATTATTCGAGATATAGGTCTTTTATTGGGACGAGGTTGAGTTTGGCAAGTTTTCATTGTGTGATATGGCATGGGCCTCATCTCGTATGGGAAAATGTATCATGAGTTCAATCACGGCACAGCCGGGGATCAAACCAACGACCTTTGGATCACCACTGAGGAACTGGTGCTAATAAGCTGGCACTCAACCAACTTAATAGAAATCTGAAAAAAACCACATTACCCGAGTCATCCATGATTGGTGCCTAGATGATCAGTTATTTTGAATTGATTTTTTGAATGGATCTAAATCAAAGCACCCAAAACCAATCAGAATTGCTCTTTTTGAATTGATAGACAGGGTTTGATGTGTGACGTCACATTCATTGACAGCTTTGATCCACCACTGCCCAAAAAATGGTGGAAAATGCGTGATCCTGACAACCGTGATAACCTTAGACAAAAATGCCAGATTTTACACAGGTTTATAATTCTTTTCTACTGATTCCAGTCCTATTTTTTTTTATTATGGGTCCAATTCTCCTTATCTGCTCTCCCATATCCACTGCATTTTTACAGAACTACGATCGTGTTTGACCCAATCTTTTGCACATGGTATATCCGGAACAGCGGCAACAGCCTATTCGGGACATTGTCGCCTCTGCCTTTTGCTTTTACAGCATTGTTTTTTCTCAGTTTTGCTTCCGTAGATTGCAATATACTGATATAAAGATTGCACAACAAAAACACAATAGCACTGACATTACTTGTGAATGAACAATGTGAACCCAAATATTTTATTAATTGGCATGTTTATTATTAACATGAATACAAATCCAGGTGGACAATAGGACTATACCATAGCTAGTTCAAATATAAGTCAATAAATAAAAAAAATAACATTTTGGACTCGCCCTCCTACCACCAATGGTGGCGCCACCATCGCCTGTCCAGTTTCCCGCTCAGCTTCGCCTGAGAATCACTTTGATAAAAAAAAAACTGGGTGTCTTCTCTGTAATGTTCACTTCATGGCACGTCTGACTCAGTCATACTAATGAAGAACAACACCACCAACACCACAACTCCAATTTTTTAATAATCCCTTCACCTCTACGTCTGTGGTCCTTACATATTAGAAACACTGTGTGATTAGAAACACTGTTTTGAAGGTCAAGAGCTTATCTGACGTCATTCCTAGTGGTTCATACGGTGATTTACATAACATTCTTAACACCAAAGATAGATTCCACTTCGGAAACATGCTTTGTGCTCTTGGTATAGCATGTTCAAACATTCCAATCAGGTCAGACAACACTGTATCCTGAGAAATATCCATGTTTGCTTTCAGTAATAGTACTCTAGCAATTGCAGTTCTATGTCCTTTGATGGTAGAAACTGACTTCTTTTGGTTAAAAAAGTCCAGCGTGAATACTGCTACCTGAGGAATTGTAGCATCTTCCAGTATAACATCTTTAACTTCACATCACTTAGAAAAGGTTTGCCATCTTGTCCTGTTGGAGGATAAGCATATGTGTCCAGCCCCATCCAATCCATGCTTAAGCATAGCTGTCCCGTACCGGGCTCCCAAAAGATGTGACTTTGGCGTTGTGTCTTGTTGCAAACAGATTCACTAATAATGGCTTGTTCCACTTCAACCACAGACTTTGAAATACTTCCGTGTGTAATGACCATTCTGTTGATAGTACTTGTCCTTTCCTTGACAACCAATCTGCCAGTACATTCAGCTTTCCCAGGATATGTCTGGCCTTCATCCCACACCCAAACTTGATCACCACTTTGAACAATTCTTGGGTCTCTGTCATCAGTTCTTTGGACCTGGTCCCTCCTTGGTGATTGATATATACCAATACCGTGGTGTTGTCTGTTGTTATCATAAGTCTCTTGTTCCGAATCTCTTCTGAAAGGCAAATCAATGTCTTTGTGATGGCTTTCGTCTCTAGTACATTGATATGCAGTTTCGACTCCTGCTTTGTCTAACTTCCATCCAATTCTCTCCCTTCCAGCTCTACCACATGTGCTCCCCAACTTCACTCCAATTCTCTCCATTCCACATGTGCTCCCCAACCTACCTTGGGGGCGTCCGTCAAAATCTGGAGATCTGTTGGAGGTTCGACTAGGTACACAGACCTTTACGTTTTCTGGTTGAATCCACCACATCAGATGAGGTGCTAACTTCTTGTTCATAGGGATCATCTGATTCCTGTTCCCCCTCTCTATGGACCACTGTTCTGCCAGAATTGCTGGAACACTCTAACATGAAGTCTCCCAAATTGTATCTGGTCTGATATCGAATTGAGAAGCCCTATCAGCAACCAACCATTGTCTTGCTGTTGATTCCTTCCTGATGTGCATCCAGAATTGTCATGAGTCTCTTTTCCAGAGAAAATGCTCTCCCCACTGCCAGATCGTACAATACTCCTACAAACTTGTACATCTGCTTAAGTTCCAACTCCGATTTCTGTAAGTTGACCCAAGTTCACATACAGTTGTAAAATTGTCCATATCTCTCTGCCCAATTCTTCCTTTACTACTCTTCTGAACAACAATTACACCTTGTTCCCTGAGTACCCTGGAAATCTTCATCACCATCGTGAATATGCGCGGGGCAATCTCCAGTCCAAACGGCATCGTTCTGTACTGGTACACCACTCCTTTTACACAAAATCTCAAATATCTCTAGGACTTCTGATGAATGGTTATGTGGAAATATGCATCTGAGATCAATTGAACAAGCCCACTGGTTTGAAAGTGTAGCTTGTTGAATCATACATGCAGACTCCATTCTGAACGTCTTGTTGATAATCATCAGATTCAAAGTATTCAGATCCCGAAAAGGGCACCAATCTTCCAACTGCTTGGGAGTCAAGAAAATTAATGAATAAAAGCCTGGAGAATCTACTTTCCATACCACATTTATGGCCTCCTTCTTCGAGAGTTTCTGGATATCTTTGTTCATGTCCTCTGCCTTTCTCTGGGACAAATTGTTCTGGGCTGTCCATGTTTCCTTCTCAACGGAGGCCGAGTCTTGAAACTCCACTATAGCCCCTCGTTCATGTTGTATCTTCAGGATAATCCACAAATAAAGTATGACAATAAAACAATGTCTGCCTCAACATGTGCCTATATTTTCCGAGTGTACAAAGTACCAGGATGAGGGATCCTTCCTTGTTACTCTCATTGTAGGGATCCGTCATTATACATCAGTTCAGGATCTTGACTACCTTTCTTGAAACTCCCAGTGATTCCCAGACCTTCCAAACATGCATTAATCTGGTTCCTACTGAATCTTGCTCTGGTGGTGTTGGGAGTGGCGAGTGCTTGGGTGCAGTAAAAATGGTGCTGTTTTGTGAGTCAATTCCTCTCCTGTCAGCCATTTCCTCTACCACGACCTCCTCTGCTCCTTATGTTACCAAAACCTCTTCATGCACACCTCTTCCTCTGGCCTTTCTTCCCAGTTCCTTTCTTCTAAAGGTTCCGAAACAAAAGGGCTGCCTGCCTCTAGTGCTTCTTTCTTTCGGTTTTGATGAAGCTGTTGACCTTTGATAAGGTGCCACTGTCTTGGATGGTACTCCTGCCGCTGCTCTCCAAACTTTACCAGATGCTTCTCTACTATCTCTTCTTCTCTACTATCTTTCCCGCCTGACCATTAAAGAGTAGCGGGCCTCCTCCCGGCTGTAGCTTTACTAACATCTTGTCTTTTTCAGGAATGACTTCTCCTTTTCTCTCCATAGCCTCTTTTGCTGGTTGACCTCAAATTCAAAAGTAATTCTCAGGTGAGGCTGAGCGGGATACTGGGGAGGCGATGGTGACGCCTCCGTTGGCGGTAGGAGGGCAAGTCCAAAATGTTCATTTTTTATTTATTGACGTATATTTGAACTAGTTATCACATAGTCCTAATGTCCACCTGGGGTTGTATTCTCATTTTAATAGAAACTTCCCTCCCATCTTGAAATCCGGCAGGCAGAAGTTTACAATGCAAAATCTTTCCGTTCATGCACTGCTCTTATGCCAATTCTGTATTTTTTTCATGGACCATCTAAAAATCCATGAGAGCAGATAGGAAGAATTTAAGGGAGTTGGGCATATTTCCAAGCGTAATGGATTTCTTTATAATTACAGGTTTTAAATGTCCTTAGCATTCCATAAGTTGCCATGTTGGTATAGGATCCAATTCACAGCATTTCTTGGCTGTTTTTTTACCTCTGATGTTTGGAGTGGTCTAATATTTTCTTTAAAATTAATATATTTCTATTTTTCTTCACATTTGGGCATATTCTTATTGCTATTTCCTGTCTCATGTTTTCAACTTTATCTTGAACAAAATCATTGAATTCGATAGCTAGTTCTCTATTTTTATTCTTAGGGAAATTAGTTTCTTCATAAGTATGTAATAGTCCATTAGTTCATCCCGTTCATTCTTAATAGGAGCATTGAGACTGACGTATCGTCAAATATAATAGGGACATCCAGACTGGCCCATATCAAAATAGAATAGGGACATCCAGACTGACCCATAGTAACATAGAATAGGGACATCCAGACTGACCCATGGTAACATAGAATAGGGACATCCAGACTGACCCATAGTAACATAGAATAGGGACATCCAGACTGACCCATGGTAACATAGAATAGGGACATCCAGACTGACCCATAGTAACATAGAATAGGGACATCCAGACTGACCCATAGTAACATAGAATAGGGACATCCAGACTGACCCATAGTAACATAGAATAGGGACATCCAGACTGACCCATAGTAACATAGAATAGGGACATCCAGACTGACCCATAGTAACATAGAATAGGGACATCCAGACTGACCCATAGTAACATAGAATAGGGACATCAAGACTGACCCATAGTAACATAGAATAGGGACATCCAGACTGACCCATAGTAACATAGAATATGGACATCCAGACTGACCCATAGTAACATAGAATAGGGACATCCAGACTGACCCATGGTAACATAGAATAGGGACATCCAGACTGACCCATAGTAACATAGAATAGGGACATCCAGACTGACCCATATTAACATAGAATAGGGACATCCAGACTGACCCATAGTAACATAGAATAGGGACATCCAGACTGACCTAAAGTCAAATAGAATAGATATATCTGAGATGGCCTGCGGTAAATAATAATGATATTTAGACTGACCTATAGTAAGTAGAATTGGGCTATGTCCAGACTGGCCCGCAGTAACATAGAATAGGTATGTCTGGGATGGCCTATGGTAAATAACAATGATATTTAGACTGACCTATAGTGAATGATAAATGAACTTGAGTTTTTAGCAATATTGTCTGACTCATAGTGAGCTTTCTCCATATCAAATACTAATTGAACTGCACACTAGCTTTCCCTTAAGGTGTTATTGGACATTTTTTTTCATTCAACTTGGTTGGGTTCATCCTGCCAGCTTTCAATACGCCCTGGTAATATTAATTCACACTGGCACTGGATGATTTCTTTCAGTCACAGCTCTTTCTGATCACCCCACTCTTCAGTCCATATTTTCACTTTTAATAATATGCTTTCTTGGAATCATCAGAAATACATCTTCATAAAAAACTGATATACACAGCTCATTACATATTGGCTTTGACTGTTTTCAAGATGTCTCACTTGATGATAAAAATGTTATCTGCTTGAGTACTCTACAATAATAAGTGCTTCTGATAATCATGTTAACATATTATGAAACCTTTCAAATATTAAAAGCCTAATATACTTTCATGCATATATGTGCACTCATATTCACACTCAAAAGATCTCACTTAACATCTAAATTCTAAATAAGTTGTGACAAAAATACATCATTTCCACAAATGTTCACAACACAATATAGTTTCTTTTTTTAAAAAGTCTATCTTGTTATAATTTTCAAAGAAGTCTATATTGTCTATCTTGTATCAAAGGGTACAGAAATGTATCAATTAAATGATATTTCATCTTTCCTATGAACTAAAAATCTCTGCTATAGTTTTAGAACAAATATTTTGACAAAAAGAAAGACAGCTAAAAAGAATGACCGAAAACCTCATGTGAATGCTAAAGTCATCAGAGCTAAAACCATTATTCATCCCATAGGTAGGAATGAGTTAGTAACATAATATTTGACAATATATATCACATTAAATCACACAAATTATAAAAGAAATTTGGTTTGTAAGTCTATACATCATCATCCATAACTTTCATAATTATATTGTCCGAACAAAATGCAAACACATCTCTTTAATCCCAGTGTTTCTAATGAACACACAAACAATCGTGTGACAAATTTAATATACTCCATAATAAAGGAAGCAACACTATATTTATATATTTCTAATTGAATATTCACACTCAAATTATGTTTGCTTTATAATATCAGCATTACTGAAATGTGCATGTGTTTCAACATAAACCTTGCATAATATTATATGTAATTACTTTACCTTCTTTTACCAAATAAAGTGAAAAAATAAAGCAGCAAAAGTTTATATGTGGCTGTTAAATATTCCTGGAATAAAAGTAGTATATTAATTTCAAATTATATTTTGAACATCTACAATTGCATCAGTACATATCAAATTCACTGGTTCATTTAATATGTACATACATATGTATAATTAAATACATATATGTAGACTTTATTAGGGTGCATGATGTTATTTAGTAAACCTTGCTTCACTAGATTAAATCAGTCTGTACTACCCTTACTTCATTAGATACATTCAGTCTGTAGATACCATTATTTATTAACCCTTGCTTAACTAGATACACTCAATCTGTAAGTGTCATTATTTAGTAACCCTTGCTTGACAAGCCACATTCAATCTGTACATGTAGGTGCCATCATTTAGTAACCCTCACTTTAGAAGCCACACTCGGTTTTTAGGTGCCACTATTTAGTAGCCCTCACTTTACAAGCCACACTCAGAATGTAGGTGCCATTATTTAGTAACCCTCACTTTATATGCCACACTCGGTTTTTAGGTGCCATTATTTAGTAACCCTCACTTAACAAGCCACACTCATTTTTTAGTTGCCATTATTTAGTAACCCTCACTTCCCAAGATGCATTCAGCCTGTAGGTATAATATGGCACAGAAGATAACTGTATACATTGATCTCATGCCATCCATTAGGTTCCAAACTTTAGCACTTATCAGCTTTAAGAGGTGTACAAGTGCGTATTTGCCACATAATGTAAGACAGTTCAGTTCAGAATAATAAAATGTTTCCCAGTACTTTACATAATCTGTCAATTTTTTTAAAAATTACATCTCACATTTCATGAAACTGATAAGTTTTGTTTCATAGTTTTATATCATAAATTCCACCTAAATTCTACAGTTGACAAAAATGACAGTGATATTCTCAAGATAGAGCTTAATCATACATGCCATGATTAAAGCTTGAATGTTAAGTATACAATCAGTGACTAACATTCACAGCGGATCTTTATAAAAGTGATAATTTATCTAAACATTCATATGTAAAACATTTCAATATAATTTAATCAGAGTTAACATTTCATTTTCAATTTTCAATAAAATTTGAAATAAAATCATTAATTCATCCAACATGTCGGACCAACAATAGTATTAGTTTTTCCTTATTGGTGTCAGTTATTTTCATGGCACAATAGCAAACATTTATGTTATTGCAGTTATAGAAGCCAGCTCTATGAGCATAAGTGTTTACAAATGTTACCAATATACTTGTAGACTTTTTGTTTATCTTCATCTCCCATAAACATCATCCCCGCACAATAAACATTCATAGACTATCAAACATACTCTATAATCCATATCTATGACAGTATTTCTAACTTTCACATGTATTAATCAAGCCAGAATTAACCAAGCAAATAATATATCTACAGTTATGATACCTTTCCACAAAAAACTTGACAAACCATAGCTGCCCAGTTCCCAAAAGTGAGTGTGTGAGAGTCAAAGGTATGTCCATCTCCAGTGCCACATTTCTGCACCAATATGATCTGCCATATTGGACATGGAGGTGGATGTACACATCAGTAGCCACATCATGCAGCATATAGACCAGGCTGTCTTGTAGTAACGCGACAACCCAAACTCTTCATATACTCATGTCAAGAGTGTGTTTGGTGTCTTTGTATCAGATTACCATAAATATATTTGAAAGTTTATTTCGAATCTCAAAGATTTAATATATATAAAATAATTACACAGTTGATTTATTTCTGACATTTTCATGAGATATATATTTCTGCAAGAAGTCAATTTCAGACAGTGTTTAAGTACTGTTCAAATCTGTGCTCCCCCAATGTGCATCACTCATCTATGAGTTTCATGAAGGACAGCATTTATTTACCTCCATTCCTGGGAGGAATATGCCAAAATAATTAGACTCATCTAAAAATCACATCCATTCACTAACTTATATTCACTAACTTTATTTGAATTATTTTACTGATGTTGAACTGACTGCTTTGCCTTGTAAACTTGTAGCAGTACACCCAAAAATAATTTATCACCAAACATCTTTTTTTAGATCACAAGTACTGAATTGAGAGAATGTATATATATTGTAAATGTTTAACATGCTATAGAAGTTCTGTAATACTTTCCATTCACAGAAAATATATTTTAAGGCTCCTCAAGCTATGGTGCTCCTCAAGCTATGGTGCTCCTCAAGCTATGGTGCTCCTCAAGCTATGGTGCTCCTCAAGCTATGGTGCTCCTCATGTTATGATGCTCCTCAAGTTATGGTGCTCCTCAAGCTATGGTGCTCCTCATGCTATGATGCTCTTCAAACTAGGGTGCTCCTCGTCCTCCTGTTAAATCTGTTTTCAATTAATTCAATCAAAGGTATCAACTTGCATTATCAAATTAGTATTCTGTAATATTCATTAATTTTCTGCATGAAGTCCTTGTCACAGAAAAGATCCCAGTTTCTATATGTAGTCCTTGTCACAGAAAAGATCCCAGTTTCTGCATGAAGTCCTTGTCACAGAAAAGATCCCAGTTTCTATATGTAGTCCTTGTCACAGAAAAGATCCCAGTTTCTATATGAAGTCCTTGCCAAGGACATTTTTTTTGCGTATTCAATGTAAGTGAAGTGCCCATGTCGCCTCCTGGTGTCCAGATCGTGCAATAGAAGCAGCTGTACTATAGGGGGCGCTCTAGTCATCAGACTTGCGGAACTGGACTAGGTATCTCATGCAGATCTGCTCCTCAGTGTAAGCCACGTATTCATTATATGTGGGCAGGTACCAGCGGGACCTGCCACCGGTGGGACTCCTGCTACTTGTCAGGTTGCCGAGTGGCATGCTGGTCCCTGCAAGCACCAATCATAAAAGTTATCATTAAAATGAGAAGAAAATATTTAAAACTTGAAAGCAGATATTGACAAGAATGTTGTTCATGTTACATGTTTGTGAAATGGAAAGATTTAGTCTTAAAAACATAGGCATCAGAGATGCATCAACCCTCAGCCCTGGTAACTCATTGCACAACATTCACTCCACACAATATTTGTGAACAAAACATCACTGCACCAAGGCAAATTGATGCAGGGGTAAAAAAACCCATAACATCTACTTCCTTTGATAGCTTAGGTGTGTCAAGTATCATGAAACTGTCATCATTTACTCTAGAATTATTGATATGGGCCGGTGACCTTGAAAAGCAGGTTAAGGTCACCGTCCATCAAACTCATCTGGAGTCATCCAAGATGCTTATGTGTGTCAAGTTTCATGAAGCTGCCATCATTAGTTCTCGTGTTATCGCGATGACAAGGATGATTTCACATAATTGTCCCTGTGACCTTGAAAAGTAGGTGAAGGTCATGTTTTATAGAAACAATTCTGAGGTCTTCACCAGATGCTTATGGGTGTCAAATCTCATTAAGCTGCCATCATTTGTTCTTGAGTTTTTCTTGGGATTTCACATAATTGTCCCTGTGACCTTGAAAAATAGGTCAAGGTCACCGTCCATCAAACTCGTCCGAGGTTTTCACCAGATGCTTATGTGTGTGAAGTTTCATGAAGCTGCCATCATTTGTTTTCGAGTTATCTCGATGACAAGATGATTTCACATAATTGTCCCTGTGACCTTGAAAAGTAGGTGAAGGTCATGTTTCATAGAAAAAATTCTGAGGTCTTCACCAGATACTTATGTGTGTCAAATCTCATAAAGCTACCATCATTCGTTCTTGAGTTATTGTGATTCTTGGGATTTCACATAATTGTCCCTGTGACCTTGAAAAATAGGTCAAGGTCGCCGTCCATCGAACTCGTCCGAGGTTTTCACCAGATACATATGTGTGTCAAGTTTCATGAAGCTGCCATCATTTGTTCTTGAGTTATCGCGATGAAAAGGATGTTCGCTACAGACATACATACAGACATACATACATACATACATACCCACGCCAGGAGTACTGCAATACCCTCAGCCTGATTACATCAGGGGCTGAGGGTAAAAATCCTGAGATGGTAAACTGTGATGTGTGTCAGACTGACCTGTGGGTAAGGTGAGGTCATACATTGGGTTGGGCACATTTTGACCATAAGCGAATGTAGAGTTCTTTCCTTTTGTAGACTTTTCCTCGTCATCATACGGGTCAGCTAGAAAAATCTGCTTGCCAAGGGCCACCTGAAACAAATTTCAGATATCAGTATAATCCACCATTGGAGGTCAGACATTTTACATTTGTGATACTGAGGTATTCAGCCAGAGAAAATTAAAATGAAATTACACACTGTAGTGTCAAAATAAATCAAATTTACAATATGAACAATAGCTGATACACACATTTAAATGGGCCTCTAAACTGCGGGCTGGACCAATAACTCACCTGGCATACCAGCATGCCTCAGGTCTCTGTGTGAGGGATGGACCAATAATTCACCTGGCATACCAGCATGCCTCAGGTCTCTGTGTGAGGGATGGACCAATAACTCACCAGGCATACCAGCATGCCACAAGTCTTTTAGTGAGGGTCTCTGAGTGAGGGATAGATCAAACACCCACCTGGCAAACCAGCATGCCTCAGGACTCTGTGTGAGGTATGGACCAATAACTCACCTGACATACCAGCATGCCACAAATCTTTTAGTGAGGGTCTCTGAGTGAGGGATAGATCAAACACCCACCTGGCAAACCAGCATGTAACAGGTATCTGAGTGAGGGATGGACCAATAACTCACCAGGCATACCAGCATGCCACAAGTCTTTTAGTGAGGGTCTCTGAGTGAGGGATAGATCAAACACCCACCTGGCAAACCAGCATGCCTCAGGTCTCTGTGGGAGGGATGGACCAATAACTCACCTGGCATACCAGCATGCCACAAGTCTTTTAGTGAGGGTCTCTGAGTGAGGGATAGATCAAACACCCACCTGGCAAACCAGCATGTAACAGGTATCTGAGTGAAGGACGGACCAATAACTCACCAGGCATACCAGCATGCCACAAGTCTTTTAGTGAGGGTCTCTGAGTGAGGGATAGATCAAACACCCACCTGGCAAACCAGCATGTAACAGGTATCTGAGTGAAGGACGGACCAATAACTCACCAGGCATACCAGCATGCCACAGATCTTTTAGTGAGGGTCTCTGAGTGAGGGATAGATCAAACACCCACCTAGCAAACCAGCATGTAACAGGTATCTGAGTGAGGGATGGGTCAATAACTCACCTGACATACCAGCATGCCTCAGGTCTCTGTGTGAGGGATGGACCAATAACTCACCAGGCATACCAGCATGCCACAAGTCTTTTAGTGAGGGTCTCTGAGTGAGGGATAGATCAAACACCCACCTGGCAAACCAGCATGCCTCAGGACTCTGTGTGAGGTATGGACCAATAACTCACCTGACATACCAGCATGCCACAAATCTTTTAGTGAGGGTCTCTGAGTGAGGGATAGATCAAACACCCACCTGGCAAACCAGCATGTAACAGGTATCTGAGTGAGGGATGGACCAATAACTCACCAGGCATACCAGCATGCCACAAGTCTTTTAGTGAGGGTCTCTGAGTGAGGGATAGATCAAACACCCACCTGGCAAACCAGCATGCCTCAGGTCTCTGTGGGAGGGATGGACCAATAACTCACCTGGCATACCAGCATGCCACAAGTCTTTTAGTGAGGGTCTCTGAGTGAGGGATAGATCAAACACCCACCTGGCAAACCAGCATGTAACAGGTATCTGAGTGAAGGACGGACCAATAACTCACCAGGCATACCAGCATGCCACAAGTCTTTTAGTGAGGGTCTCTGAGTGAGGGATAGATCAAACACCCACCTGGCAAACCAGCATGTAACAGGTATCTGAGTGAAGGACGGACCAATAACTCACCAGGCATACCAGCATGCCACAGATCTTTTAGTGAGGGTCTCTGAGTGAGGGATAGATCAAACACCCACCTAGCAAACCAGCATGTAACAGGTATCTGAGTGAGGGATGGGTCAATAACTCACCTGACATACCAGCATGCCTCAGGTCTCTGTGTGAGGGACGGACCAATAACTTACCAGGCATACCAGCATGCCACAAATCTTTTAGTGAGGGTCTCTGAGTGAGGGATAGATCAAACACCCACCTGGCAAACCAGCATGTAACAGGTATCTGAGTGAAGGACGGACCAATAACTCACCAGGCATACCAGCATGCCACAGATCTTTTAGTGAGGGTCTCTGAGTGAGGGATAGATCAAACACCCACCTGGCAAACCAGCATGTAACAGGTATCTGAGTGAGGGATGGTTCAATAACTCACCTGACATACCAGCATGCCTCAGGTCTCTGTGTGAGGGACGGACCAATAACTCACCAGGCATACCAGCATGCCACAAATCTTTTAGTGAGGGTCTCTGAGTGAGGGATAGATCAAACACCCACCTGGCAAACCAGCATGCCTCAGGTCTCTGTGGGAGGGATGGACCAATAACTCACCTGGCATACCAGCATGCCACAAGTCTTTTAGTGAGGGTCTCTGAGTGAGGGATAGATCAAACACCCACCTGGCAAACCAGCATGTAACAGGTATCTGAGTGAAGGACGGACCAATAACTCACCAGGCATACCAGCATGCCACAAGTCTTTTAGTGAGGGTCTCTGAGTGAGGGATAGATCAAACACCCACCTGGCAAACCAGCATGTAACAGGTATCTGAGTGAAGGACGGACCAATAACTCACCAGGCATACCAGCATGCCACAGATCTTTTAGTGAGGGTCTCTGAGTGAGGGATAGATCAAACACCCACCTGGCAAACCAGCATGTAACAGGTATCTGAGTGAGGGATGGGTCAATAACTCACCTGACATACCAGCATGCCTCAGGTCTCTGTGTGAGGGACGGACCAATAACTCACCAGGCATACCAGCATGCCACAAATCTTTTAGTGAGGGTCTCTGAGTGAGGGATAGATCAAACACCCACCTGGCAAACCAGCATGTAACAGGTATCTGAGTGAAGGACGGACCAATAACTCACCAGGCATACCAGCATGCCACAGATCTTTTAGTGAAGGTCTCTGAGTGAGGGATAGATCAAACACCCACCTGGCAAACCAGCATGTAACAGGTATCTGAGTGAGGGATGGGTCAATAACTCACCTGACATACCAGCATGCCTCAGGTCTCTGTGTGAGGGACGGACCAATAACTCACCAGGCATACCAGCATGCCACAAATCTTTTAGTGAGGGTCTCTGAGTGAGGGATAGATCAAACACCCACCTGGCAAACCAGCATGTAACAGGTATCTGAGTGAAGGACGGACCAATAACTCACCAGGCATACCAGCATGCCACAGATCTTTTAGTGAAGGTCTCTGAGTGAGGGATAGATCAAACACCCACCTGGCAAACCAGCATGTAACAGGTATCTGAGTGAGGGATGGGTCAATAACTCACCTGACATACCAGCATGCCTCAGGTCTCTGTGTGAGGGACGGACCAATAACTCACCAGGCATACCAGCATGCCACAAATCTTTTAGTGAGGGTCTCTGAGTGAGGGATAGATCAAACACCCACCTGGCAAACCAGCATGTAACAGGTATCTGAGTGAGGGATGGACCAATAACTCACCAGGCATACCAGCATGCCACAAGTCTTTTAGTGAGGGTCTCTGAGTGAGGGATAGATCAAACACCCACCTGGCAAACCAGCATGCCTCAGGTCTCTGTGGGAGGGATGGACCAATAACTCACCTGGCATACCAGCATGCCACAAGTCTTTTAGTGAGGGTCTCTGAGTGAGGGATAGATCAAACACCCACCTGGCAAACCAGCATGTAACAGGTATCTGAGTGAAGGACGGACCAATAACTCACCAGGCATACCAGCATGCCACAAGTCTTTTAGTGAGGGTCTCTGAGTGAGGGATAGATCAAACACCCACCTGGCAAACCAGCATGTAACAGGTATCTGAGTGAAGGACGGACCAATAACTCACCAGGCATACCAGCATGCCACAGATCTTTTAGTGAGGGTCTCTGAGTGAGGGATAGATCAAACACCCACCTGGCAAACCAGCATGTAACAGGTATCAGAGGAGGGATGGGTCAATAACTCACCTGACATACCAGCATGCCTCAGGTCTCTGTGTGAGGGACGGACCAATAACTCACCAGGCATACCAGCATGCCACAAATCTTTTAGTGAGGGTCTCTGAGTGAGGGATAGATCAAACACCCACCTGGCAAACCAGCATGTAACAGGTATCTGAGTGAAGGACGGACCAATAACTCACCAGGCATACCAGCATGCCACAGATCTTTTAGTGAAGGTCTCTGAGTGAGGGATAGATCAAACACCCACCTGGCAAACCAGCATGTTACAGGTATCTGAGTGAGGGATGGGTCAATAACTCACCTGACATACCAGCATGCCTCAGGTCTCTGTGTGAGGGACGGACCAATAACTCACCAGGCATACCAGCATGCCACAAATCTTTTAGTGAGGGTCTCTGAGTGAGGGATAGATCAAACACCCACCTGGCAAACCAGCATGTAACAGGTATCTGAGTGAAGGACGGACCAATAACTCACCAGGCATACCAGCATGCCACAGATCTTTTAGTGAAGGTCTCTGAGTGAGGGATAGATCAAACACCCACCTGGCAAACCAGCATGTAACAGGTATCTGAGTGAGGGATGGGTCAATAACTCACCTGACATACCAGCATGCCTCAGGTCTCTGTGTGAGGGACGGACCAATAACTCACCAGGCATACCAGCATGCCACAAATCTTTTAGTGAGGGTCTCTGAGTGAGGGATAGATCAAACACCCACCTGGCAAACCAGCATGTAACAGGTATCTGAGTGAGGGATGGGTCAATAACTCACCTGACATACCAGCATGCCTCAGGTCTCTGTGTGAGGGACGGACCAATAACTCACCAGGCATACCAGCATGCCACAAATCTTTTAGTGAGGGTCTCTGAGTGAGGGATAGATCAAACACCCACCTGGCAAACCAGCATGTAACAGGTCTCTGTGTGAGGGACGGACCAATAACTCACCAGGCATACCAGCATGCCACAAGTCTTTTAGTGAGGGTCTCTGAGTGAGGGACGGACCAATAACTCACCTGGCAAACCAGCATGCCTCAGGTCTCTGTGTGAGGGATGGGCCAATAACTCACCTGGCATACCAGCATGCCTCAGGACTCTGTGTGAGGGACGGACCAATAACTCACCAGCATACCAGCATGCTTCAGGACTCTGTGTGAGGGATGGGCCAATAACTCACCAGGCATACCAGCATGCCACAAGTCTTTTAGTGAGGGTCTCTGAGTGAGGGATAGATCAAACACCCACCTGGCAAACCAGCATGTAACAGGTATCTGAGTGAGGGATGGGTCAATAACTCACCTGACATACCAGCATGCCTCAGGTCTCTGTGTGAGGGACGGACCAATAACTCACCAGGCATACCAGCATGCCACAAATCTTTTAGTGAGGGTCTCTGAGTGAGGGATAGATCAAACACCCACCTGGCAAACCAGCATGTAACAGGTATCTGAGTGAAGGACGGACCAATAACTCACCAGGCATACCAGCATGCCACAGATCTTTTAGTGAGGGTCTCTGAGTGAGGGATAGATCAAACACCCACCTGGCAAACCAGCATGTAACAGGTATCTGAGTGAGGGATGGGTCAATAACTCACCTGACATCCCAGCATGCCTCAGGTCTGTGTGAGGGACGGACCAATAACTCACCAGGCATACCAGCATGCCACAAATCTTTTAGTGAGGGTCTCTGAGTGAGGGATAGATCAAACACCCACCTGGCATACCAGCATGTAACAGGTATCTGAGTGAGGGATAGACCAATAACTCACCAGGCATACCAGCATGCCATAAATCTTTTAGTGAGGGTCTCTGAGTGAGGGATAGATCAAACACCCACCTGGCAAACCAGCATGTAACAGGTATCTGAGTGAGGGATGGGTCAATAACTCACCTGGCATACCAGCATGCCTCAGGTCTCTGTGTGAGGGACGGACCAATAACTCACCAGGCATACCAGCATGCCACAAATCTTTTAGTGAGGGTCTCTGAGTGAGGGATAGATCAAACACCCACCTGGCAAACCAGCATGCCTCAGGTCTCTGTGGGAGGGATGGGCCAATAACTCACCTGGCATACCAGCATGCCACAAGTCTTTTAGTGAGGGTCTCTGAGTGAGGGATAGATCAAACACCCACCTGGCATACCAGCATGCCACAAGTCTTTTAGTGAGGGTCTCTGAGTGAGGGATAGATCAAACACCCACCTGGCATACCAGCATGCCACAAGTCTTTTAGTGAGGGTCTCTGAGTGAGGGATAGATCAAACACCCACCTGGCATACCAGCATGCCACAAATCTTTTAGTGAGGGTCTCTGAGTGAGGGATAGATCAAACACCCACCTGGCAAACAAGCATGTAACAGGTATCTGTGTGAGGGATGGACCAATAACTCACCTGGCATACCAGCATGCCACAAATCTTTTAGTGAGGATCTCTGAGTGAGGGATAGATCAAACACCCACCTGGCAAACCAGCATGTAACAGGTATCTGAGTGAGGGTCTCTGAGTGAGGGATAGATCAAACACCCACCTGGCATACCAGCATGCCTCAGGTCTCTGTGTGAGGGACGGACCAATAACTCACCAGGCATACCAGCATGCCACAAATCTTTTAGTGAGGGTCTTTTAGTGAGGGTCTCTGAGTGAGGGATAGATCAAACACCCACCTGGCAAACCAGCATGTAACAGGTCTCTGTGTGAGGGACGGACCAATAACTCACCTGGCAAACCAGCATGCCACAAGTCTTTTAGTGAGGGTCTCTGAGTGAGGGATAGATCAATAACTCACCAGGCATACCAGCATGCCACAAGTCTTTTAGTGAGGGTCTCTGTGTGAGGGATAGATCAATAACTCACCAGGCATACCAGCATGCCACAAGTCTTTTAGTGAGGGTCTCTGAGTGAGGGATAGATCAAACACCCACCTGGCATACCAGCATGTAACAGGTCTCTGTGTGAGGGACGGACCAATAACTCACCTGGCATACCAGCATGTAACAGGTATCTGAGTGAGGGTCTCTGAGTGAGGGATAGATCAAACACCCACCTGGCATACCAGCATGTAACAGGTCTCTGTGTGAGGGACAGACCAATAACTCACCTGGCAAACCAGCATGTAACAGGTATCTGAGTGAGGGTTTAAGTTGTCACAATATCCAGTGCTCTTCTCAAAGGCATCGGAGAAGTACACACCCTTTTGAGATATGAAAATAACAATGTCATATTAAAGAGGCGTTCATTTAATTAATATTACACAAATATAAATTTGAACTATGTGATAACTTTGCATCAACTGTAAGGCAACTGTAAGGCAAATACAAAACATCTGCTGCGCCCACAAATCCATCATTATCCACACATTTTGCATATACCTTTATTTACGAAAATTCCACTTTGCATCTTGTGGTTGGTAATCACAACAAATATATTCAATTTGAACTTTGACCCACTTGGCCATTTGCTGCAAAACCTTTCCGACATGAGGACAACTGGACAAAACAACATTCATAAATTGATGTTTAATTTTGATTTCAGAAATCTGTTTATCGTAAGTTGTGATATCAGCTTTTTTTGCAAAGTAAAGGTGGAGTTTTTGTATGGACAATATTGTTGGCATTCTTACGTTTCCATGGAGACGTCCAGTGATGATGGCCTCTTGTGGCGAAACCAGTAAACCCCGCGTCAAGATGGACAGCAGATTAGATGTCTTGGTGCCATGAAACACTAGCTTGTGATTGTCTATCCCTGATTCTGTCAGCCTCTCCTCTTCTCCCTCTCGCTTCACTTTGAATATTGCCTCAATCCTCCCTATTTCAATAACATAAATACAAAAATCTAAATCAATGAAAATTATCTGAAATTTATTCATTGCTTGATATTTTCTTAAGAGGATAATCTGTGATTGTTATCAATACAATTATATCAACAGGTGAGTGAGGGATGCACATTGGGGGTTTACAGTGAGGGGTGCACAGTGAGGGGTGTACAGAGAGGGGTTTACAGTGAGGGGTTTACAGTGAGGGGTGTACAGTGAGGGGTGTACAGTGAGGGGTGTATAGTGAGGGGTGTACAGTGAGGGGTGCACAGTGAGGGGTGTACAGAGAGGGGTGTACAGTGAGGGGTGTACAGTGAGGGGTGTAAAGTGAGGGGTGTACAGTGAGGGGTGTATAGTGAGGGGTGTACAGTGAGGGGTGTAAAGTGCAGGGTGCACAGTGAGGGGTGTACAGTGAGGGGTGTACAGTGAGGGGTGTATAGTGAGGGGTGTACAGTGAGGGGTGTAAAGTGCAGGGTTTACAGTCAGGGGTGTACAGTCAGGGGTGTACAGTCAGGAGTGTACAGTCAGGGGTGTACAGTGTACAGTGCAGGGTGTACAGAGAGGGGTGTACGGTGAGGGGTACTGACGTGTGGTGCCGGATTCCCGCTCCGAGTTAGTGACGTATTTCAGCATGTATTGGGCCTCGGTGGTATCCTCATCCAGTAACTCCAGCTGACACTTCATATTGCGGTACATGTAGTCCACAGGATTCATGTCTACAAACACACAGCACATATATCAATACACACCTTATAAATGTAGCTATATGTATGGACCCATATTTCTTGACATAAAGCATGGGTGGTCTATTTATATCAACCAGTTATTTTTACCTTTACTCCTGAGTTGAGCTCCAGCCAGCATACGACCAGCAAGCTCCAGCTCCATCAAGTTCTCCATCTTCTTGAACTCTTGCCGCAGGTTGTCTGGATCATCGAGGGGTGCGATGCGCTCGTAGCTGTAGCCTGAGTGGGGCACTAGGTGATGGTATTCATTGCTCAGTCGGGCAACCTACACAGACACCACACATTAGACAGCACACCTCTCTTCCAAAGCATTGTGGGAGATATTGCTTGATGTTAAAATGCTTCTCCTTACAGATACATTTGTACCTATTAGTAACTATTAAACTTTATATATCTGAATACTGATTGCCATCTTTGTACGTATTAACTATTGAACCTTGCATTATCTGAATATTGATTACCATGCTCTCAAAGTTTAGATATTTTCTATTGCAAGAGTATGACTAACGTGTCAGAGGCTGTAGAGACTATTCAGCAGGCAAGTGATGGTGGCTATTTAGCAGGCAGGCAGGTGATGGTGGCTATTTAGCAGGCAGGAAAGTGATGGTGGCTACTTATCAGGCTTGTGATCATGGCTATTAAGCAGGCATTTGATACTGTCTATTTAGCAGGAACGTGATACTGTGTATTTAGCAGGCAGGTGACAGTGTCTACTTAGCAGGAGATGGATAGTGGCTATTCACCAGGTGGGTGATAGTGGCTATTTAGCAGGGAAAGGAAAGTGCCTATTCAGCAGGCGGATGATAGTGTATATTCAGCAGGCGGGTGATAATGTATTTAGCAGGCATGTGATACTATTTATTTAGCAGGAAGGTGATATTGTGTATTTAGATATGATAGTGGCTATTTAGCAGGCAGGTGATAGTGGCTATTTAGCAGGCAGGTGATGGTGGCTATTTAGCAGGCAAGTGCTGGTGGTTATTTAGCAGGCAGGTGCTGGTGGTTATTTAGCTGGTGGGTGATGGTGGCTATTTAGCAGGTGGGTGATGATACTGGCTATTTAGCAGGCAGGTGATGGTGGCTATTTAGCAGGCAGGTGATGGTGGCTATTTAGCAGGCAGATGATGGTGGCTATTTACCTCTTCTGCGACCTTGTGATATCCCTCCCTGTCTTTGTGTGGTCCTTCATCTTTTCTCTTCCTCATGTCTTTCACAAGAGGATTCAACTCCTTCAGTATGTCCATGGCTGCGTCCAGGGCAGAATTCTTTATCCTTCCAAATGGCATCATCTCCGTGTCAATGCCCACCTGCCCTGTGGCCTGGATGAGCCCATCTGGGTTACTCTGAAATGTGGAATATTTATGATTTTAATAATTGTATTCAACCCAACAAGAATAGGACAAGATATAGTTGAGAATTTAATAGTGCAGACAAAAGTATAGTAAGCAAAAGGAATAGTGCAGTTTGAGAGTAGAGTGTGAGGTAAGTGGTAGGTGGAGTGTAAGGTAAGTGATAGCATGTAAGGTAAGTGATAGAGTGTAAGGTAAGTGATAGAGTGTGAGGTAAGTGTTGAATTTAGTGTGAGGTAAGTGACAGAGTGTGAGATACGTGGCATCATCAAGAATAGGACAAGAGATAATTGATTGAGAATTTAATAGTGCAGACAAAATAATAGTGAGGAGTAAGCAAACGGAATAGTGCACAGTTTACTGTAGGGATACTGTAGAGTGTAAGGTAAGTGATAGACAGTGAAAGGTAGGTGGTGGATGGAGTGTAAGGTAAGTGATAGAGTGTGAATAAATGGTAGATAGAGTGTAAGGTAAGTGACAGAGTGTGAGGTGAGATAGATAGCAGACAGTGTGTGAGGTAAGTGGCAGACAGAGTGTAAGATGAGTGATAGACCTTGTGGCAGACAGTAGATAGAGTGTGAGGTAAGTGGTGGATAGAGTGTGGGGTAAGTGGTGGATAGAGCGTGAGGTAAGTGGTGGATAGAGTGTGAGGTAAGTGGTGGATAGAGTGTGAGGTAAGTGGTGGATAGAGTGTGAGGTAAGTGGTGGAGAGAGTGTGAGGTAAGTGGTGGATAGAGTGTGAGGTAAGTGGTGGACAGAGTGTGAGGTAAGTGGTGGATAGAGTGTGAGGTAAGTGGTGGATAGAGTGTGAGGTAAGTGGTGGAGAGAGTGTGAGGTAAGTGGTGGACAGAGTGTGAGGTAAGTGGTGGATTGAGTGTGAGGTAAGTGGTGGACAGAGTGTGAGGTAAGTGGTGGATTGAGTGTGAGGTAAGTGGTGGAGAGAGTAGGAGGTAAGTGGTGGATAGATTATGAGGTAAGTGGTGGACAGAGTGTGAGGTAAGTGGTGGATTGAGTGTGAGGTAAGTGGTGGAGAGAGTGTGAGGTAAGTGGTGGATTGAGTGTGAGGTAAGTGGTGGAGAGAGTGTGAGGTAAGTGGTGGAGAGAGTGTGAGGTAAGTGGTGGATTGAGTGTGAGGTAAGTGGTGGACAGAGTGTGAGGTAAGTGGTGGACAGAGTGTGAGGTAAGTGGTGGACAGAGTGTGAGGTAAGTGGTGGATTGAGTGTGAGGTAAGTGGTAGACAGTGTGAGGTAAGTGGTGGAGAGAGTGTGAGGTAAGTGGTGGAGAGAGTGTGAGGTAAGTGGTGGATAGAGTGTGAGGTAAGTGGTGGATAGAGTGTATACTGACTATTTCCTTCATGACGTTCTGGAGGATGGGAGGAAGGCGGGACGGCAGCTTGGACTTGAGATTGAACTCCACCTCGCTCAGCTTCTTCCCTGACTGCTTCCTCTCCTCCAGCTGCACCAGCCGATACTTATTGGGGTGGATTTCAAAACTAAAATTTCAAAATAAAACAAATTAAACTGAAAATTTTGAAGATTTTCTTCTTTCAGTGTCATATAATTATGACTGAAAAACTATATTTCTTCCTGTAAGAAAATGGTTACTCACTCTTTAATGTTGTCCCATTTGTTGCCAGTTTTGGACCTGAATATCTTGGCAAATTCCTTGATGACTTCTGCTTTCTCATTGAATGGAGTCCTCTGAAACTGCCCCTCATCTCCTATCCGACCCCACCGATTCAACAAAATGTACATCTTCTTCTTCTTGTGATACACAACCTACAGATTATAAAGACACTTTATAATAGATATTGGAGTATCACTTCCTCTGATAAAATAACATAAACAAATACATTTTTAGGCAATGTATCCGATTATCAACCACAAGCATTTACAAATACAAAGAGAGCTTCACACATGCCGAGGCCAGTGCAGCTTGCTTTATGACCTCACACACGCCGAAGCCAGTGTGTCTCACTTTATGATTTTACACATGCCATGGCCAGTGCAGCTTGCTTTATGACCTCGCACATGCCAAGGTCAGTGTAGCTTGCTTTATGACCTCGCACATGCCAAGGTCAGTGTAGCTTGCTTTATGACCTCGCACATGCCAAGGTCAGTGTAGCTTTATTTATGACCTCACACATGCCATGGCCGGTGTAGCTCGCTTTATGACCTCACACATGTGCACGTCACGTGCATCAATCTGAATCCTCTGAAACCAACACCACGGAGGAGTAAGTGGTCTCATACCTGCATCTTGTAGAAGTTATATAGTCCCCATCTACACTTGGCCACGTCAATCTTTGTGAGGAGAACATCACATGGAATGTTGAGATTCTCATCCATGACCACCTCTCTGATGAACATGAAGAAAGAAAACACATGGTCATTTTCTAAGGTTAACAAATTAGCAGGTGTACTATTAAGTTGTATAATAATGCATCGTTTAGGTAATAACTTTTTTCAAATATGTATAGGTATGGGACAGAGGCAACACAGTGCTCTATTATGAATCATTTAGGGCAAAGGGCTTGTCCAAAGTGCTCTATTATGAGTCATTAAGTGCAAAGGGCAGAGTGCTCTATTATGAGTCATTACGTACAGAGTGCTATTTGAGAGTAGAGGTTTCAGCCTTACCCTTCCTCCTCACTCATGTTGAGCACACTGTCGAGCTCAGCGACGGGTTCCTTCTCCTCGGGTTTGCCTTTACGCTTCTCCCGGGCAGCAGCATCCACTTGCTTGAGGAAAATGGCAGCGTCCGTCTTGTAGTCTGTGACAGATCCTGATAACCAGGACACACCGTCGTCCGTCGCCATCTCACTAATCGTAGGCTTCTCCTGCACAACCCCAAAATATACACATTAACTGCCAATATTCCATCACCAACTACCGCAGCCAGGGAGAACTAATGACATCCCTAATCTTAGTATAGATTACATTCTCAATATGGTTAAAAACTGTGCCCTTAATTTTGATTGTTTTCCCCCTTCCCTGTGTGCTTGATATTAACTCCTAATCTAACATATCTTATTGGTATTTTCTCGATACTGATCACATAATAGAAATCAGTCATTGGTCTGAAAATGTCAATCATTATTTACCAATTTATTTCTTTATCTAACACTGATTTTAGGCTTTTTGTTATCCTGAGCTGGTTATTCTTGTTTTAGTAACCTTCCCCTTTAGATTCCCAGTTTTGCCCTTATCCATATCAATATTCATGCACATCTGTTCAGCTCAATTGTACACAATAATTCACAAGCATACCACATTAAAAGCCAGATAATGTTCACATTCCAAATAGGCCGAATGCCAGCCCATCTTGTCCCAATGGTTGCCAAAAAGTTGTAAACATCATGTTCAACTGTGGCAAAAAAACTAAATTGAGGCTGGCATTCATCCTACAGAGATACACAAAACAATTTCTTTACAACTTGCATTTCACTGACACTTGACTGGAATGGCCCAATCTCAGCAGCAACATACAACACTCATCTACAGCTGCCACTAATGCTGCCCTCTAGTGAGGAGCCACCACAACTACTACTGCCCTCTAGTGATAAGTTGCCACTACTGCTGCCCTCTAGTGAGAAGTTGATTAAACTCTCATCGGCTATTATTGGTACACGTTCCCCAAGCAGATATAATGCTAACAGTTACATGTGGAGTGTATATTTTACTTGATAAAGTGAATAACATTTAATTCTTCAAAAATGCATCAAATTGTATTATTAGAAATAAAAGCATAGGTAAATAGCCAAAGAGCTTTGCTGATCACTGCTTTTTGTAATGTTTATTGAAATTTCTGGAAATGTCTGAAATTGCCATAAATGATCATTTAAAGTGTTTATTTACCCAGCAAAAATTGCAAGTCGAGAACAGTCAATGTGGTAAAAACAATGTTGGGTCTGACTTGCTATACTTGGCCAATCAAAATGAACCTTGCATATTGAATATGGCCCTTTCATTGCTATCTCGATTCTCTTTGGTTGAGAATTGTAAGTTAGGGTTCAAAATGGAAGCCTTGATAATTCAGTGATACTATTTATTTTTTTTAAATCATATAAAAAAAACAAATCTCGGCCTTATGGAAAAGGGATAGAATTGATCCCCTGAAAATATCTCATTGTACCTTTGTAAAGTTAAAAACTCTGACCAGTAGTTTCAGAGGGAGAGATCAAAGTTGGCAGACAGACAGAATGACAGAAAATATCTCCCCCTAACTGCAGAAGCTATGCTAACATAGTCAGTCAGCATAGCTAAAAACTGCCAAAGGTTTTCTGCTGAAATGACAAAAATTCTGTGGATTTCTAAGGACTGAACTGATTTTTCGTAGGTAAAATGACTGAAAATTTACTTTTCATACCAAATAATCATATTCAATACAATGCAATACATTGTGGCCGAGTAAGAAATAAATAAACACATGCAGCAAATAAGAAAAGATCAGCTCAAAATGAATGTGTGCATTTTTTGGCAAAATTCCTTTTTTGTGAATTTTGTGGGAAATCTTCCTGCTTCAATCACTTATAATTATCAAAAAGTGATTCCTATCCAGAAAAATCATAATAATCTCAAATATCCCTTTATTGATAAGAAAACTCCAATTAATTTGTTAGCACAGATTAAAATCCTTAAAATGTCCTTTCGGCACCAAAAATTAATTAATTTATATAAATAAATAAATATATCAGATAATGAATGTTGAAAATCTCTACATATGTAGTTTGTTATTTTGCAAGACTAGATTGAAAGCTACATTTTTGGTTTGTTAGGATATAAGTGTCACCATCTGTTATATGTAACCTTTGCATAATATATTACATTTAGCAAATCTAGGTCCATAGTTGGATCACTAGATTAATCCTGCCGACCAGTCACAGCCAGTGTGATTTTTTTCTATCTGGATCACTAGATTAATCCAACTGACCAGTCACAGCCAGTGTGATCTCTTTCTATCTGGATCACTAGATTAATCCTGCCGACCAGTCACAGCCAGTGTGATCTCTTTCTATCTGGATCACTAGATTAATCCAACTGACCAGTCACAGCCAGTGTGATTTTTTCTATCTGGATCACTAGATTAATCCTGCCGACCAGTCACAGCCAGTGTGATTTCTTTCTATCTGGATCACTAGATTAATCCTGCCGACCAGTCACAGCCAGTGTGATCTCTTTCTATCTGGATCACTAGATTAATCCTGCCAACCAGTCACAGCCAGTGTGATCTCTTTCTATCTGGATCACTAGATTAATCCAACTGACCAGTCACAGCCAGTGTGATTTTTTCTATCTGGATCACTAGATTAATCCTGCCGACCAGTCACAGCCAGTGTGATTTCTTTCTATCTGGACCACTAGATTAATCCTGCCGACCAGTCACAGCCAGTGTGATCTCTTTCTATCTGGATCACTAGATTAATCCTGCTGACCAGTCATAACCAGTGCAATCTCTTTCTAGCCAGATCACTAGATTAATCCAACTGACCAGTCACAGCCAATGTGATCTCTATTTAGCTAAATCACGAGACCAATCCTGCCGACCAGTCACAACCAGTGCAATCTCTTTCTAGCCAGATCACTAGATTAATCCAACTGACCAGTCACAGCCAGTGTGATCTCTTTCTAGCCAGATCACTAGATTAATCCAACTCACCAGTCACAGCCAATGTGATCTCTATTTAGCTAAATCACGAGACCAATCCTGCCGACCAGTCACAACCAGTGCAATCTCTTTCTAGCCAGATCACTAGATTAATCCAACTGACCAGTCACAGCCAATGTGATCTCTTTTTAGCTAAATCACGAGACCGATCCTGCCGACCAGTCACAGCCTGAAAGCTAGTGTGGTCTCTTTCTAGCTGGATCACAAGGCCTATCCTGCTGGCTAGTAACAGCCATTGTGATCTCTTTCGAGCTGAACTAAATTAACGCCAAGGACCACATAAAACTGAGGTTATCATTATGACATATAATCAAAAAGAAGAAGCTTGGATCTGTCTAATATCGTTTAAAAATATTCTATAATATCATAACAGCTTGCAATCCCTTGACGAAACTGGACATTGTGCATCCAATATATTTGCTAAAGAGATGTAAAACATCACACAACCCACCTTCATCATGAGACGCAACATATGGTCCTAGAGCAAGCATAACACACACATTTATCATACTTTATTTGCTACTTTCAGAGTTAAGTGGTAATTGTTTTTAGAATTATGTAGCATATTATTAGACAACAAGAGACTGAACCATCATAATTTGCAATCCATATAAGAAGAGATGTGGAGATACTATTACTTATTATTAAAAATACATAAAGTTGAATAACAAGGAAAGTAGAGGCCACCTACCCAATGTTTGATGTTTTTCTTCATGAGTTTCTGGATGGCCTGTGCCAGTTTGCGAGCGCCCCTCATCAGGGCATAGTCCAGGGGCTTCAGGCCGGCATCATCCTCACTATGCAGGCTGGCTCCATTATCTACCAGAATCTTGAGGATGTATATGTTGTCATAGGTGCCGTAGTCCAGTGGCGCCACCAGGTGGTGGAGGGCAGACCATTTTTTTGAGTCCTGCTTGTTGAGATCAACCTTACTCTTCTTCTTGAAAGGCCGGAAGTTCAGGTTTATACCTGATAAAAAAATGTCCTGTTTAGCAACACAATAAAATAATCCATGTTGATTCTAATTTGTATATCTTAGTATTTTGGCACAGCTTACCCTCCCTATCCCAGCTAACCCTAACTACCACAGCTTACTACCACAGCTAACCCTAACAAACATAGCTTCCTACCACAGCTTACCCTCCTATCCCAGCTTACTACCACAGCTTACCCTCCCTTTCCCAGCTTACCCTCTCTATCCCAGCTTACCCTCTCACTCCCAGCTTACCCTCACTATCCCAGCTTACCCTCACTATCCCAGCTTACCCTCCCTATCCCAGCTTACTACCACAGCTTACCCTCTCTATCCCAGCTTACCGTCTCACTCCCAGCTTACCCTCTCTATCCCAGCTTACCGTCTCACTCCCAGCTTACCCTCTCTATCCCAGCTTACCGTCTCACTCCCAGCTTACCCTCTCTATCCCAGCTTACCCTCTCTATCCAAGCTTACCCTCACTATCCCAGCTTATCCCAGCTTACCCTCTCTACCCCAGCTTACCCTCATTATCGTCATCCTCAGTATTCTTCTCTTTCTCTTCCTCACTGCTCTCATCATCCATGTCTTCATCCTCTTCAACCTGACCCATAGTGAACAACCTCCTGGAATGTGCCTTCTTGAGAGACAATCTGGCCTTCTTTGCTTTGACTTTCTGTTTCTTCTTCCTTTTCTTCCTGGAGGATGAGTCCTCTGAGTCATCACTGTCACTGTTGGCTTCATCCTCATCACTGTCCTCTTCATCCTCTTCCTCCTCAATCTCTTCTGGCTTATCATCCTTCTCATAAGAATGGTCTAACAGAAGCTTCACAATATGCAAATTGTTCTGGAATAAAAGATAATATTAAAATTTTATAATGTGCTACCTCAATCTCAAATATGTTGTCTTTACATGTAAAACACATAATAAAACTGAAATTAAGAATCTTCATCTATACACTCTGCAGCTGCCAACAGCTTGTTTTGAGGTTTTGTCGACCTCTCTTCTTCATGTTACACATGTTTCACTTACCAGTCTGACTGCATGCATGAGAGGTGTTGTACCATGTTCCAAGGTTCACTTACCTGTCTGACTGCATGCATGAGAGGTGTTGTACCATGTTTCAAGGTTCACTTACCAGTCTGACTGCATGCATGAGAGGTGTTATACCATGTTCCAAGGTTCACTTACCAGTCTGACTGCGTGCATGAGAGGTGTTATACCATGTTCCAAGGTTCACTTACCTGTCTGACTGCGTGCATGAGAGGTGTTATACCATGTTCCAAGGTTCACTTACCTGTCTGACTGCGTGCATGAGAGGCGTCATGCCCTCACTGTCTGTGAAGTTGACTGAGGCTTTGTTCTCTAGGAGGTATTTGACGGCTGCAAAGTGCTGCTTGCAGACTGCTAGGATGAGTGGTGACACTTGGGGGCCCATATAGGACTTGGTGAATAATTCCTGGTGATCATCAAAGTTATGCTGCCCAAAACTCAGGTCAAACATGGTCAATTCAACATCTTGGAACATATAAAGAGAATCCGGCTTGTCTCCTTTCTTGAACAGACTTTCAAGAAGGGTCTTGAAGCTAAATTGAAAATTAAAAAAAAACCGATTTGTGTCAACTGTTTGATAGAACAATGGCTAAATCATCATGTAATTCACAATTTGAAACAATCCTTGACAAGATATTACATTAATCATATTACATAAATCATTATCTTCCAAAGAGGTTAGTATGCAAAGCCTCCTAAAATTTCTTTAAGGTAAAGGTCAATGTATAAAGCTGAAAGGTAAAATCCAAGTTTAAGTATTTCATTGCTCTGTTTTGGCTCAGGTTTATTATTCACCGAGATCTGAGCCTAACTTAGATATACCAAATCCTCTTACTTTTCATCAAGCTGAAAGTTTTCCGTTCCTGATGAAACCAGACCAAAGAATGCGGCAGCCATTGCAGTACGGCCATTTGCGTCCTTCTGGGTGAGTTTTATTTCAGGTTGTTTCACTGTGAGAGACAATTTTACTGTTATGTGAAAAGATTTATATTCTCCTTGATAAAATATTTTACAGAATGATGATTTCAAAACTTTAACTTTTATACTCCGTTCAGATTTTTATTTCATTATCAAGTAGCAATGATTACATTTAACATCTGCAAATTTAGACACTTGACACTTATAGTTGACCTTTGACACCTATAGTTAACCCTTGACACCTATAGTTGACCCTTGACACCTATAGTTGACCCTGGACACCTATAGTTGACTGTTGATACCTATAGTTAACTGTTGATACCTATAGTTGACCCTTGATACCTATAGTTGACCCTATAGTTGACTGTTGATACCTATAGTTGACCCTTGACACCTATAGTTGACCTTTGATACCTATAGTTAACTGTTGATACCTATAGTTGACCCTTGATACCTATAGTTGACCCTTGATGTTTATATTTGACACTGGGTGACACTGGGTGCCCGGGTGACACTGGGTGCCTGGGTGATACTGGGTGCCTGGGTGACACTGGGTGCCTGGGTGACACTCGATGACTGAGCATCACTCAGTGGTGAGTCACCATACACTCTTCATAACAGATTCAAAACAAACAATATTATAACTACTTGCCGAGAATGAAGTCTGCGAGGACCTTGTTGTGCCTGAAGGCTGCGTAGTGAAGTGGGGTGCAACCAAAGGTATCCTTCGCATTGAGTGGTACTCCACGCTTGAGTAGCATCTCAGCAACCTGTATTTAAATAAGTCACAAAAAATCACTACTGACACTAACCAATTGCACTAAGAAATCCTTCAACTGTGAGTACAAATCTTTAGCGGGTCATTAAACTTTAAATTCATACAGGGCAATACAAGACAATTTGTATGTTTGGGCTAGCAGAGTTGCATGAAAGTTATAATAATAAAATGATATTTTAAAGTTATTATATTTAAATGCCTTAATAATAAACTGCCTTATGTTTAATGTGAGGTTGACGTGAGTGATTGTACAGACCCTGAGCTGCAGATCGTCAGCATCGCCTGGCCTGGCCTTGGCACACAGGATGTGGAACAGGTTCTGGTTATCCTCGTTACACTGCAGCAGCTGACGTACATCCCTCACCTTCCTGATCAAGGTCAAGGCCAGGTTGAAGCGCACTGTGTTGAGTGCGGCCTCCACCGTTTGTGCGATGCTGATTCCCTGACTCTTCAGCCGGTCCAGCATCAGGAACACTACCCCCTGCCACTCGTTCCTGACACACACCTGAACAATAAATTGTCATTGGAAATCATCAAACTGACCTTCAAAATATGATGATATACAGCATATAATTTTTATAATTGCTAGGCTGGGAGCTTTGAAAGATAAAAAATTGCTCTCAACACAACTTGCATAATTCTCTTTGTTCTGCGAAAACTTTAGGAGTATTGTTTAATATTCAGAATGAACTGTTTACACACTAACATTTGTAACATCAAGTTCTGAGCCACTGAAAAAGAGAGTAACTGCTTGTTGCGGAAGCATACGCCACACCCCTACCTGGAATACTGGATAATATCTCCGTATTCCGAACTCCTCCGCCTTGAAGTACTTCCATCTCCATTCTGGCCTCTTCTCTGCTTTAGCCTTCCTCTTCCTTTTCTCCTGCTCCTCTTCACTCTCTTCCGCCGGCTCCTTACACTTCTCTTCCTCCTTCTTCTTCAGGTTTTCTAGTTCTTCCTCGGGTAAGATGGTAGCATCAGTGCTGAAGTCAGCGCCCCCTTGTAGCAGCATTATGGCACAACTGAAAGACAAATCACTAGTGTCATTAGTG
This sequence comes from Amphiduros pacificus, assembly GCA_949316495.1. NCBI lineage: Eukaryota > Metazoa > Annelida > Polychaeta > Phyllodocida > Hesionidae > Amphiduros > Amphiduros pacificus. The sequence continues at coordinate 10,456,338 of OX439008.1, forward strand.
GTGTTATATTTAGTAACTCTTATATGAGGGCATATAATGATAAAATAATCCTTTAAATACATTTTCAATCAATCAAATTATTTTGGTTTTCAATGGAATGACCAATAAATTCAAACCTTTCGTGTTGGCCTATAGCTGCGAGTGCAATTGGTGTGTTTCCAAAGTTATCCACTAGGTCTAAACTTGCTCCTTTCTGAGTTAGATTCATGCAGCAGACACTGGCGCCCCTACTGGCAGCATAATGCAGCGGAGTACGGTCATATACGTCTCCCTGATTGATGTCTTGTGTGCGCCCTTCCATGGCAATTGTAAGCGTAGAACAGAGGTCAATCGGGTCAATCTTATCAATCCCAAAAGGACTGAAATATATATACAAATAAATACCATGAATAAAGCTACTTTTATTATTTTCAAGTTTTTATTTTCAATTATTTCATAAGTTTTATACTATTTTGTCAATCTATATCCTATTATCATAATAACTGTGTACTAATGTTTATTTTCCAAAGGGGTGAGGAAAAGTATTCACAGCACAATAAATATCTGATTGCTATCATTTTCAGTAAAGAACAAAGTAAACATTTGATTAGGGGTCACATACTTGCCCATGTTGGAGAAGGCATAGTGCAGTGGGATGCGGTTGAAATGGTCCTTGGCACTTAGGTCAGCTCCGGCATCGATTAGAATGGCCTCCACCTCAGAGGTGATGTCCGTGCCTCCTGCACTGGAGTGAGCCGCGACGTGCAGCGGTGTCTGGCCCAGGTTGCTGCGAGCATTAATGTCCGCCTTGTGCTTCACCAGCTCCTCAATCATCTCAATCACATCAGTATCTACACATACAATCACTCACTCTTAATGATGCGAGCATTAATGTCAATCACATCAGTATCTACACATACAATCACTCACTCTTAATGATGAGAGCATTAATGTCTGCCTCGTCCACTCTTAATTATCACAACATTAATCTATAAGAGATTGAATGTATAGTTTTTAGCCTTGTATAAATATATATTTGTATAATGTGTGAGGGACTTACCTCTGGGGTGACTTGCGGCCCAGTGGAGACATGTATAGTTATTGCCTGGAGTTTTGCTATCCAATTTAGCTCCACTGGACACCAGGTACTTGAAAATACTCGCTTCGTACAGTCTGGTGACAGAAATATTTATTGAATAACATAATCATTTTAGTAAAAATGAAGTTTACGAATAAACAAAGGAAAGAAAAGGTGTGAAAAACAGACTGGTTTTTCCTACTTTCATAGCTCACATCTTACTAAGTTCTTGGCATAGATGTGGTGTAACTAACCATGGTGTAAGTACAGACTTTACAACTAATTTGTATTCAAGGTTTGATATCTAGTATATACAAATGTTTCTTAGCATGGCAGTATAAGCATAGAGCGGTACCTTGCAGCATACAGCACTGGGGGAGACTCTCCCAGGAAGTTGCCCAGTTTGGATGTCTGGTCAACATCAGCTCCAGCTTGCACCTGTTCAAAATGTAACAATACTGTTACAGTATTTAACCAAATGGCTGAAAACAATTGAGAGAAATAAATCTTATATTTTTTTATATAGAATGTTATCTCGTAAGTCAGGGGTATGTGGTTACTGACTGTCACATTGTGCTCAAGGTCCACCCAGATGGATGAAATTAGGTGGAATATTACCCCAATCTTTCTCAAGGTCACACCATCTTATATTACTCATTGTTTGCTATTATTGTCTTGTATAACTATCAGAAACTGTGTTTAATCGATATATCAGAATGAATCAAATCTATATGTTTGGAACAACTTAAATTTACAGATTATACTCCAAATAAGGTTGATAAAAATAGTCATCTGAGATTATAAATCCTTAGTTCTGGTAGCCATCATTTGTGCCCTTGAATTTAGCCTAAGGTCACCTATGAGCAAACAGTCTTAGGTATTCATTAAAATAGTTAAGTTTAATGATTCTCTGAAAAATTAATGACAGGATGATAATGATGATAATCAGGACTGAGAATATAAAAAGTCAAACATGAAAGTTGCACTGACCAGTTTTTTGACCCCGTCATATTTGCTTTCTGGGGTCCAGTCGTGGTCAGCTATGGCAAGGCAGAGAAGAGTGATGCCCTCGATGTCCTTGAAGTTCAGCTCTGGCTTCTGCTTTAGCATCATCGTCATGCCAGGAGTATAGTCCAATATGCTGCCATCTTTGCCTTTAATTGGACGCTCAGTTTTTGGTCCAACCATGTAAGTTATCGCTCGGAATTTGCCTGTAAGAATTAAAGTAAAAGCACATTAGACATTTCAGTGACAGATTTTTCAAATAGTTTATGTATATTTATTTAAACAAGAAAGACTTCTCTAAAAGAAGAAATTATAATGTGCTTTGAACACTGGAAATAAATTTTAAAAGCTGTATTAATTGAGTAAATTCTAAATGTTCTCCTAGTTTAGGTTTCTCAAAGATTTTTCTCCAAAAATAAATTATTTAATGGTTTACCTTCTCCACCAGCAAAATATTGGTCAATTTCTTTCTCTGGAATCTGTTCAAAATCATCAAATTTGCGTTTCTGGACTTCCATGTCAACATCGGCCTTGCAGACCTCGATAAGCAGCTTGATGAAGTCCCTGGCATCTTGTAACTTCTGATCTTTACCGGTCCATTCCATCCCTGGCTTGAACTTTGCACCCTTGAAATGTAACAATAAACCCCCTGATCTTTTCCTTGTCTGCATACCATTTTGTTAAATTCAAAATAATTTTGTATGACAGTTATAAAGACTGAACAAAAAAGACTGGCCAGAATTAGGATTGTGATGTTATCATGATATATATATAACAATACAATGTATCCTGGTTACGTTTTTGGAACAAAGAGACGCCTACCTTCTTTTTCTTCTTTGAGCTTTTAGCTTTCTTAGGAATGCGTTTCTTTTTCTTTGCGGCCTTTTTATAGGTATCGTCATCAGAATCCTCTTCCTCCTCAGATTCAGAATCCTCCTCCTCCTCCTCCTCTGAATCCTCGTCTTCCTCTTCCTCTGAGCCATCCTGCTCTTCTTCTTCCTCTTCATCCGCAAGTTTCTGTCAATATAGAATGCAGACTGCATAGAGATATTTTCAAACATACATCCATAAATATATTAAATATATCAATCTTATAGGAGCCATTTGCTGGCTTAGTGTTTCTGACGTGTGTGTTACTCACCTCAGTGTAGGCGTAGCTCTGTCCCGCCTCCAGGAATAAAATATGTCAATCTTATAGGAGCCATTTGCTGGCTTAGTGTTTCTGACGTGTGTGTTTCTCACCTCAGTGTAGGCATAGCTCTGTCCCGCTACCGGGAATTAAATATGTCAATCTTATAGGAGACATTTGCTCGCTTACTGTTTCTGACGTGTGTGTTACTCACCTTGGTGTAGGCATAGCTCTGTCCCGCTACCAGGAATTAAATATGTCAATCTTATAGGAGCCATTTGCTGGCTTAGTGTTTCTGACGTGTGTGTTACTCACCTCAGTGTAGGCGTAGCTCTGTCCCGCCTCCAGGAATAAAATATGTCAATCTTATAGGAGCCATTTGCTGGCTTAGTGTTTCTGACGTGTGTGTTTCTCACCTCAGTGTAGGCATAGCTCTGTCCCGCTACCAGGAATTAAATATGTCAATCTTATAGGAGACATTTGCTCGCTTACTGTTTCTGACGTGTGTGTTACTCACCTCGGTGTAGGCATAGCTCTGTCCCGCTACCGGGAATTAAATATGTCAATCTTATAGGAGCCATTTGCTGGCTTAGTGTTTCTGGCGTGTGTGTTACTCACCTCGGTGTAGGCGTAGCTCTGTCCCGCTACCAGGAATTAAATATGTCAATCTTATAGGAGACATTTGCTCGCTTAGTGTTTCTGGCGTGTGTGTTACTCACCTCGGTGTAGGCGTAGGTCTGTCCCGCTACCAGGAATTAAATATGTCAATCTTATAGGAGACATTTGCTGGCTTAGTGCTTCTGACGTGTGTGTTACTCACCTCAGTGTAGGCGTAGCTCTGTCCTGCTACCAGGAGTGGAGTGTATCCATTGTGGTTGTACACCATCACCATATTCTCCAGAACTTTCACTGAACCTGTTGTCTTGCGCGCACATTGCTAAACACAAAATTAAGTTTTGCATGAACATTTTAAATAATTCCCAAGAGAATGGTGGCTTGCATGCGAGTGCTCCGGATCCAATCTTAGCCACATCACTATATCATAGAGGGGCACCTTGTAAGTAATGCACTGGAATTGGCAGGTTTATTTAGGTGGCGTAAACAAATGGAAAAATAAATACATGATAGATGTAGATTTTTAGACCACAAAACAGATTTACATTTACAATGATGGTTTTGAGGATGACATTTTAGTTGTTAGATCAGCACTGACAATGATAGTTTCAAGGATAATATTTTGGTTGTCGGATCAGCACCGACAACGATAGTTTCAAGGATAACATTTTGGTTGTCAGATCAGCACTGACAATGATAGTTTCAAGGATAACATTTTGGTAGTCAGATCAGCACTGACAATGATAGTTTCAAGGATAACATTTTGGTTGTCAGATCAGCACTTACAATGATAGTTTCAAGGATAACATTTTGGTAGTCAGATCAGCACCGACAATGATAGTTTCAAGGATAACATTTTGGTTGTCAGATCAGCACTGACAATGATAGTTTCGAGGATCACATTTTGGTTGTCAGATCAGCACTGACAATGATAGTTTCAAGGATAACATTTTGGTTGTCAGATCAGCACTGACAATGATAGTTTCAAGGTTAACATTTTGGTTGTCAGATCAGCACTGACAATGATAGTTTCAAGGATGACATTTTGGTTGTCAGATCAGCACTGACAATGATGGTTTCAAGGTTAACATTTTGGTTGTCAGATCAGCACTGATAATGATAGTTTCAAGGATAACATTTTGGTTGTCAGATCAGCACTGACAATGATAGTTTCAAGGATAACATTTTGGTTGTCAGATCAGCACTGACAGTGATAGTTTCAAGGATAACATTTTGGTAGTCAGATCAGCACTGACAATGATAGTTTCAAGGATAACATTTTGGTTGTCAGATCAGCACTGACAATGATGGTTTCAAGGATAACATTTTGGTTGTCGGATCAGCACCGACAACGATAGTTTCAAGGATAACATTTTGGTTGTCAGATCAGCACTGACAATGATAGTTTCAAGGATAACATTTTGGTTGTCAGATGGGCACTTACTATGATGGTTTCGAGGATGATTTTCTGATTGCTATCCATACATTTGCTTGCCATGTGGTGCATTATGTTGTTTCCCACTTTGTCCACCTCAGTCGGGACCTTGCCAGTCTTGTTTGCTAGCAGCTTAACTAGTGTTGAATTGCCCTGTCAAACAAACACAATAAAAACTTATTCCAGACAGATAGCACTCTGTATGATAAAACTACCTAATGGGTAAATAGAATTGTAATTTGTCTGAAATAAATTGCATCAAAATATATGGAAAGTTTATTAAAAAAGACAAGGATTGTTTCCTGTTAATACAACCCATGGTCTTACCCTCTGCTGTATATTCTAGCCCTCTGCTGTATATTCTAACCCTCTGCTGTATATTCTAACCCCCTGCTGTATATTCTTACCCTCTGCTGTATATTCTAACCCCCTGCTGTATATTCTAACCCTCTGCTGTATATTCTAACCCTCTGCTGTATATTCCTACCCCTCTTTTTAAGATAACTTTTTGTATAAGTTAGGCAATAATGGTTTTAAAAATATTTTGTGATAATGTTTTCCTGGGGATAATCTATTATTTGAGGTTGTTATTGTCTTCTGCTGTGCTGGAATATTTACCGCTTCTATGGCCAGGACCAGGGCAGTTTTTCCCTCCTTGTTTGTCACAGATGAGTCACATCCATTTTTCAACAGTAATTCACAGATGCTTGTGCTCATCTTCACGGCTTTGGGACAGATTTTTGGTGCCTGCAATCAGACAAAAATGAAACTGTTTAGCATATGAACAGGCGTTTCATTAATCTAACAAATTATACATCAATAAATATAGAAAACAGCATTCATTTTTCCTGGCTTTGTCAATCTTGATAAATCACTAACCTTCATAATATGTGCAAGTAAGTCATTTGTAATTACATTATTTGCAAAACCTTCTTCTTTTGTTCATTTCATAGCATATATATAGTTGTGAGTTTTCTGTACTTACCCAGTTGCTTCCTGCCAGTTTGATAGTATTGCCAGCAACAATGTGCAACTAAAACAAGTAAAACAGATATCATAATTATTTCCAATATTTTTTTAATCTATTATTTAACATGGTACATCAATCATATTTTATGCACTCTTTTCTAAACCTTACTCAGAATGACTTAAAGAGGCCAGAGGCCCTGGCATAGTTGGTTTGAGTGCAAGCTTAATGGCACCAGTTCCTGTGATAATCCAAAGGTCATGGGTTCGATTCCCAGCCTTGTTTGCATTGAATTCTTGATACAATTTCTCATCTGAGCTGAGGGCTGTGCCTGAAGGTTTAACCCATTGTCCTTGTTAATCTGTGACTGGGTTAACTGTCATGTCAAGTACATTATATCTGTTACAGAGGTCATGAAATGATTGAAATAATGTTGAAAATGACTAAAAACTAAATAAACAAAAAAAGTATGATATGTATAGGATTTGGATTTTATCTAATAAAATGACCAGAATCCTCAGAAAGGGTAGATCTGATTGATAAATTGTATATGGGAATTATTCCATCTCAATTAAATATTTTCAATTTTGGATTGTTTAAAAAGTGTTGAGTAAACCACTCTGAATGCGTGTCCTCCCTCCCACTCCCCACTAGGGGGAGGGGAACACTCCTCAATGTCCGAGGGCAAGCCACCAGAGCCGGCAGCACCCAAGGTCCGCTTCATGCTCAGGAGGACGCGCTTCAGCTCATCATCGTGGTTTACAGTCCGGAGTCAGTTTTACCTGACGTCCTGGCGATACATACTATAGAAATGATCCCTAAAAGTATGATCTTAACCTAACTACAAGAAATGAATGGTGGTCATTGTGGGCCCTCTGTCTAATCTATGAGTTCAACACAATTAGAATAACTATTGCATCTCTTTCCAGCTTAACATTAGTTTTTTAAAATATTCTGAGAAATAGACACCATATTATGTGAATATTTTACAGTTCAATTTGAGGTTATATAAACTCAGATTTTCATACAATCACATAAAAATGTTTTTCTTCAATAGCTCAATGTAAATATTGTTAATATTATTGCGCAATTTGATTGAAGTGCCACCTGGTGTAAAAAAAAATTTCATCAAAAAGATTGAGACAATGTAATGCTCAGAATTTCTGTCTTGTTACATACAGACTATGATATTTTTACAATGGCAAACGCCCTGATTAAATTTAGGGTAATATAAGGCCATGTAGAGAGAAATAATCAATTTTGTTATGTAATGCATCACAACAATGAATCATTCAAACCTTATGATGAAACCTGGTAATACTATCCATCAGCTGAGGATATGATGTTCTACGTTTTGTCAAAATATGTTATAAAATAACTCAGCTTGGTCAAAAATAGGTAAATATCAAAATAGATGATTAAATGAATCTAATTGGTCAAAGGTTGCCTTGCTCCACTGCACATGATCATAAATAACTTATATGTTGTTAACTATAGTCCATAATATAATTGACCATAATTACATGAGAGTAGGCAGATACAGGATATACAGGGTGATCACTGAATGAAGAGTATTAAACATAATATTGCAGGCTGACTAGGGTCTCACACCGGTACGCGGTATTATCGAGATACCGGTATACAGACATCGATACAATAACCGGTATTGTCATACTGGTGCTTCGATATATTATTTTCATCGAATTGGGTCCTCATATCATCATAAAAACACAGGTTTTTGCCTCGTTATTTTACGCATCGATACGTTTTTGAATCTTTAAAATGTAAATACGAAGACTGATGGATCCATCATTGCGCAATATATTAATATTTCAATGGGAATGAATACATTGTGGCAGCACTCCAATCGTTTTCGCGCCAAAAATAAGAGCTTCTCCCCATCACTTCCGGTTTTCAAAATGACAAACTCGTACTGCGTATGCATATTTAAGCATTGTTAATTCACATTTTAGCCAATTTGAGCAAGATATACACATATTAAATGTAGGTGGACTACTGTTGACATGTCGTAGAATATTTCTGTGTATATCTTAAGCCAAAGATATGAAATATATAGCCATTGGGGGAGCTTGTACCCAGACAGTTTTCATGCCAATAAAGTCTTCTATTTCGGTCCAGTAATATCGATATGTATCGATATGTATCAAAAATTGATAAATCATCGATACATATCATATCGTATCAATGAATTCCACAGATGTGATGCCCTAAGGCTGACTCCATCACCCCCACATTGCTTTTCTAAAATATTTGAGGCTTTATCCAGGCTAACAGAATGAGGCACTGGGTGTTCCAGGTTTCTATGCATTCACTGTTTACCATTTTATTTCTTATAACTCATGAACAAATTTGAAAAAGAAATCTGAGCCTCATGGAAAAATAGATGGAATTCATTTCCTGATAATATTCTATCTTAACTACAGATAGCTAATTATTCCACCTTGTAGTTTAAGACAGGACTAAGTTTGACAGAGAAAAGCAGAACATTTTCCCCCTTACAGTTTTGGCCATTTTTACCAAATAATTTAACCTTGGGTTATTATTTTAATTAACATTCACAATATAACAGTTACCAAGTGAAAAAAGCATAATTTGAGTTGCAGGAATTAATTTGACTTAGAATTGTTTGCCTTTTCTTTTAAACCATTTCTTTTTCTAAAGTGCTTGCCTTTTCTCTCGTTTGGAAAAATTGGGCCTAATATGTGCTTTCAATTTTGGATTGTTTAAAAAGGGTTGTGTAAACCACTCTGAATGCGTGTCCTCCCTCCCACTCCCCACTAGGGGGAGGGGAACACTCCTCAATGACCGAGGGCAAGCCACCAGAGATGGCGGCACCCAAGGTCCGCTTCATGCTCAGGAGGACGCGCTTCAGCTCATCATCGTGGTTTACAGTCCGGAGTCAGTTTTACCTGACGTCCTGGCGATACATACTATAGAAATGATCCCTAAAAGTATGATCTTAACCTCACTACAAGAAAAGAAGGGTGGTCATTGTGGGCCATCCGCCTAATTTATGAGTTCAACACAATTTGAATAACTATTGCATCTCTTCACTGATAGACATTGTGTATTGAATCATGCTTCATTGTAGAAGCTGAATTTTTATCAATATATTTTGGCTTAATAAAATGCATTATGCATTTAATATGTCAACTTTTGCACAATACAATTAGATATGTGTCAAAAGACTAACTTCATACACATAAATATTTAAGTATTGCGCAATTTGATCGACAGCAACCTCTGGTGTTTAATTTGGAGAAGCAATGAGATTGGGACATTGCCAAGGCTCCAACTTGAAGTTGAACTAAATGTGTATCACATACAGAAGTCTGGAGATTTGTTAAATATGGATACCACAATATAACAGAGAGAGTGAACTTTATCTACGTCTGCCTTCAATGTCATCTCATTGTCAATTCTGCAATCTGGCTATTTACAAATAAATGACCAGTTACTGATGCAGATGAACACCAAATTGAACACAAGTTGAGGCCATATTTGTTTGAACAAAACTACTTTGCTTTATATATTGAAGACACCTATGGTTTATCATCTTGATTATGAATAGAAAGTGAGACATTTCACAAAATGTGACATTTTGATGTAAAAAGCATGACAATCGGACCAGTATTAACAAAGTTGTGACAAGTTTTATAAAAATTGAAGATGATTGCAGTTTGAGTTGCACATGCATTAAATCCCCCACGATTACGTCACTGACAGTGATTGTAATAAATGATCATATTTTATAGGGGTTGCAAGATGACTTTTAAATGTTGGTTTGTGTTTCCATGGTTACTGATATAATTATTTTGTTTATCAATTTCAATGTCTTTACACATATATGATAATTTAATAATGTAATTTATATAATTCATTTTACTACAAAGTATCTCTTTAAATAACTTCTATATTGCCAATTATAATCCATAATGTAAACAGAATGATGTACTGGGTATTGCCTTTTTGTATGCCTTTTCTTTGGTTTGGAACAAATGGGCCTAATATTTATTTTCAATTTTGGATTGTTTAAAAAAGTTGAGTAAACCACTCTGAATGCGTGTCCTCCCTCCCACTCCCCACTAGGGGGAGGGGAACACTCCTCAATGACCGAGGGTAAGCCACCAGAAATGGCAGCACCCAAGGTCCGCTTCGTGCTCAGGAGGACGCGCTTCAGCTCGTCATCGTGGTTTACAGTCCGGAGTCAGTTTTACCTGACGTCCTGGCGATACATACTATAGAAATGATCCCTAAAAGTATGATCTTAACTTCACTACAAGAAAAGAAGGGTGGTCATTGTGGGCCATCCGCCTTATTTATGAGTTCAACACAATTAGAATAACTATTGCATCTCTTCACTGATAGACATTGTGTATTGAATCATGCTTCATTGTAGAAGCTGAATTTTTATCAATATATTTTGGCTTAATAAAATGCATTATGCATTTAATATGTCAACTTTTGCACAATACAATTAGATAGGTGTCAAAAGACTAACTTTATACACATAAATATTTAAGTATTGTGCAATTTGATCAACAGCACCCTCTGGTGTTTAGTTTGGAGAAGCAATGAGATTGGGACATTGCCAAGGCTCCAACTTGAGGTTGAACTAAATGTGTATCACATACAGAAGTCAAGAGATTTGTTAAATATGGATACCACAATATAACAGAGAGAGTGAACTTTATCTATGTCTGCCTTCAATGTCATCTCATTGTCAATTCTGCAATCTGGCTATTTACAAATAAATGACCAGTTACTGATGCAGATGAACACCAAATTGAACACAAGTTGAGGCCATATTTGTTTGAACAAAACTACTTTGCTTTATATCTTGAAGACACCTATGGTTTAACATCTTGATTATGAATAGAAAGTGAGACATTTCACAAAATGTGACATTTTGGTGTATTAACAAAGTTGTGACAAGTTTTATAAAAATTGAAGATGATTGCAGTTTGAGTTGCACATGCATTAAATCCCCACTTAAATCCCCACTGACAGTGATTGTAATAAATGATCATATTTTATCGGGGCTGCAAGACGAGTTTTAAATGTTGGTTTGTGTTTCCATGGTTACTGATATAATTATTTTGTTTATCAATTTCAATGTATTTACACATATATGATCATTTAATAATGTAATTTATATAATTCATTTTACTACAAAGTATCTCTTTAAATAACTTCTATATTGCCAATTATAATCCATAATGTAAACAGAATGATGTACTGGGTATCGCATTTTGGTTTGACTTTTCTTTGGTTTGGAACAAATGGGCCTAATATATATTTTCAATTTTGGATTGTTTAAAAAAGTTGAGTAAACCACTCTGAATGCATGTCCTCCCTCCCACTCCCACTAGGGGGAGGGGAACACTCCTCAATGACCGAGGGCAAGCCACCAGAGATGGCGGCACCCAAGGTCCGCTTCATGCTCAGGAGGACGCGCTTCAGCTCATCATCGTGGTTTACAGTCCGGAGTCAGTTTTACCTGACGTCCTGGCGATACATACTATAGAAATGATCCCTAAAAGTATGATCTTAACCTCACTACAAGAAAAGAAGGGTGGTCATTGTGGGCCATCCGCCTAATTTATGAGTTCAACACAATTTGAATAACTATTGCATCTCTTCACTGATAGACATTGTGTATTGAATCATGCTTCATTGTAGAAGCTGAATTTTTATCAATATATTTTGGCTTAATAAAATGCATTATGCATTTAATATGTCAACTTTTGCACAATACAATTAGATATGTGTCAAAAGACTAACTTCATACACATAAATATTTAAGTATTGCGCAATTTGATCGACAGCAACCTCTGGTGTTTAATTTGGAGAAGCAATGAGATTGGGACATTGCCAAGGCTCCAACTTGAAGTTGAACTAAATGTGTATCACATACAGAAGTCTGGAGATTTGTTAAATATAGATACCACAATATAACAGAGAGAGTGAACTTTATCTACGTCTGCCTTCAATGTCATCTCATTGTCAATTCTGCAATCTGGCTATTTACAAATAAATGACCAGTTACTGATGCAGATGAACACCAAATTGAACACAAGTTGAGGCCATATTTGTTTGAACAAAACTACTTTGCTTTATATATTGAAGACACCTATGGTTTATCATCTTGATTATGAATAGAAAGTGAGACATTTCACAAAATGTGACATTTTGATGTAAAAAGCATGACAATCGGACCAGTATTAACAAAGTTGTGACAAGTTTTATAAAAATTGAAGATGATTGCAGTTTGAGTTGCACATGCATTAAATCCCCCACGATTACGTCACTGACAGTGATTGTAATAAATGATCATATTTTATAGGGGTTGCAAGATGACTTTTAAATGTTGGTTTGTGTTTCCATGGTTACTGATATAATTATTTTGTTTATCAATTTCAATGTCTTTACACATATATGATAATTTAATAATGTAATTTATATAATTCATTTTACTACAAAGTATCTCTTTAAATAACTTCTATATTGCCAATTATAATCCATAATGTAAACAGAATGATGTACTGGGTATTGCCTTTTTGTATGCCTTTTCTTTGGTTTGGAACAAATGGGCCTAATATTTATTTTCAATTTTGGATTGTTTAAAAAAGTTGAGTAAACCACTCTGAATGCGTGTCCTCCCTCCCACTCCCCACTAGGGGGAGGGGAACACTCCTCAATGACCGAGGGTAAGCCACCAGAGATGGCGGCACCCAAGGTCCGCTTCATGCTCAGGAGGACGCGCTTCAGCTCATCATCGTGGTTTACAGTCCGGAGTCAGTTTTACCTGACGTCCTGGCGATACATACTATAGAAATGATCCCTAAAAGTATGATCTTAACCTCACTACAAGAAAAGAAGGGTGGTCATTGTGGGCCATCTGCCTAATTTATGAGTTCAACACAATTTGAATAACTATTGCATCTCTTCACTGATAGACATTGTGTATTGAATCATGCTTCATTGTAGAAGCTGAATTTTTATCAATATATTTTGGCTTAATAAAATGCATTATGCATTTAATATGTCAACTTTTGCACAATACAATTAGATAGGTGTCAAAAGACTAACTTTATACACATAAATATTTAAGTATTGTGCAATTTGATCAACAGCACCCTCTGGTGTTTAGTTTGGAGAAGCAATGAGATTGGGACATTGCCAAGGCTCCAACTTGAGGTTGAACTAAATGTGTATCACATACAGAAGTCAAGAGATTTGTTAAATATGGATACCACAATATAACAGAGAGAGTGAACTTTATCTATGTCTGCCTTCAATGTCATCTCATTGTCAATTCTGCAATCTGGCTATTTACAAATAAATGACCAGTTACTGATGCAGATGAACACCAAATTGAACACAAGTTGAGGCCATATTTGTTTGAACAAAACTACTTTGCTTTATATCTTGAAGACACCTATGGTTTAACATCTTGATTATGAATAGAAAGTGAGACATTTCACAAAATGTGACATTTTGGTGTATTAACAAAGTTGTGACAAGTTTTATAAAAATTGAAGATGATTGCAGTTTGAGTTGCACATGCATTAAATCCCCACTTAAATCCCCACTGACAGTGATTGTAATAAATGATCATATTTTATCGGGGCTGCAAGACGAGTTTTAAATGTTGGTTTGTGTTTCCATGGTTACTGATATAATTATTTTGTTTATCAATTTCAATGTATTTACACATATATGATCATTTAATAATGTAATTTATATAATTCATTTTACTACAAAGTATCTCTTTAAATAACTTCTATATTGCCAATTATAATCCATAATGTAAACAGAATGATGTACTGGGTATCGCATTTTGGTTTGACTTTTCTTTGGTTTGGAACAAATGGGCCTAATATATATTTTCAATTTTGGATTGTTTAAAAAAGTTGAGTAAACCACTCTGAATGCGTGTCCTCCCTCCCACTCCCCACTAGGGGGAGGGGAACACTCCTCAATGACCGAGGGCAAGCCACCAGAGATGGCGGCACCCAAGGTCCGCTTCATGCTCAGGAGGACGCGCTTCAGCTCATCATCGTGGTTTACAGTCCGGAGTCAGTTTTACCTGACGTCCTGGCGATACATACTATAGAAATGATCCCTAAAAGTATGATCTTAACCTCACTACAAGAAAAGAAGGGTGGTCATTGTGGGCCATCTGCCTAATTTATGAGTTCAACACAATTTGAATAACTATTGCATCTCTTCACTGATAGACATTGTGTATTGAATCATGCTTCATTGTAGAAGCTGAATTTTTATCAATATATTTTGGCTTAATAAAATGCATTATGCATTTAATATGTCAACTTTTGCACAATACAATTAGATATGTGTCAAAAGACTAACTTCATACACATAAATATTTAAGTATTGCGCAATTTGATCGACAGCAACCTCTGGTGTTTAATTTGGAGAAGCAATGAGATTGGGACATTGCCAAGGCTCCAACTTGAAGTTGAACTAAATGTGTATCACATACAGAAGTCTGGAGATTTGTTAAATATGGATACCACAATATAACAGAGAGAGTGAACTTTATCTACGTCTGCCTTCAATGTCATCTCATTGTCAATTCTGCAATCTGGCTATTTACAAATAAATGACCAGTTACTGATGCAGATGAACACCAAATTGAACACAAGTTGAGGCCATATTTGTTTGAACAAAACTACTTTGCTTTATATATTGAAGACACCTATGGTTTATCATCTTGATTATGAATAGAAAGTGAGACATTTCACAAAATGTGACATTTTGATGTAAAAAGCATGACAATCGGACCAGTATTAACAAAGTTGTGACAAGTTTTATAAAAATTGAAGATGATTGCAGTTTGAGTTGCACATGCATTAAATCCCCCACGATTACGTCACTGACAGTGATTGTAATAAATGATCATATTTTATAGGGGTTGCAAGATGACTTTTAAATGTTGGTTTGTGTTTCCATGGTTACTGATATAATTATTTTGTTTATCAATTTCAATGTCTTTACACATATATGATCATTTAATAATGTAATTTATATAATTCATTTTACTACAAAGTATCTCTTTAAATAACTTCTATATTGCCAATTATAATCCATAATGTAAACAGAATGATGTTCTGGGTATCGCCTTTTGGTTTGACTTTTCTTTGGTTTGGAACAAATGGGCCTAATATATATTTTCAATTTTGGATTGTTTAAAAAAGTTGAGTAAACCACTCTGAATGCGTGTCCTCCCTCCCACTCCCCACTAGGGGGAGGGGAACACTCCTCAATGACCGAGGGCAAGCCACCAGAGATGGCGGCACCTTGGCAAGGTCCGCTTCATGCTCAGGAGGACGCGCTTCAGCTCATCATCGTGGTTTACAGTCCGGAGTCAGTTTTACCTGACGTCCTGGCGATACATACTATAGAAATGATCCCTAAAAGTATGATCTTAACCTCACTACAAGAAAAGAAGGGTGGTCATTGTGGGCCATCCGCCTAATTTATGAGTTCAACACAATTTGAATAACTATTGCATCTCTTCACTGATAGACATTGTGTATTGAATCATGCTTCATTGTAGAAGCTGAATTTTTATCAATATATTTTGGCTTAATAAAATGCATTATGCATTTAATATGTCAACTTTTGCACAATACAATTAGATATGTGTCAAAAGACTAACTTCATACACATAAATATTTAAGTATTGCGCAATTTGATCGACAGCAACCTCTGGTGTTTAATTTGGAGAAGCAATGAGATTGGGACATTGCCAAGGCTCCAACTTGAAGTTGAACTAAATGTGTATCACATACAGAAGTCTGGAGATTTGTTAAATATGGATACCACAATATAACAGAGAGAGTGAACTTTATCTACGTCTGCCTTCAATGTCATCTCATTGTCAATTCTGCAATCTGGCTATTTACAAATAAATGACCAGTTACTGATGCAGATGAACACCAAATTGAACACAAGTTGAGGCCATATTTGTTTGAACAAAACTACTTTGCTTTATATATTGAAGACACCTATGGTTTATCATCTTGATTATGAATAGAAAGTGAGACATTTCACAAAATGTGACATTTTGATGTAAAAAGCATGACAATCGGACCAGTATTAACAAAGTTGTGACAAGTTTTATAAAAATTGAAGATGATTGCAGTTTGAGTTGCACATGCATTAAATCCCCCACGATTACGTCACTGACAGTGATTGTAATAAATGATCATATTTTATAGGGGTTGCAAGATGACTTTTAAATGTTGGTTTGTGTTTCCATGGTTACTGATATAATTATTTTGTTTATCAATTTCAATGTCTTTACACATATATGATAATTTAATAATGTAATTTATATAATTCATTTTACTACAAAGTATCTCTTTAAATAACTTCTATATTGCCAATTATAATCCATAATGTAAACAGAATGATGTACTGGGTATTGCCTTTTTGTATGCCTTTTCTTTGGTTTGGAACAAATGGGCCTAATATTTATTTTCAATTTTGGATTGTTTAAAAAAGTTGAGTAAACCACTCTGAATGTGTGTCCTCCCTCCCACTCCCCACTAGGGGGAGGGGAACACTCCTCAATGACCGAGGGTAAGCCACCAGAGATGGCGGCACCCAAGGTCCGCTTCATGCTCAGGAGGACGCGCTTCAGCTCATCATCGTGGTTTACAGTCCGGAGTCAGTTTTACCTGACGTCCTGGCGATACATACTATAGAAATGATCCCTAAAAGTATGATCTTAACCTCACTACAAGAAAAGAAGGGTGGTCATTGTGGGCCATCCGCCTAATTTATGAGTTCAACACAATTTGAATAACTATTGCATCTCTTCACTGATAGACATTGTGTATTGAATCATGCTTCATTGTAGAAGCTGAATTTTTATCAATATATTTTGGCTTAATAAAATGCATTATGCATTTAATATGTCAACTTTTGCACAATACAATTAGATAGGTGTCAAAAGACTAACTTTATACACATAAATATTTAAGTATTGTGCAATTTGATCAACAGCACCCTCTGGTGTTTAGTTTGGAGAAGCAATGAGATTGGGACATTGCCAAGGCTCCAACTTGAGGTTGAACTAAATGTGTATCACATACAGAAGTCAAGAGATTTGTTAAATATGGATACCACAATATAACAGAGAGAGTGAACTTTATCTATGTCTGCCTTCAATGTCATCTCATTGTCAATTCTGCAATCTGGCTATTTACAAATAAATGACCAGTTACTGATGCAGATGAACACCAAATTGAACACAAGTTGAGGCCATATTTGTTTGAACAAAACTACTTTGCTTTATATCTTGAAGACACCTATGGTTTAACATCTTGATTATGAATAGAAAGTGAGACATTTCACAAAATGTGACATTTTGGTGTATTAACAAAGTTGTGACAAGTTTTATAAAAATTGAAGATGATTGCAGTTTGAGTTGCACATGCATTAAATCCCCACTTAAATCCCCACTGACAGTGATTGTAATAAATGATCATATTTTATCGGGGCTGCAAGACGAGTTTTAAATGTTGGTTTGTGTTTCCATGGTTACTGATATAATTATTTTGTTTATCAATTTCAATGTATTTACACATATATGATCATTTAATAATGTAATTTATATAATTCATTTTACTACAAAGTATCTCTTTAAATAACTTCTATATTGCCAATTATAATCCATAATGTAAACAGAATGATGTACTGGGTATCGCATTTTGGTTTGACTTTTCTTTGGTTTGGAACAAATGGGCCTAATATATATTTTCAATTTTGGATTGTTTAAAAAAGTTGAGTAAACCACTCTGAATGCGTGTCCTCCCTCCCACTCCCCACTAGGGGGAGGGGAACACTCCTCAATGACCGAGGGCAAGCCACCAGAGATGGCGGCACCCAAGGTCCGCTTCATGCTCAGGAGGACGCGCTTCAGCTCATCATCGTGGTTTACAGTCCGGAGTCAGTTTTACCTGACGTCCTGGCGATACATACTATAGAAATGATCCCTAAAAGTATGATCTTAACCTCACTACAAGAAAAGAAGGGTGGTCATTGTGGGCCATCCGCCTAATTTATGAGTTCAACACAATTTGAATAACTATTGCATCTCTTCACTGATAGACATTGTGTATTGAATCATGCTTCATTGTAGAAGCTGAATTTTTATCAATATATTTTGGCTTAATAAAATGCATTATGCATTTAATATGTCAACTTTTGCACAATACAATTAGATATGTGTCAAAAGACTAACTTCATACACATAAATATTTAAGTATTGCGCAATTTGATCGACAGCAACCTCTGGTGTTTAATTTGGAGAAGCAATGAGATTGGGACATTGCCAAGGCTCCAACTTGAAGTTGAACTAAATGTGTATCACATACAGAAGTCTGGAGATTTGTTAAATATGGATACCACAATATAACAGAGAGAGTGAACTTTATCTACGTCTGCCTTCAATGTCATCTCATTGTCAATTCTGCAATCTGGCTATTTACAAATAAATGACCAGTTACTGATGCAGATGAACACCAAATTGAACACAAGTTGAGGCCATATTTGTTTGAACAAAACTACTTTGCTTTATATATTGAAGACACCTATGGTTTATCATCTTGATTATGAATAGAAAGTGAGACATTTCACAAAATGTGACATTTTGATGTAAAAAGCATGACAATCGGACCAGTATTAACAAAGTTGTGACAAGTTTTATAAAAATTGAAGATGATTGCAGTTTGAGTTGCACATGCATTAAATCCCCCACGATTACGTCACTGACAGTGATTGTAATAAATGATCATATTTTATAGGGGTTGCAAGATGACTTTTAAATGTTGGTTTGTGTTTCCATGGTTACTGATATAATTATTTTGTTTATCAATTTCAATGTCTTTACACATATATGATAATTTAATAATGTAATTTATATAATTCATTTTACTACAAAGTATCTCTTTAAATAACTTCTATATTGCCAATTATAATCCATAATGTAAACAGAATGATGTTCTGGGTATCGCCTTTTGGTTTGACTTTTCTTTGGTTTGGAACAAATGGGCCCAATATATATTTTCAATTTTGGATTGTTTAAAAAAGTTGAGTAAACCACTCTGAATGCGTGTCCTCCCTCCCACTCCCCACTAGGGGGAGGAGAACACTCCTCAATGACCAAGGGCAAGCCACCAGAAATGGCGGCACCCAAGGTCCGCTTCGTGCTCAGGAGGACGCGCTTCAGCTCGTCATCGTGGTTTACAGTCCGGAGTCAGTTTTACCTGACGTCCTGGCGATACATACTATAGAAATGATCCCTAAAAGTATGATCTTAACTTCACTACAAGAAAAGAAGGGTGGTCATTGTGGGCCATCCGCCTTATTTATGAGTTCAACACAATTAGAATAACTATTGCATCTCTTCACTGATAGACATTGTGTATTGAATCATGCTTCATTGTAGAAGCTGAATTTTTATCAATATATTTTGGCTTAATAAAATGCATTATGCATTTAATATGTCAACTTTTGCACAATACAATTAGATAGGTGTCAAAAGACTAACTTTATACACATAAATATTTAAGTATTGTGCAATTTGATCAACAGCACCCTCTGGTGTTTAGTTTGGAGAAGCAATGAGATTGGGACATTGCCAAGGCTCCAACTTGAGGTTGAACTAAATGTGTATCACATACAGAAGTCAAGAGATTTGTTAAATATGGATACCACAATATAACAGAGAGAGTGAACTTTATCTATGTCTGCCTTCAATGTCATCTCATTGTCAATTCTGCAATCTGGCTATTTACAAATAAATGACCAGTTACTGATGCAGATGAACACCAAATTGAACACAAGTTGAGGCCATATTTGTTTGAACAAAACTACTTTGCTTTATATCTTGAAGACACCTATGGTTTAACATCTTGATTATGAATAGAAAGTGAGACATTTCACAAAATGTGACATTTTGGTGTATTAACAAAGTTGTGACAAGTTTTATAAAAATTGAAGATGATTGCAGTTTGAGTTGCACATGCATTAAATCCCCACTTAAATCCCCACTGACAGTGATTGTAATAAATGATCATATTTTATCGGGGCTGCAAGACGAGTTTTAAATGTTGGTTTGTGTTTCCATGGTTACTGATATAATTATTTTGTTTATCAATTTCAATGTATTTACACATATATGATCATTTAATAATGTAATTTATATAATTCATTTTACTACAAAGTATCTCTTTAAATAACTTCTATATTGCCAATTATAATCCATAATGTAAACAGAATGATGTACTGGGTATCGCATTTTGGTTTGACTTTTCTTTGGTTTGGAACAAATGGGCCTAATATATATTTTCAATTTTGGATTGTTTAAAAAAGTTGAGTAAACCACTCTGAATGCGTGTCCTCCCTCCCACTCCCACTAGGGGGAGGGGAACACTCCTCAATGACCGAGGGCAAGCCACCAGAGATGGCGGCACCCAAGGTCCGCTTCATGCTCAGGAGGACGCGCTTCAGCTCATCATCGTGGTTTACAGTCCGGAGTCAGTTTTACCTGACGTCCTGGCGATACATACTATAGAAATGATCCCTAAAAGTATGATCTTAACCTCACTACAAGAAAAGAAGGGTGGTCATTGTGGGCCATCCGCCTAATTTATGAGTTCAACACAATTTGAATAACTATTGCATCTCTTCACTGATAGACATTGTGTATTGAATCATGCTTCATTGTAGAAGCTGAATTTTTATCAATATATTTTGGCTTAATAAAATGCATTATGCATTTAATATGTCAACTTTTGCACAATACAATTAGATATGTGTCAAAAGACTAACTTCATACACATAAATATTTAAGTATTGCGCAATTTGATCGACAGCAACCTCTGGTGTTTAATTTGGAGAAGCAATGAGATTGGGACATTGCCAAGGCTCCAACTTGAAGTTGAACTAAATGTGTATCACATACAGAAGTCTGGAGATTTGTTAAATATGGATACCACAATATAACAGAGAGAGTGAACTTTATCTACGTCTGCCTTCAATGTCATCTCATTGTCAATTCTGCAATCTGGCTATTTACAAATAAATGACCAGTTACTGATGCAGATGAACACCAAATTGAACACAAGTTGAGGCCATATTTGTTTGAACAAAACTACTTTGCTTTATATATTGAAGACACCTATGGTTTATCATCTTGATTATGAATAGAAAGTGAGACATTTCACAAAATGTGACATTTTGATGTAAAAAGCATGACAATCGGACCAGTATTAACAAAGTTGTGACAAGTTTTATAAAAATTGAAGATGATTGCAGTTTGAGTTGCACATGCATTAAATCCCCCACGATTACGTCACTGACAGTGATTGTAATAAATGATCATATTTTATAGGGGTTGCAAGATGACTTTTAAATGTTGGTTTGTGTTTCCATGGTTACTGATATAATTATTTTGTTTATCAATTTCAATGTCTTTACACATATATGATCATTTAATAATGTAATTTATATAATTCATTTTACTACAAAGTATCTCTTTAAATAACTTCTATATTGCCAATTATAATCCATAATGTAAACAGAATGATGTTCTGGGTATCGCCTTTTGGTTTGACTTTTCTTTGGTTTGGAACAAATGGGCCCAATATATATTTTCAATTTTGGATTGTTTAAAAAAGTTGAGTAAACCACTCTGAATGCGTGTCCTCCCTCCCACTCCCCACTAGGGGGAGGAGAACACTCCTCAATGACCAAGGGCAAGCCACCAGAAATGGCGGCACCCAAGGTCCGCTTCGTGCTCAGGAGGACGCGCTTCAGCTCGTCATCGTGGTTTACAGTCCGGAGTCAGTTTTACCTGACGTCCTGGCGATACATACTATAGAAATGATCCCTAAAAGTATGATCTTAACTTCACTACAAGAAAAGAAGGGTGGTCATTGTGGGCCATCCGCCTTATTTATGAGTTCAACACAATTAGAATAACTATTGCATCTCTTCACTGATAGACATTGTGTATTGAATCATGCTTCATTGTAGAAGCTGAATTTTTATCAATATATTTTGGCTTAATAAAATGCATTATGCATTTAATATGTCAACTTTTGCACAATACAATTAGATAGGTGTCAAAAGACTAACTTCATACACATAAATATTTAAGTATTGCGCAATTTGATCGACAGCAACCTCTGGTGTTTAATTTGGAGAAGCAATGAGATTGGGACATTGCCAAGGCTCCAACTTGAAGTTGAACTAAATGTGTATCACATACAGAAGTCTGGAGATTTGTTAAATATGGATACCACAATATAACAGAGAGAGTGAACTTTATCTACGTCTGCCTTCAATGTCATCTCATTGTCAATTCTGCAATCTGGCTATTTACAAATAAATGACCAGTTACTGATGCAGATGAACACCAAATTGAACACAAGTTGAGGCCATATTTGTTTGAACAAAACTACTTTGCTTTATATATTGAAGACACCTATGGTTTATCATCTTGATTATGAATAGAAAGTGAGACATTTCACAAAATGTGACATTTTGATGTAAAAAGCATGACAATCGGACCAGTATTAACAAAGTTGTGACAAGTTTTATAAAAATTGAAGATGATTGCAGTTTGAGTTGCACATGCATTAAATCCCCCACGATTACGTCACTGACAGTGATTGTAATAAATGATCATATTTTATAGGGGTTGCAAGATGACTTTTAAATGTTGGTTTGTGTTTCCATGGTTACTGATATAATTATTTTGTTTATCAATTTCAATGTCTTTACACATATATGATAATTTAATAATGTAATTTATATAATTCATTTTACTACAAAGTATCTCTTTAAATAACTTCTATATTGCCAATTATAATCCATAATGTAAACAGAATGATGTTCTGGGTATCGCCTTTTGGTTTGACTTTTCTTTGGTTTGGAACAAATGGGCCTTATATATATTTTCAATTTTGGATTGTTTAAAAAAGTTGAGTAAACCACTCTGAATGCGTGTCCTCCCTCCCACTCCCCACTAGGGGGAGGAGAACACTCCTCAATGACCAAGGGCAAGCCACCAGAAATGGCGGCACCCAAGGTCCGCTTCGTGCTCAGGAGGACGCGCTTCAGCTCGTCATCGTGGTTTACAGTCCGGAGTCAGTTTTACCTGATGTCCTGGCGATACATACTATAGAAATGATCCCTAAAAGTATGATCTTAACTTCACTACAAGAAAAGAAGGGTGGTCATTGTGGGCCATCCGCCTTATTTATGAGTTCAACACAATTAGAATAACTATTGCATCTCTTCACTGATAGACATTGTGTATTGAATCATGCTTCATTGTAGAAGCTGAATTTTTATCAATATATTTTGGCTTAATAAAATGCATTATGCATTTAATATGTCAACTTTTGCACAATACAATTAGATAGGTGTCAAAAGACTAACTTTATACACATAAATATTTAAGTATTGTGCAATTTGATCAACAGCACCCTCTGGTGTTTAGTTTGGAGAAGCAATGAGATTGGGACATTGCCAAGGCTCCAACTTGAGGTTGAACTAAATGTGTATCACATACAGAAGTCAAGAGATTTGTTAAATATGGATACCACAATATAACAGAGAGAGTGAACTTTATCTATGTCTGCCTTCAATGTCATCTCATTGTCAATTCTGCAATCTGGCTATTTACAAATAAATGACCAGTTACTGATGCAGATGAACACCAAATTGAACACAAGTTGAGGCCATATTTGTTTGAACAAAACTACTTTGCTTTATATCTTGAAGACACCTATGGTTTAACATCTTGATTATGAATAGAAAGTGAGACATTTCACAAAATGTGACATTTTGGTGTATTAACAAAGTTGTGACAAGTTTTATAAAAATTGAAGATGATTGCAGTTTGAGTTGCACATGCATTAAATCCCCACTTAAATCCCCACTGACAGTGATTGTAATAAATGATCATATTTTATCGGGGCTGCAAGACGAGTTTTAAATGTTGGTTTGTGTTTCCATGGTTACTGATATAATTATTTTGTTTATCAATTTCAATGTATTTACACATATATGATCATTTAATAATGTAATTTATATAATTCATTTTACTACAAAGTATCTCTTTAAATAACTTCTATATTGCCAATTATAATCCATAATGTAAACAGAATGATGTACTGGGTATCGCATTTTGGTTTGACTTTTCTTTGGTTTGGAACAAATGGGCCTAATATATATTTTCAATTTTGGATTGTTTAAAAAAGTTGAGTAAACCACTCTGAATGCGTGTCCTCCCTCCCACTCCCCACTAGGGGGAGGGGAACACTCCTCAATGACCGAGGGCAAGCCACCAGAGATGGCCGCACCTTGGCAAGGTCCGCTTCATGCTCAGGAGGACGCGCTTCAGCTCATCATCGTGGTTTACAGTCCGGAGTCAGTTTTACCTGACGTCCTGGCGATACATACTATAGAAATGATCCCTAAAAGTATGATCTTAACCTCACTACAAGAAAAGAAGGGTGGTCATTGTGGGCCATCCGCCTAATTTATGAGTTCAACACAATTTGAATAACTATTGCATCTCTTCACTGATAGACATTGTGTATTGAATCATGCTTCATTGTAGAAGCTGAATTTTTATCAATATATTTTGGCTTAATAAAATGCATTATGCATTTAATATGTCAACTTTTGCACAATACAATTAGATATGTGTCAAAAGACTAACTTCATACACATAAATATTTAAGTATTGCGCAATTTGATCGACAGCAACCTCTGGTGTTTAATTTGGAGAAGCAATGAGATTGGGACATTGCCAAGGCTCCAACTTGAAGTTGAACTAAATGTGTATCACATACAGAAGTCTGGAGATTTGTTAAATATGGATACCACAATATAACAGAGAGAGTGAACTTTATCTACGTCTGCCTTCAATGTCATCTCATTGTCAATTCTGCAATCTGGCTATTTACAAATAAATGACCAGTTACTGATGCAGATGAACACCAAATTGAACACAAGTTGAGGCCATATTTGTTTGAACAAAACTACTTTGCTTTATATATTGAAGACACCTATGGTTTATCATCTTGATTATGAATAGAAAGTGAGACATTTCACAAAATGTGACATTTTGATGTAAAAAGCATGACAATCGGACCAGTATTAACAAAGTTGTGACAAGTTTTATAAAAATTGAAGATGATTGCAGTTTGAGTTGCACATGCATTAAATCCCCCACGATTACGTCACTGACAGTGATTGTAATAAATGATCATATTTTATAGGGGTTGCAAGATGACTTTTAAATGTTGGTTTGTGTTTCCATGGTTACTGATATAATTATTTTGTTTATCAATTTCAATGTCTTTACACATATATGATAATTTAATAATGTAATTTATATAATTCATTTTACTACAAAGTATCTCTTTAAATAACTTCTATATTGCCAATTATAATCCATAATGTAAACAGAATGATGTACTGGGTATTGCCTTTTTGTATGCCTTTTCTTTGGTTTGGAACAAATGGGCCTAATATTTATTTTCAATTTTGGATTGTTTAAAAAAGTTGAGTAAACCACTCTGAATGCGTGTCCTCCCTCCCACTCCCCACTAGGGGGAGGGGAACACTCCTCAATGACCGAGGGTAAGCCACCAGAAATGGCAGCACCCAAGGTCCGCTTCGTGCTCAGGAGGACGCGCTTCAGCTCGTCATCGTGGTTTACAGTCCGGAGTCAGTTTTACCTGACGTCCTGGCGATACATACTATAGAAATGATCCCTAAAAGTATGATCTTAACTTCACTACAAGAAAAGAAGGGTGGTCATTGTGGGCCATCCGCCTTATTTATGAGTTCAACACAATTAGAATAACTATTGCATCTCTTCACTGATAGACATTGTGTATTGAATCATGCTTCATTGTAGAAGCTGAATTTTTATCAATATATTTTGGCTTAATAAAATGCATTATGCATTTAATATGTCAACTTTTGCACAATACAATTAGATAGGTGTCAAAAGACTAACTTTATACACATAAATATTTAAGTATTGTGCAATTTGATCAACAGCACCCTCTGGTGTTTAGTTTGGAGAAGCAATGAGATTGGGACATTGCCAAGGCTCCAACTTGAGGTTGAACTAAATGTGTATCACATACAGAAGTCAAGAGATTTGTTAAATATGGATACCACAATATAACAGAGAGAGTGAACTTTATCTATGTCTGCCTTCAATGTCATCTCATTGTCAATTCTGCAATCTGGCTATTTACAAATAAATGACCAGTTACTGATGCAGATGAACACCAAATTGAACACAAGTTGAGGCCATATTTGTTTGAACAAAACTACTTTGCTTTATATCTTGAAGACACCTATGGTTTAACATCTTGATTATGAATAGAAAGTGAGACATTTCACAAAATGTGACATTTTGGTGTATTAACAAAGTTGTGACAAGTTTTATAAAAATTGAAGATGATTGCAGTTTGAGTTGCACATGCATTAAATCCCCACTTAAATCCCCACTGACAGTGATTGTAATAAATGATCATATTTTATCGGGGCTGCAAGACGAGTTTTAAATGTTGGTTTGTGTTTCCATGGTTACTGATATAATTATTTTGTTTATCAATTTCAATGTATTTACACATATATGATCATTTAATAATGTAATTTATATAATTCATTTTACTACAAAGTATCTCTTTAAATAACTTCTATATTGCCAATTATAATCCATAATGTAAACAGAATGATGTACTGGGTATCGCATTTTGGTTTGACTTTTCTTTGGTTTGGAACAAATGGGCCTAATATATATTTTCAATTTTGGATTGTTTAAAAAAGTTGAGTAAACCACTCTGAATGCATGTCCTCCCTCCCACTCCCACTAGGGGGAGGGGAACACTCCTCAATGACCGAGGGCAAGCCACCAGAGATGGCGGCACCCAAGGTCCGCTTCATGCTCAGGAGGACGCGCTTCAGCTCATCATCGTGGTTTACAGTCCGGAGTCAGTTTTACCTGACGTCCTGGCGATACATACTATAGAAATGATCCCTAAAAGTATGATCTTAACCTCACTACAAGAAAAGAAGGGTGGTCATTGTGGGCCATCCGCCTAATTTATGAGTTCAACACAATTTGAATAACTATTGCATCTCTTCACTGATAGACATTGTGTATTGAATCATGCTTCATTGTAGAAGCTGAATTTTTATCAATATATTTTGGCTTAATAAAATGCATTATGCATTTAATATGTCAACTTTTGCACAATACAATTAGATATGTGTCAAAAGACTAACTTCATACACATAAATATTTAAGTATTGCGCAATTTGATCGACAGCAACCTCTGGTGTTTAATTTGGAGAAGCAATGAGATTGGGACATTGCCAAGGCTCCAACTTGAAGTTGAACTAAATGTGTATCACATACAGAAGTCTGGAGATTTGTTAAATATAGATACCACAATATAACAGAGAGAGTGAACTTTATCTACGTCTGCCTTCAATGTCATCTCATTGTCAATTCTGCAATCTGGCTATTTACAAATAAATGACCAGTTACTGATGCAGATGAACACCAAATTGAACACAAGTTGAGGCCATATTTGTTTGAACAAAACTACTTTGCTTTATATATTGAAGACACCTATGGTTTATCATCTTGATTATGAATAGAAAGTGAGACATTTCACAAAATGTGACATTTTGATGTAAAAAGCATGACAATCGGACCAGTATTAACAAAGTTGTGACAAGTTTTATAAAAATTGAAGATGATTGCAGTTTGAGTTGCACATGCATTAAATCCCCCACGATTACGTCACTGACAGTGATTGTAATAAATGATCATATTTTATAGGGGTTGCAAGATGACTTTTAAATGTTGGTTTGTGTTTCCATGGTTACTGATATAATTATTTTGTTTATCAATTTCAATGTCTTTACACATATATGATAATTTAATAATGTAATTTATATAATTCATTTTACTACAAAGTATCTCTTTAAATAACTTCTATATTGCCAATTATAATCCATAATGTAAACAGAATGATGTACTGGGTATTGCCTTTTTGTATGCCTTTTCTTTGGTTTGGAACAAATGGGCCTAATATTTATTTTCAATTTTGGATTGTTTAAAAAAGTTGAGTAAACCACTCTGAATGCGTGTCCTCCCTCCCACTCCCCACTAGGGGGAGGGGAACACTCCTCAATGACCGAGGGTAAGCCACCAGAGATGGCGGCACCCAAGGTCCGCTTCATGCTCAGGAGGACGCGCTTCAGCTCATCATCGTGGTTTACAGTCCGGAGTCAGTTTTACCTGACGTCCTGGCGATACATACTATAGAAATGATCCCTAAAAGTATGATCTTAACCTCACTACAAGAAAAGAAGGGTGGTCATTGTGGGCCATCTGCCTAATTTATGAGTTCAACACAATTTGAATAACTATTGCATCTCTTCACTGATAGACATTGTGTATTGAATCATGCTTCATTGTAGAAGCTGAATTTTTATCAATATATTTTGGCTTAATAAAATGCATTATGCATTTAATATGTCAACTTTTGCACAATACAATTAGATAGGTGTCAAAAGACTAACTTTATACACATAAATATTTAAGTATTGTGCAATTTGATCAACAGCACCCTCTGGTGTTTAGTTTGGAGAAGCAATGAGATTGGGACATTGCCAAGGCTCCAACTTGAGGTTGAACTAAATGTGTATCACATACAGAAGTCAAGAGATTTGTTAAATATGGATACCACAATATAACAGAGAGAGTGAACTTTATCTATGTCTGCCTTCAATGTCATCTCATTGTCAATTCTGCAATCTGGCTATTTACAAATAAATGACCAGTTACTGATGCAGATGAACACCAAATTGAACACAAGTTGAGGCCATATTTGTTTGAACAAAACTACTTTGCTTTATATCTTGAAGACACCTATGGTTTAACATCTTGATTATGAATAGAAAGTGAGACATTTCACAAAATGTGACATTTTGGTGTATTAACAAAGTTGTGACAAGTTTTATAAAAATTGAAGATGATTGCAGTTTGAGTTGCACATGCATTAAATCCCCACTTAAATCCCCACTGACAGTGATTGTAATAAATGATCATATTTTATCGGGGCTGCAAGACGAGTTTTAAATGTTGGTTTGTGTTTCCATGGTTACTGATATAATTATTTTGTTTATCAATTTCAATGTATTTACACATATATGATCATTTAATAATGTAATTTATATAATTCATTTTACTACAAAGTATCTCTTTAAATAACTTCTATATTGCCAATTATAATCCATAATGTAAACAGAATGATGTACTGGGTATCGCATTTTGGTTTGACTTTTCTTTGGTTTGGAACAAATGGGCCTAATATATATTTTCAATTTTGGATTGTTTAAAAAAGTTGAGTAAACCACTCTGAATGCGTGTCCTCCCTCCCACTCCCCACTAGGGGGAGGGGAACACTCCTCAATGACCGAGGGCAAGCCACCAGAGATGGCGGCACCCAAGGTCCGCTTCATGCTCAGGAGGACGCGCTTCAGCTCATCATCGTGGTTTACAGTCCGGAGTCAGTTTTACCTGACGTCCTGGCGATACATACTATAGAAATGATCCCTAAAAGTATGATCTTAACCTCACTACAAGAAAAGAAGGGTGGTCATTGTGGGCCATCTGCCTAATTTATGAGTTCAACACAATTTGAATAACTATTGCATCTCTTCACTGATAGACATTGTGTATTGAATCATGCTTCATTGTAGAAGCTGAATTTTTATCAATATATTTTGGCTTAATAAAATGCATTATGCATTTAATATGTCAACTTTTGCACAATACAATTAGATATGTGTCAAAAGACTAACTTCATACACATAAATATTTAAGTATTGCGCAATTTGATCGACAGCAACCTCTGGTGTTTAATTTGGAGAAGCAATGAGATTGGGACATTGCCAAGGCTCCAACTTGAAGTTGAACTAAATGTGTATCACATACAGAAGTCTGGAGATTTGTTAAATATGGATACCACAATATAACAGAGAGAGTGAACTTTATCTACGTCTGCCTTCAATGTCATCTCATTGTCAATTCTGCAATCTGGCTATTTACAAATAAATGACCAGTTACTGATGCAGATGAACACCAAATTGAACACAAGTTGAGGCCATATTTGTTTGAACAAAACTACTTTGCTTTATATATTGAAGACACCTATGGTTTATCATCTTGATTATGAATAGAAAGTGAGACATTTCACAAAATGTGACATTTTGATGTAAAAAGCATGACAATCGGACCAGTATTAACAAAGTTGTGACAAGTTTTATAAAAATTGAAGATGATTGCAGTTTGAGTTGCACATGCATTAAATCCCCCACGATTACGTCACTGACAGTGATTGTAATAAATGATCATATTTTATAGGGGTTGCAAGATGACTTTTAAATGTTGGTTTGTGTTTCCATGGTTACTGATATAATTATTTTGTTTATCAATTTCAATGTCTTTACACATATATGATCATTTAATAATGTAATTTATATAATTCATTTTACTACAAAGTATCTCTTTAAATAACTTCTATATTGCCAATTATAATCCATAATGTAAACAGAATGATGTTCTGGGTATCGCCTTTTGGTTTGACTTTTCTTTGGTTTGGAACAAATGGGCCTAATATATATTTTCAATTTTGGATTGTTTAAAAAAGTTGAGTAAACCACTCTGAATGCGTGTCCTCCCTCCCACTCCCCACTAGGGGGAGGGGAACACTCCTCAATGACCGAGGGCAAGCCACCAGAGATGGCGGCACCTTGGCAAGGTCCGCTTCATGCTCAGGAGGACGCGCTTCAGCTCATCATCGTGGTTTACAGTCCGGAGTCAGTTTTACCTGACGTCCTGGCGATACATACTATAGAAATGATCCCTAAAAGTATGATCTTAACCTCACTACAAGAAAAGAAGGGTGGTCATTGTGGGCCATCCGCCTAATTTATGAGTTCAACACAATTTGAATAACTATTGCATCTCTTCACTGATAGACATTGTGTATTGAATCATGCTTCATTGTAGAAGCTGAATTTTTATCAATATATTTTGGCTTAATAAAATGCATTATGCATTTAATATGTCAACTTTTGCACAATACAATTAGATATGTGTCAAAAGACTAACTTCATACACATAAATATTTAAGTATTGCGCAATTTGATCGACAGCAACCTCTGGTGTTTAATTTGGAGAAGCAATGAGATTGGGACATTGCCAAGGCTCCAACTTGAAGTTGAACTAAATGTGTATCACATACAGAAGTCTGGAGATTTGTTAAATATGGATACCACAATATAACAGAGAGAGTGAACTTTATCTACGTCTGCCTTCAATGTCATCTCATTGTCAATTCTGCAATCTGGCTATTTACAAATAAATGACCAGTTACTGATGCAGATGAACACCAAATTGAACACAAGTTGAGGCCATATTTGTTTGAACAAAACTACTTTGCTTTATATATTGAAGACACCTATGGTTTATCATCTTGATTATGAATAGAAAGTGAGACATTTCACAAAATGTGACATTTTGATGTAAAAAGCATGACAATCGGACCAGTATTAACAAAGTTGTGACAAGTTTTATAAAAATTGAAGATGATTGCAGTTTGAGTTGCACATGCATTAAATCCCCCACGATTACGTCACTGACAGTGATTGTAATAAATGATCATATTTTATAGGGGTTGCAAGATGACTTTTAAATGTTGGTTTGTGTTTCCATGGTTACTGATATAATTATTTTGTTTATCAATTTCAATGTCTTTACACATATATGATAATTTAATAATGTAATTTATATAATTCATTTTACTACAAAGTATCTCTTTAAATAACTTCTATATTGCCAATTATAATCCATAATGTAAACAGAATGATGTACTGGGTATTGCCTTTTTGTATGCCTTTTCTTTGGTTTGGAACAAATGGGCCTAATATTTATTTTCAATTTTGGATTGTTTAAAAAAGTTGAGTAAACCACTCTGAATGTGTGTCCTCCCTCCCACTCCCCACTAGGGGGAGGGGAACACTCCTCAATGACCGAGGGTAAGCCACCAGAGATGGCGGCACCCAAGGTCCGCTTCATGCTCAGGAGGACGCGCTTCAGCTCATCATCGTGGTTTACAGTCCGGAGTCAGTTTTACCTGACGTCCTGGCGATACATACTATAGAAATGATCCCTAAAAGTATGATCTTAACCTCACTACAAGAAAAGAAGGGTGGTCATTGTGGGCCATCCGCCTAATTTATGAGTTCAACACAATTTGAATAACTATTGCATCTCTTCACTGATAGACATTGTGTATTGAATCATGCTTCATTGTAGAAGCTGAATTTTTATCAATATATTTTGGCTTAATAAAATGCATTATGCATTTAATATGTCAACTTTTGCACAATACAATTAGATAGGTGTCAAAAGACTAACTTTATACACATAAATATTTAAGTATTGTGCAATTTGATCAACAGCACCCTCTGGTGTTTAGTTTGGAGAAGCAATGAGATTGGGACATTGCCAAGGCTCCAACTTGAGGTTGAACTAAATGTGTATCACATACAGAAGTCAAGAGATTTGTTAAATATGGATACCACAATATAACAGAGAGAGTGAACTTTATCTATGTCTGCCTTCAATGTCATCTCATTGTCAATTCTGCAATCTGGCTATTTACAAATAAATGACCAGTTACTGATGCAGATGAACACCAAATTGAACACAAGTTGAGGCCATATTTGTTTGAACAAAACTACTTTGCTTTATATCTTGAAGACACCTATGGTTTAACATCTTGATTATGAATAGAAAGTGAGACATTTCACAAAATGTGACATTTTGGTGTATTAACAAAGTTGTGACAAGTTTTATAAAAATTGAAGATGATTGCAGTTTGAGTTGCACATGCATTAAATCCCCACTTAAATCCCCACTGACAGTGATTGTAATAAATGATCATATTTTATCGGGGCTGCAAGACGAGTTTTAAATGTTGGTTTGTGTTTCCATGGTTACTGATATAATTATTTTGTTTATCAATTTCAATGTATTTACACATATATGATCATTTAATAATGTAATTTATATAATTCATTTTACTACAAAGTATCTCTTTAAATAACTTCTATATTGCCAATTATAATCCATAATGTAAACAGAATGATGTACTGGGTATCGCATTTTGGTTTGACTTTTCTTTGGTTTGGAACAAATGGGCCTAATATATATTTTCAATTTTGGATTGTTTAAAAAAGTTGAGTAAACCACTCT
The DNA here is from genome assembly GCA_949316495.1 of Amphiduros pacificus. NCBI lineage: Eukaryota > Metazoa > Annelida > Polychaeta > Phyllodocida > Hesionidae > Amphiduros > Amphiduros pacificus. Next base: position 10,489,985 of record OX439008.1, read on the forward strand.
GAATGCGTGTCCTCCCTCCCACTCCCCACTAGGGGGAGGGGAACACTCCTCAATGACCGAGGGCAAGCCACCAGAGATGGCGGCACCCAAGGTCCGCTTCATGCTCAGGAGGACGCGCTTCAGCTCATCATCGTGGTTTACAGTCCGGAGTCAGTTTTACCTGACGTCCTGGCGATACATACTATAGAAATGATCCCTATAAGTATGATCTTAACCTCACTACAAGAAAAGAAGGGTGGTCATTGTGGGCCATCCGCCTAATTTATGAGTTCAACACAATTAGAATAACTATTGCATCTCTTCACTGATAGACATTGTGTATTGAATCATGCTTCATTGTAGAAGCTGAATTTTTATCAATATATTTTGGCTTAATAAAATGCATTATGCATTTAATATGTCAACTTTTGCACAATACAATTAGATAGGTGTCAAAAAACTAACTTTATACACATAAATATTTAAGTATTGCGCAATTTGATCGACAGCACACTCTGGTGTTTAATTTGGAGAAACAATGAGATTGGGACATTGCCAAGGCTCCAACTTGAAGTTGAACTAAATGTGTATCACATACAGAAGTCTGGGGATTTGTTAAATATGGATACCACAAGACAACAGAGAGAGTGAACTTTATCTACCTCTGCCTTCAATGTCATCTCATTGTCAATTCTGCAATCTGGCTATTTACAAATAAATGACCAGTTACTGATGCAGATGAACACCAAATTGAACACAAGTTGAGGCCATATTTGTTTGAACTAAACTACTTTGCTTTTTTTTTAAAGACACCTATGGTTTATCATCTTGATTATGAATAGAGAGTGAGACATTTCACACAAACCCCAGTATTTCCATCCTCATCCACTATGGTGCAATCCGCTCCACGTTTGTCAATCAGGTATTTGATCTGTGTCTCCAGTCCCTCCACTAGGGGGCTCCCACAGGCGATAGTCAATAAGGTCATTCCTGAAAGTGGAAGAAGGTCAAGGAGTTAATAATCATTTTAACTTTTAAAGTAATCCATAGGTCATTAACAAGCTGAAGTGATGTCAACAAAATATTAAGATGTTTGGGCAAACATAATAATATATGGGGAAACCTTCACTAATAATGTCAAAATATGAGAAAAACTTTCGCTAATAATGTCCAAATATGGTAAAAACCTTCACTAAAAATGTCTAAATATGAGGAAACTTTCACTAATAATGTCCAAATATGGTAAAAACCTACACTAAAATGTATAAATATGAGGAAACCTTCACTAATAATGTCCAACTATGGTAAAAACCTTCACTAAAATGTATAAATATGGAGACAAATAATATCTCAAAATGGAGAAACCTATTTATTGCAAATAATATCGAAATATGGGGGAATCTTCACCAATAATATTTATATAAGGGGAAACATTAACAATTTCTAAATTTGTCCTCAGTCATATGTTTTATGGTCTCATTAAATTATAGATTTGAGTGAGTGATGGGGAAACATTCACTAATAACAGAGATAGTGACCTTTGTCATCTTGGAAGTTGATGTCCACTCCAGGCTGTTGTACCAGGATGTCCACCAGGCCCATGTGACCCTTCATAAACGCTATCCACATGGGCGTCACCTGCCAACACAACACATCGCAAGCTTCAGCACATCTCTCAAACATATTACATACTGTCATAGACTGCAACTGATTTAACATAATCAAAAAATATATTCTTGTATTCAACCATGTCACTCCTATCACATTTTTCCTAGCGTTTACTTTGTCTCATGGAATATAAGGTTTAAATATACCACAATGATAACGGTATATCACTCACCTTCAATGTCCGACAACCACTCACATGTCAGTCGTTAGGCTTGTTGGTATTCCAGAATGCCCAACAATCACTCACCTTCCAGTTACTAGGCTTGTTGGTATCCCAGAATGCCTGACAACCACTCACTTTCCAGTCATTAGGCTTGCTGGTATCCCAGAATGCTCGACAACCACTCACTTTCCAGTCATTAGGCTTGTTGGTATCCCAGAATGCCCAACAACCACTCACCTTCCAGTCATTAGGCTTGCTGGTATCCCAAAATGCCTGACAACCACTCACCTTCCAGCATTAGGCTTGTTGGTATTCCAGAATGCCTGACAACCACACACCTTCCAGTTGCTAGGCTTGTTGGTATCCCAGAATGCCCAACAATCACTCACCTTCCAGTTGCTAGGTTTGTTGGTATCCCAGAATGCCTGACAACCACTCACCTTCCAATCATTAGGCTTGTTGGTATCAGCCTTGGCGTCCAGGAGGATCTTGACGCAGAAGTACCAGCCGTATGCTGCAGCGTAGTGCATGCAGGTGTTACCAGAGGAGTCGGCATCATTGGGGTCGGCACCCAGACTGAGCAGGTAGGACGCCACATGAGCGTGACCATTCATGATCGCATGGATCAGAGGTGTGCACTTCAGTTTGTCTGCAAAATAAACAAGATTCATAATCAGTTGATTAGAAGTCACCACATTCAATATATTAAGTACCCATGGTTTCTGTTAAAATAATGTGCAAATGCAAGCAAAGTTCTTGCCCATATTTCTTTTTTTTTTAACCCAGCCAGGGTAACATCTTTTCTTTCTTCTAAGTGCCTAACTGGAAACCAGATTAAAGATGTTTAATTTTCCTGAGATATTTTAGGATATATTATTCCTTGATATTTTACCTTTCTCTGCCACTCTTCCGCCCTTCTCAAAGAGCAGTTTGACCATGGGTAGGCTCCCGGAGGCGGCTGCTAGCATCAGGGGCGTCTTCTTGTTCTTGCCAGCACTGAGCGGGGTGTGGATATTCACTCCATACTTCAGCAAAACCTTGACAACATCCTGCAAATTTGGATGGGGAAAAATCAATGTCATTCATGTGTCCATGAAAAATGTAACATAACATTTTGAATCCATTTAATTGACAAGATGAAAAATCTTTGTATAGATTTTCTCCAATAGTTTGGAAAGCACTTGAAAAATCAATGATTCTCTATTTAAAAGTAGCATGTTTGAAAATGGCAATTTATTCTAATATGTGAGTTTTTAAGAGAAAACTCACAGAATTAGGTTTGAAAGACCTATGTACAGCACAAATTAGTTCCATCAAGTTTGATTTTGACGTTATTGAGAAAGTTGACAGTTTTCTTCTTTTTTGGTATACTTGATTAAAGCATTCACGAAACCAGAGGTCACAGGCAATTTTACAGAGGTTTGGGGTATGCTTAAATGATATGTGTCCACGAAACTATGATGCAAGCAAACTATCAACCAAATCAACCAAAATACACAGAACATGGTTATTGGGTTTTGCTGAAAGATTCCATCTTTGTTTTCTGTATAAAGTCATTAGTTTTCATAATTTCTCCCATTTCAAAAAATAATCAAATTCTATATGTTCCGACGTGCATATTGCTCAAATAAAATCCCAATATGAAGATTTCATCTTCAACATGAAAAAAAGTACCGTATTTACTCGTGTATAAGTCGACTCGTGTATAAGACGACCCCCCAAAATTGAGGTTATTTTAATTGAAAAAAAACAATTTCCGAATATAAGACGAGTTGGTTTTTCTTGAGATATCGGCTCTGCTACCATTCAGCTGAAGCTTGGCAGTCATTTCAAAAGTAAAACGTAAATATGCCTACAATATAAGATCTTAGCCGTCTTATACACGAGTATATACGGTAAAACGTAAATACGATGTACATATTTTCGAAATAACGGATATCAGACGTAGGGGATCGATTTTGATTGCATTTTACATGATAAATAAAGGTATGTACTTAATATTATCACAATTTCTCCATGTCGAGAATTTCTCCACGTCCTTGATCTTAGCCTCAAAACAAAGCGTTTTCATTATTTATCATTTCAAACGCAATTAAAATCGATCCACGTGTGAAAGCATTTCTGTCAACAAGGGAAGGCACGACTCAAAGCAGTGGAAACAAATGTCGCAAAACTGTGAACGCTGATAATTGGTATCAGTGAAATTTTACTAATTTTCAAACCACTGAATGAGAAGACATCAAAGACAGAATTGAATTGTGTTTTTTTTTAATTAAATAATGATTTTAATTTTAATAGACATAGAAGTAAAAGTAAAACGTAAATACGATGTCCGTGACGTAGCGGATCGATTGGCCACGTGACTCACAAGTCATGTGATCATTGACTTTGCAGATTTGCAGGAGAATTGCATTTTAAATGATAAATAAAAGCATCTACCCAATATAAACACAAAAAAAGCTTTGCAGGTCGAGAACAGAACAAAACCATCCATCTATTTAACATGCATTACGCAATACTAGCAATGAAAGCAAATATCGGACAGGCGGACTACTGTCTACACGTGATTAAAATAATGGCTTAGTCTTAAACAATTTGAGTTTGCATGTATTTTCCACCAGATGACACTTCTTAACTTTTTTATCACCAGGTGGCACAAGGAGATCATAAGAAAATTTTGAGAGGTCATGTGACCCCAAAGTGTCAAGGCCAAAGTGTGTTTACCGACGAGGCAGGTAAAATGCACGTTCATGATGATAATCGGCAATTTTATGATGAATTATCAACATTTATGAGTATTCAAGTAATAAACAGTGTGTACAATAGTCAAAAGAATGATATCTGACAATGTTTCAAAACGCAATTAAAATCGATCCACGTGTGAAAGCATTTCTGTCAAAAAGGGAAGACACGACTCCAAAGCAGTGGAGACAATGACAATGAAACGCAAAACTGTGAACGCTGATAATTGGTATCAGTGAAATTTTACTAATTTTCACACCACTGAATGGGAAGACATCAAAGGCAGAATTGAATTGTGTGATAAAATTAAATAATAATTTTAATAGACATAGAAGTAAAAGTAAAACGTAAATACGATGTCCGTGAAGAAGCGGATCGATTGGCCACGTGACTCACAAGTCATGTGATCATTGACTTTGCAGATTTGCAGGAGAATTGCGTTTTAAATGATAAATAAAAGCATATACCCAATATAAACACAAAATACGCAGGTCGAGAACAGAACAAAACCATCCATCATTGCGCAATATATTAATATTTCAATACCAGTTAACAATCGTTTTCGCGCCCAAAACAAGAGCCTCTCCCGCCTTTCAATCTTGATCTTGAGAAATTGACAGAAATGCTTTCACACGTGGATCGATTTTAATTGTGTTTTAAATGATATATAAAGGTATTTACCCAATATTATCACGATGATTTACAGCCGATCGAGTGCTATAAACGATAATAATTAAAAGCGATATAATGAATATCTTTGGCTTTATAATACACAAAGAAATATTCTACCACGTGTTAGTTTTGACGCTAAGATCAAGGACGTCACGTACATCGTATTACGTTCTACATCGTGGAGAAATTCTTGACCTGCGAAAAATAATTTGTGATAATATTGGGTAAATACCTTTATATATCATCTAAATTATATTATTTCGAAATGCTTTGTTTTGACTTTGTTTTGACTGATTTCAATTATCAGCGTTCACAGTTTTGCATCTCGTCATTGTTTCCACTGCTTTGAGTCGTGTCTTCCCTTGTTGACAGAAATGCTTTCACACGTGGATCGATTTTAATTGCGTTTTAAATGGATTGATGGTTTTGTTCTGTTCTCGAACAATTTGTGATTATATTGGGTAAATACCTTTCTTTATCATTTAAAACGCAATTAAAATCAATCTGCTGCGCCTGATATTCGTTATTTCGAAAATATGAACATCGTATTTACGTTTTACCGTAATTACTCGAGTATAAGACTGTTAAATCGATCCGTTATGTTGTAATGAAAACTCGTAGTGCCGTAATTTTTGGGCGTAAATCCTCATCCACGGGTTGCTCTCGTGTATAAGACGACCCCCCTAACATTAACTAAGGATTTGTGGACAAAAACCTCGACTTATACACGAGTAAATACGGTACTTGTCGCAACTAGGATATGAATCCCAGACCTTTAGCATGGGAGACAGATGTCTCACCAGGTGGTCAATGGGGTGAGGATTAAGATTAGCTCACCAGGTGGCCGGCCTCGATGGCCAGGTGCAGAGGGGCGAGGCTGTAGAACTTGTTAGGTCTGACAATGGCTCTGTTAATGCCTCCGATCCCATACTTGTCTACCATAGCAGCAGCAGCATCTCCCTCGTCCTCTTCTTCTCCATCTTCTCCTTCTTCCATATCTTCTTCATCATCATCCTCTCCTTTGTTAGACTTTGAATTCTTTTTGGACTCTTGTATTAAGAGGATAATGAAAGAAAAATGTACATTTAAAGTTTAAGAAGCATTTTTCCTTCTCAATCTTACTTATCAGTCTTCTGGATAACAAACAACTACTTCAAATAAGATAACACTATTTTTATTACTTCACACACAGTTTGTATGTTATCATAGGTAAGAATATAGCATTCAGCCATTCACATAAACCTAAAGTTGCTGTTTACAGAATGATGTAGTGGTATCTGGTAATATTAGTCCCCTGAATAATTTCAGAAAGAGACAATTAATATTTAAAATTATTGTTGCATTTGTACATGTATATGACCACCAAATATTCTTGTAATCGGAGCTAAAATGAGTGCGTGCTGTAGGTCATTGCTACTAGAGCAGTGTTGCGCAAGCTGTGCCATAGGCTACATGTTATTCCATAAGCAAGATCTGATAAAGTGAGCAATGGTGGACAGAGTTAAAAGCTAAATATACCAGGAAATACCAGGCAGAGGCCGCACACCACTCAGCATAGGACAGGAGGAGAAGGAGGAGAAATAAAGGCCGCTTTCCAAGAGTCCCTTTAAAGTTCCCATCATTAAGAGGACACAAAGAGTATCCAGTGGTTTTACATGTAGAATATTGAGGTCAAGGTCATTGATGAGTATTTCCATTGTGTACATCCTTGCTATCTGCTCTCCCATACTTGCTGCTTTTTGGTGGTGCTACGATCATATTTGACCTAATTCTTTGTACACGACACTTTCTGGGCAGAATGGTTGTTCTGTGCAGAATGGTGTGTTCTGTGCAGAATGGTTTGTTCTGGGCAGAATGGTTTGTTCTGGGCAGAATGGTTTGTTCAGGACATTGGCACCTCTGCCTTTTAACATTGTTGTTTTTTTCAGTTTTGACTCCGGAATGGAAAAGTTTATTTTGCAGATTACAACATACTTATGCAATGATTGCCTAACAAAATCGTAATAGAAGTGACCGTAATAGAAGTGACCGTAATAGAATTGGCCTTTCTTGTTGTCTTGGAGAAAGGCAGGTGAGAGTTTACCACTTCTTTTCCAGCATGCACTCCCCTCTCAAGCCACTCCCGTCATTTTTTCGAGGACCATTCAAAAATCCCGGAAAGTTGATCTTAATTTTATAATGCTACATTGATTTATAAGCTTATTTCTTTCACTCCTGGGGTTTCACTCAGAAAAGGGTCACATGACCTCAAAATATAGGTCAAGGACAGCAACCATGACACCGTAACCTTCATGACCTCAGTAAGCTGCATCCATAGCACTTCCAATCATTATTCATTCCCTAACTATCACGTTCACAAAAAGTTAGATGCCTAGATGCTAGACACCCGCAATAAAGTTCACAACCCTTCTGCTGTTCTTTGAACTGAGCATGTGCAGAACATGAACTTCCTGTTTACTGGCCACCATATTGAATTTAAGTCGTTGAACAAAACAGAGAATATTTTAGATGCACATTTAATGGGGAAATGTTTAACATTAAAACATTTTTGTATGTCCCGTTGAGAAAACAAACTATTATTCACAGTTTGCATGTATTATTTATGTCTCTTGATGATTATATTCCTTGAAAACAGTTAAAAGGCTTTGTTTACATGGGCGAAAATATGTGTAATTGACTGCATAAACATTACTCCCGGAAGTGGTGAAAAGAGGGTGATCTCTTGTGTTTGAGCGATAATAGGTGAAAGATCTGTGAACTGTATACCCTGTGACAATGCCCTGTGATAATACCCCCAAAAAATACCCCCCCAAAAATACCCTCCGTCATATATATTTTGCTGAGGAATAAAGAGGTGTCTAATGATCATGTGAGTTGACTGAATATTATTTTCATTTTTTCATCTTACCGGCCTGTTGTTTTCTTTTCAAGGCTTCTTGTTCTAAATGCAGATATCAAAGCTATATTTTTTAGTTTTCACACATATTTCAAATCTTGCATGTTAATCTTGGCAGAAACTTGTGGCCTAAATTTAATGCCTTTTTTTATAACATCTTGTACTTATTTTGTTTTGTACTAAATTTATTGTTTTGGATAACTTAAGATATAGCATGACTTATATTTAAAGATTTCAAAAATACATTTGAGAAATATTTTCTTGCCTTCTCAATTTTGAAATTCACTTCTCCAGTCAGGCAAAACTTAAATCTGATCAGTCAAACATGATCTACCTAGTGTCACTCCAGCCAAATATCACCTACCTTTTGTCACTCCAGTCAAACATGATCTACCTAGTGTCACTTCAGCCAAACATGATCTACCTAGTGTCACCCCAGTCAAACATCATCTACCTTGTGTCACTCCAGTCAAACATCACCTACCTCGTGTCACCCCAGTCAAACATCACCTACCTCGTGTCACTCCAGTCAAACATCACCTACCTCGTGTCACCCCAGTCAAACATTACCTACCTCGTGTCACTCCAGTCAAACATGATCTACCTAGTGTCACCCCAAACATGATCTACCTAGTGTCACCCCAAACATGATCTACCTAGTGTCACTCCAGTCAAACATGATCTACCTAGTGTCACCCCAGTCAAATATCACCTACCTCGTGTCACTCCAGTCAAACATCACCTACCTCGTGTCACCCCAGTCAAACATTACCTACCTCGTGTCACTCCAGTCAAACATGATCTACCTAGTGTCACCCCAAACATGATCTACCTAGTGTCACCCCAAACATGATCTACCTAGTGTCACTCCAGTCAAACATGATCTACCTAGTGTCACTCCAGTCAAATATCACCTATATCACCTAGTGTCACTACAGACAAACAAGATCGACCTAATGTCACTCCAGTCAAACATCACAAACCTCGCCTGCCTGGTGTCACATAGCAGGTTGTGAGGGAATTATATGAACCACACCCACCCTTCATTTATGAGGGAATATTATTTCTACTCTTACCTTCTGTTGCTGTCTTCATTAGCAGTTCTACGTTGTGTGCTCTGCCAACGGAGCAGGCAATATGCAGAGCTGTGAATCCCATAGTGTCAGCATCATCCATGCTCACTCCTCTGTTAAATATTTAAAAACCTGTTTTAGATTGTGGCCTGTGTCCCAGGACAAAACAAACCCGAACAGAGATACCCTGTTAATTATTTTGGATTCATTCCTAACCCACTATGATACAGGTAGAGGAACACATGCTTCATTCTGTGTTCACGATCTCTTTGACCAATACTTTTCTTTAAAATCTGAACATATATTTTTCATTAAACAGCTTGAAAATAAATAATTTCCAACAAATTCTCAATTCTAATGACAAAAGATTAAAGAGCGGAAATCAAATAATATCCTGTTTGGATGTAGAGTACCTTTTCAGTAATAGATCCAGAGGGCCGGTTCCAGTGCAGGCCGCCGCGTAGTGGATGGGCCGTTTGTAGCCTTTATCCAAGATTCCATACTCTGGTAGGACTGACAGCAGCTTGCTGAGGTATTTTGGGTTAGGGTTGATGGCTGCACAGTGTATCGGGGTCAGACCCACTGCCCAGGTTTTCTTCTGAGCCGAGGCTTCGCGGAACGGCCGCAGTTCTTCACCATTAAATAACAGCACCTAATGCCACAATAACATCAGCAAGAATGTAAGTTTCAGATTATATAATCTATTAATCTTCATTTACTAAAAATATGCAATTATTTAGAAAATATTTGAATGTGTGTACATAAATTATACTAACATCCCTGTGTAAGAAGTTGAACTGGTGTTCCATGCTATTCTTAATTGCTTCTTCAATAAGAGTTCCTGCCAATAGATGGTGCCCTGATCTCACAGCATGGGCCACTTCAGAAACAACCTGTGCAACAAATTGGATAAAATACCCATCAAATCTGCATCTGAATAGTCAGTGTAGTGATTTCTATATGACGTCCTACAATGTCAAGTTATACAACAAACTGTCCAACCAAATCAACATCAAAACATAAGAATAATTGAGAAAATCTTTCAAAAAAATAACTATGTTGATCATTGCTTTTTTGTAATGTTTGTGAACATTTTCTGGAAATTGCTCCATAAATGATCATTTAAATCATTTCCATGAGCAAACTTCAGCAGATGATAATTTTGACCAATCAAAATGCATGTTATATATTGAATTTTAGCCCAACTTGTTCTCTCAATTCTCACTGGCTAATATTTGTCATGTTATTCAAAATGGCAGCCTCTCTGACAACTAAGGGTGCACACGATTGAAGCCGGCGGTTTCCGCCAAAATCTGCCGTAAACCGCCAGATCCGCCGGTTACAGATGATTGGGTGGCAGCTTTGCCTGCCGGCGAAAGCGGCGGTCCACTAAATCCGCTGGGCTATATCTCCCGGTGGGCCGGCGAACTTGGCGCTTACACACGATTGGTCCGGCGGAAAGTGTCACTTTGCATACGATTGTGTATAGGTGGGCAGTTGGCAGATTTCGCCACCTTCTGCCAGCGGGTTCCAATCATGTGTACCCTAAGTGATAGCTATCAGATTGAGACATGTGGTTAAAGCATATACTTATGACATTTCTTCTAAATATTTTAACAGTGCTATTCTGACTAACCTGTTGATTATTATAATCAGGGTCATCTGAGGCTGCAGCAATCATTGTATCTATCGTATCCTTGGAAACCCCATCCTTCAGAGCATCTTGCATGTAGTAGTTGAAGTCCTTGGGTGATGAATCGTGATGACTCAAGTCCTAAAAACATTAACATAAAGCATGGGCAACAAATACTTATGACCTGAATACATTAACATAAACCATGGGCAACAAATACTTATGACCTGAATACATTAACATAAAACATGGGCAACAAATACTTATGACCTGAATACATTAACATAAACCATGGGCAACAACTACTTATGACCTGAATACATTAACATAAACCATGGGCAACAAATACTTATGACCTGAATACATTAACATAAACCATGGGCAACAACTACTTATGACCTGAATACATTAACATAAACCATGGGCAACAACTACTTATGACCTGAATACATTAACATAAACCATGGGCAATGAATACTTATGACCTGAACACATTAACATAAACCATGGGCAACAACTACTTGTGACCTGAATACATTAACAAAAAACATGGGCAATGAATACTTATGACCTGAACACATTAACATAAACCATGGGCAATGAATACTTATGACCTGAACACATTAACATAAACCATGGGCAATGAATACTGATGACTCAAACCTGGATGACATTGACATAAACCATGATCATCATTCACTAAGGAAATAATCAGAAACATCTCTGATTTTATAATGAAAATAAGGTTAAACCAACATTCTGGTCGAGTCCCTGCTGTTTTATTAACAACTTTAAGAGAATCAAATCTAATACCTAATCATATAAACAAGGCATATACACCCTATGGCCATACTTAAAACCAGGGGACCAGAAAATAATATGAACCACCAAGGGGGAGTGGTGCTAGCGAATGTGTAATTAAATCACATTTTTATTGTTGTATCTTGTATACTATGTGTGTCATCTCTTTTAAGTGTATCAATGTGTCAAGCAAGTTAATTATATTGAGCTGGACACTTCTCTTTTTATTCTGTATTGAAGTTTTGCCAATAAAGGTTAGTGCCTGACCTTGAGGACATATTGGATAAACCAACCTGACCTTGAGGACATATTGGATATAATTAAGGTTAGTGTCTGTCCTTGAGGACGTCTTGGATATAATCAAGGTTAGTGTCTGTCCTTGAGGACATATATATATTGGATATAATCAAGGTTTGTGACCAACAGGGAGGACATATTTGATATAATCAAGGTTGGTACCTGACCTTGAAAACATATTGGATATAATCAAGGTTGGTGTCTGACCTTGAGGAGTGCGTTGTTTCCCTCACGGCTGCCTCGGCTCACGGTTAAGCGATTAATCACAGGAACTCCCAGAGAACGATAATTGTAACTGAAATGATATCAAGGAAGATCCTGATAGAAAAATCTATTATGTTTGTAAATATTCAATGCGTGGGAAAAAAGTATCTTCCAAAGTTAATTTTTCCCTCATTCCAAAAAGACAAAGCATTGCATCATGATATCAATCGAGCAATCTCATGATGTCACATACCTTGAGGCTGACAATTAACATTGCACCATGACACCAATAGAGCACAAGGGAACAATTTATGTTATCTCTCTACAGCATAAATTGTTTTAGTTTTTTACATATTTTATTCAAAATAAGTGTATCTTAAAGAAAATTATTGACCATTTCCTTTGACAGGTGGCAAATAAGAGAGGCCTTACTTTCCTGTGCCCTCCTGTTCCAGAAGGCTCCGTGGGGGGGTCACTCTGGGCTTCTTCTTCTGGTCCCTCTTGTACATCTCCTTCAGCAGCAGTTTGAGAGAGGCCTTGTCATTCTGCTTGATAGCCAGGTGCACCGGGTCCTTGTTCACTGCCACTGACCATCTCTGCCAGACCTACATGTACACGCCATAATTAAAATGTGTCAAAGTTCTCCAAAGAGGGGCTCAGAATGAAATGACTAAAATTAACTTGAAGGTGTCCCATTCCCCTCTTCTGACCTCTCAGTTGTAACCAAGATATATGACTAACATTAATTTGAAAGTGTCCCATTACCTTCTTCTGACCTCTCAGTTGTAACCAAGATATATGACTAACATTAATTTGAAAGTGTCCCATTACCTTCTTCTGACCTCTCAGTTGTAACCAAGGTATATGACTAACATTAATTTGAAAGTGTCCCATTACCTTCTTCTGACCTCTCAGTTGTAACCAAGGTATATGACTAACATTAATTTGAAAGTGTCCCATTACCTTCTTCTGACCTCTCAGTTGTAACCAAGGTATATGACTAACATTAATTTGAAAGTGTCCCATTACCTTCTTCTGACCTCTCAGTTGTAACCAAGGTATATGACTAACATTAATTTGAAAGTGTCCCATTCCCTTCTTCTGACCTCTCAGTTGTAACCAAGGTATATGACTAACATTAATTTGAAAGTGTCTCATTCCCTTCTTCTGACCTCTCAGTTGTAACCAAGGTATATGACTAACATTAATTTGAAAGTGTCCCATTACCTTCTTCTGACCTCTCAGTTGTAACCAAGGTATATGACTAACATTAATTTGAAAGTGTCCCATTACCTTCTTCTGACCTCTCATTTGTAACCAAGGTATATGACTAACATTAATTTGAAAGTGTCCCATTACCTTCTTCTGACCTCTCAGTTGTAACCAAGATATATGACTAACATTAATTTGAAAGTGTCCCATTACCTTCTTCTGACCTCTCAGTTGTAACCAAGGTATATGACTAACATTAATTTGAAAGTGTCCCATTCCCTTCTTCTGACCTCTCAGTTGTAACCAAGGTATATGACTAACATTAATTTGAAAGTGTCCCATTACCTTCTTCTGACCTCTCAGTTGTAACCAAGGTATATGACTAACATTAATTTGAAAGTGTCCCATTCCCTTCTTCTGACCTCTCAGTTGTAACCAAGGTATATTATTAATATCAACCTGAAGGCATTCTGTTCCCTCCTGACTCAATTGAAAAATATAAGATAAGAACCATGCCGATCTGACTTACACTGTGTATGTGTTCCACATCATCAATCAGTTTCTTGAGATATTTGGTGTCCTTCATTTTCACAGCACGGTAGACCATCTTGCTCTGCACAACAGTGGACACAAATGGCATGGCAGCACTGAAGCAAAGATTACAAGGATAGGGAGGAGTGTTTGCTGCCATTGTTAGCAAATATAAAAATAATGAATCAATATATATCCAATAACCACAATCAACTAGATACTCAACTCACAGGAAGCAGTAGGTACGATTATTAATCCGTTAATAACCTTCTACAGTGTTAACAATAACAGACACGGTTACAGCCCAATTTCATTTCAGTATTTACTACATTGCAACTGCTATATTTTGGGCTCTGTTAGTATTACTACACGAGGCTGAAAATTGTGGCATTGCATTTGTACATAGAGATCAGTAAGGAAAGATATCGTTGTAAAATGGCAAACAATTATGGAAATTGCCATTAATAGGATAAGGACAATGCTACTATTACAAAATTATTTTCTGGTACAAAACACTGGCCAGTGGCCTTAGAGCTCTAGGAGAAGAAAAGACTTGATGGACAGACAGAATGACAGAAAATGTCTACCCCCCTCACTGCAGAAGCTAAAAATCATAAGAATTTGTCCAATGTAGCAATTTTAAGATGTGTTTTATATAAACTGAATGATATGCCTGACAATGATGTTTTTAAAAATAATTCAAAGGTTTATTTAGGTCTCCACTGTTTTTTTTAAATATAAGAAGTATTTTTCTAAAAAAAAATGTGGGGTAGATATTAATCTATGATCACATGTATCTTATAGAAAAGAAATTATTATGTAAATCTCATTGAGAGTAATTTGCCACATTTTCAACCTCCATTCACCAATAGGTGCAAAGTTATTGAAGTTTTGGGGCATCAAAGTTGAAAATATTTATCTAGGGGTGTGGTCTAGATATGGCTCTACCTACTTAGATTCACTCATTTGAGGGAGGTCCTTGATAAAGGTATAACAAGTATTTATCTAGGGGTGTGGTCTAGATATGGCTCCACCTACTTAGATTCACTTAAGGGGTCCTTCTGCATGACCTTGATCGCAGGATTGGGTGTAAGGAGAAGGTTTGGGTTTTTCTTCTCCTCTTCTGTCAACTTCCTTCTTGTAGGCTTCTTCTCCTTCGGTTCTGTTAACAAGTAAAATATAAACAATATTGCTCATTGACGATCTACGATTTGAGAGTAACAATATCTGAAATTCAAATAGCAAAATTAACATATAAAAATGACCTTTCTTTTTCCTGGTTTTCTTTTCACCATCGCCCTTCTTTGCTCTGGAGGACACCACTTTCTTTGAAGGTTTCTTTTCTGAAATGTGCGACATAAGTTCATCACATAGAGTCCATTGAAAACTTTAATATTTTTTTTCCTAATGTAAAATATTGATTATCTTGTTCAATTTCATGAAAAAAGCATATTCAACCTTTTTTTCCTGTTTTCTTGGATGTTCTTGCCTTCTTTGCACTTGGCTCATCTACAGCAGCAAGATAGCATTGAATACAATATGACAAGATACCATAACCATGAATAAATTCTCTATCCCCAGGTATTTAAATTAAGATCAAACTTAAACATATTTAGCAGAAAAATGGAATAAAATAAATTATGAAATCTCACCCTCCTCTTCTTCTTCTTCATCTTCATCCTCCTCTTCATCCTCCTCATCCTCACTGGAATATTCCCCTTTAAGGGCCTTGATCAACTTCTTCTCGATCTTGATCCTTTCCTTGTCCGGTAACTCGTACTCTTTGCCCTTGACCCTCTTGGGTTTGATGTCAGTTAGAATGCAGTCGGCAGTGGTGACGTCCACATAGTCTATGGTGAACTGTGTACAGTCTGGGTCATTAGTGTGTGGGACCAGCCAGCGAATACGGAACTCCCCTTCTGTGGTGTTATACACATGCTGAACAGCCTGGCACAAGAAGAATGTATCTAAAATAAAAAATAAACACACAGTTGAGACACAGAAGTTGAATGTTTTTATATTTTCAAGATTTGCACTTTATTTTCCATAATGAACAGTTGTCATATAGAGGTTGCAATAAGTATAATCTGCTTCCTCAGGGGCAATTCTCATCCATGCCAGGGGTAAAACATATCTGCTGACAATGACATTTCAGTAATCCTTTTTCATTTCTCACCTTCTTCATTTCTCAGAGCAAGGAAAGTGCCTCTTCTGTACTCCAGGTATCTCTCGGGAGCTGGTTCTGGTTCTTTTGCTTTGGTTTTCTTCTTTTTTGGAGCCTTAGTTGCAGATTCTCTGGGTGCTTTCTGAAAGAAAACAATGGACTGCTACCAAAACTCTGAGGTGAACTGGTGGATATCATATAAAATTCAACAATTCAAATGTATTAGAGTGTTCCAACCATTATTTCTCTTAATCTGCATGTGAGTCAACATTCTTTTATTTTGTTGAAACCAGGTTAACAGGGCAGAGAAAAAAAGATTTAAGAATGATGGTTTTGATATAATCATAAGACGCATGGGAAAGCATATATCATAGGTCCCCTGCCAATCTCTCCAACCAATGATTAAATATAGTGGAGTTGTAAAGTTCTGGTTCCTGTAAAGTTGTACAGTTCTGGTGTGTACTTTTCAATGGGGAAAAAAACAACATGGAGATGGGCAATCGGCCTATATAAATGCACATAATGATACCCATAAAAATGCATGAAAAAAAAACAAGAATAAAAAATATAACTTGAAATCTCATTAAGGATTTTATATGATGTATAAGCCTTATATTCACCTTTTCCGCAGACATTGAAGCAGCTCTCTGTATGGATGGGTGTTTCTTCAGCGAATCTTTTGAGCTTTGTTTTTTCAAAGACTCTTCTTTGTTTATAGACTTCCTTGAAGCACTTGATGTTTGCTTCTGGAGGGAAGCACCTTTGCCCAGGGAGGCCCTTGATGCATTAGACCCTTGCTTTGTCAGAGAGCTCCCTCTGCTCAATGACTTCCCAGAAGCTTTTGATGCTGTAGAAGCTTGCTTTGGCAGAGAATTTTGCTTCTTATATATGACAGTCTCATCTTTGCTCAATGCTCTACTCAGAGATCTGCTGGTTGAGGGAGAAGGACTTTGCTCAAGGATGAGAGTGGCCTGTTTTTTCAGAGAGGATTTTTTTCCCAGGGCCGCTTTTGGTTGACCAGGCAGAGAGTCGTAGCTGACTCCGGGCAAGGCTTTTGTTGCTGGCTTTAGAGTGCGCTGTTTAGCCACAACAACCACCTTATTGGAAGCACTTGACCTCCCAACTGATTTTGCTGCCAGCTGCTTTATTGGTGCCCTACCACCAGTACTCACTCGGGCAGTCTGCTTTGTACGTGCCATGCTGTCCAAGTCTTCTGAAACTAGATACCAACTTCAACAATTAAGACAATATATACCACAGGGAAAAGTTTCTCATTATTGATGGTTTCAAAGGTGTTTTTTTCCCAAATATTTTTTAAACGAATATTCTTAAAGTTGAATTCACAATCTCCAAGATATTGATAAAAATGGTAGGAAATGTTTTGATATCTAACTTCAGCCTCCAGACACAACATGTTGATTATACATAAAGATAATCTTTGAAGGGACCATCAATTCACAGTGCCCTCTGGTGGCTTAATATGATCCAATATTTTTTATATTGATTTTAAGCTTAGAAACCTTTAAATGTTAAAGAAATTACATGTAGGTAACAGACACACACATCCATTATAACATTAAAGCGATATAACAATGATAAAACAATTAAAACATATTAAATGTTACAATGTTCTAACATTGTTCAACTTCCCTGATGTTATATATATTGAAATATTATCTGATAAACCTTCTTTCTTTCTTTGTTTTTTTGTTTGTTTGTTTTGTTTTGTTTTTGTCTTTGGGTGAATCATTTAAGATTAAATCAATTTTACAATTTTGAAAACAAGTGGCCATGACTAAAATAAAATATGCCACTTTCTGTTGCCTGAGTTCACTGATACTGCCTGCATTAAAATCTACAATCTGACACTTAAAGGTGAACTGTTTTATTTGCTTCTCATGTCCAAGGCTCTTTTTCACCCACTTAGCCTCATTTTCAGGACATGGTATTGGTTGAAGCTGGGTCAGGACTTTTTTTCAATATCATCAATTTATGCCCTAATTTCATTACGTTTAGGTTTCATTTATTCCTCAGATATTTAGAATCTGTCAAAAATTCATTAATGTTTGATGAAATAAACGTATTGTTAATTATTCATAACAATATCACTGGAAATAATGGCAGGTTATATTTGTATCACATAAACATGTAGAAGGCTTGCCCAAGCCAAGCTCCACAGCTTGGTGATCAAGTTCCCACACCCACCCCACAATTTGCCTTTGACATCCCTGATCCAAGTGTCGTGCTGGCGTGAACATCATGACACGCGATGCACTGTGCTTTTCTTACCTCAGATTCTTATACGCACATCCGCAGAATAACTCCAAAACTGCAGATTGTTGGGTTTTTATAGACAAACCGGCCGGTTTGCTGAATTCGCTTGCTCCTTCCCAAGCCAGCAAACACTGCCAGGAAATCTGGGTCAGGATCCACAGTTCAACCAATCAAATCGCGAGATTCTTAGAGACCTTCTTTCTGATTGGTTAAAAATCGGTGTCACGGGGTCACTTGGGAAGCCGAAGATCTCGGTCAAACAATATAAATTAGGAAAATTGTCCAGGTTGCAATTTAGAAAGGAACATGCCCAGTCTTGATATGGATGTTTTGACAACTAAACATATTTGTCACATTTTTATTGCAAACCAAAGTGATGGCAAAATGGACGGATGGGATGTGTCATAAAAAAAACAAGCATATTGCGAGCTGGGATCTGAATAATACATGAAAATAAATGCTTTGATCAATTTCCCTCAGCTGGGATCGATGTACCTTGGGACTGGGATTAATGACAACTATCTATTAGAGAAATTCTGTTTCCTTGATTCTTTGTGGATGACAGCATATGATAGCTAACGCTGGTCAATTTCGCGCACTTTGGTCTGAATAATATAACTCAACATGAAAAGAACATGTGTGTCACTGCATAGAGAAAGTAATTACTGCTAGCTACGCTGGGTACAGCAAGACACGGCTCACTGCCACTGGTGATGCTGCCCTACCCTGGCTCCCGGGCCCTGGCGCTCCAGTCGGTCAGTCACTTGAGCAAACAAATGCAGCAAACAAATGCAGCATCTTTTACGGGCGAAGTTGTTTTGGTATTAAATATATTGTGTAATTGACCTTTTTCAGAACGCATATGAAGCGATGATCTTGCGCTTCCTTTTTCAAGTCAGAGTCACATCTTTGCGCACTGATCCATCTTCTGTGACTTGGATGAAAAATAATATATCAATCATCTGACTTGCATAATTGAAGAAAGGAGCCCAATCGTTAAATCCGGGGGGGGGGGGGGGGGGGGGGGCTACTTTCATCATTTTAACCGACAGAGGCTGGGTTAGAATTGAAAAACCCAGAACCTGATTTAGGGAAATATTCTATCTCCATTGTTAGGACTGACTTAAATTTTGATATCCTGATTTATGGATGATGCAAAGTTAAAATGATACCCTGACTTTGGGGTGATGCAATAAGAAAATGATACCCTGTTTTTGGAGTTGTACATTTGATACCCATACAACATAACAAAGTCAGGTACACAGTTTTCATTTTTAATTTTTCCTACTTTAACCATATTTTATAATTGTATATTTAATAATAGGAGTGCAGCACTCCCCGAGTAATGAAAAAAGCATGCTTTACCACCAGGCCAGAGAGAAAGACTATATCTGATATCTGGTAGTCAGAAGCTCAGTTAGGATGATCTGGGGGAAGAAATTTCCCACAAATCATTCCTGGATTTGTAAACCAATTAACCATCGTTTGTTAATATCACACAGAATATAAAAATGTACAACTTAATTATTACTATAATTGTACAAACAGATACTGTGCCCTTGTCAAGTGCGTTGTGTACACATGAGCATGGTGAGGCAGCAGACAGCTTGATTACCACACCTTTGCTGAGAACAATAGGCACTGGCCTACTGTCCCAGCAGGTGACACTTTTGTTCCTTTGATCAAGAAACAAGCAAAACTGACATAGTCAGTGGGTGGGACTTAAAAAAATAACTTAGGGAAATTTAGGATTGAGATGTGTGTAAAAATGGTACAATTGTGAACACCATTCCAGGATTATGATGAAGGTGACAAAACATGCTCTGAATTAGGAGATTTGGAAAAGGGGACTGTGATCCCTGTTTTAGGCAAAACATTGAAAAGCAGTATCCTGTTTTAGGCAAAATGATAAAATATCTTAACCCGTTTAAGGGAAATTGTCAGCGAAAAGGACCCTATTTAGCCCAGCTTCTCCGGTAACACCGACTATGAAAGAAAGTACCCCACCCCCCCATTAAATATAGAGTTGTCAATGAAGTACACAGCTGAGTACACCTATAAAGAACTGATAGACCAATATTTATTATTTGTTGCAAGCAAATTCTAGAACACGTGCATATTGTGATGAAGGTAATGTCACCTGGTGCCATTTTCAGTTATTCCATCCAAATGAATGTTTCAGTGCCAGCGTGTCATGTCCTGTGTTGTATGCATATATGCCAACATAAAAAAGGGTTCACAAGGGAAGGTAACAGTCAAAATACCTATCGATGTAATTGTAATTTGAAGGTGATGAGTAATGTTTTAGGGTCCCCCATTCAATATGGCTTGACAAATGTCACCTGGATCTGAAGGAAGATTATGACCAGTTTCTTCATCTAGAACTTCAAGTCACTCATGGGCAGGTCTCTTGACATCATGTCAGCTTCACCAGGAAGTGGGTCATGTCTGTATAGTGTATGTTCATTTCTGCACAGATGACATTGTGGGTTCACTTTGTAATGGTTGTATCTTGCTCTGTTTGCCTAGAGCATGTATATCTAGTAAACAACCTGGTTCTCACGGCCAGTTCATATGGACGCCACATGGGTTCAGATATTTAATAGTGACCTGTTGATGCTGAGGCATTTCTCAGTGTAAGGATTCATTGATGTCTGCCTGAAGGAGCTCAGTTCTTCAATGGCAGTGGATTTTGACCACTTTCCATACCGTGTGTTGTCAATGTGAGTCCAGTTTCCATACTGTGTCTGGGCAATGTGAGTCCAGTTTCCATACTGTGTCTGGGCAATGTGAGTCCAGTTTCCATACTGTGTCTGGCCAATGTGAGTCCAGTTTCCATACTTTGTCTGACCAATGTGAGTCCAGTTTCCATACTTTGTCTTGTCAATGTGAGTCCAGTTTCCATACCATGTCTGGCCAATGTGAGTCCAGTTTCCATACTGTGTCTGGGCAATGTGAGTCCAGTTTCCATACTGTGTCTTGTCAATGTGAGTCAATGTGAGTCCAGTTTCCATACTGTGTCTGGGCAATGTGAGTCCAGTTTCCATACTTTGTCTGGCCAATGTGAGTCCAGTTTCCATACTGTGTCTGGGCAATGTGAGTCCAGTTTCCATACTTTGTCTGGCCAATGTGAGTCCAGTTTCCATACTTTGTCTGGCCAATGTGAGTCCAGTTTCCATACTGTGTCTGGGCAATGTGAGTCCAGTTTCCATACTTTGTCTGGCCAATGTGAGTCCAGTTTCCATACTTTGTCTGACCAATGTGAGTCCAGTTTCCATACTTTGTCTTTTCAATGTGAGTCCAGTTTCCATACTTTGTCTGGCCAATGTGAGTCCAGTTTCCATACTTTGTCTGACCAATGTGAGTCCAGTTTCCATACTTTGTTTTGTCAATGTGAGTCCAGTTTCCATACTGTGTCTGGGCAATGTGAGTCCAGTTTCCATACTGTGTCTGGGCAATGTGAGTCCAGTTTCCATACTTTGTCTGGCGAATGTGAGTCCAGTTTCCATACTTTGTCTGACCAATGTGAGTCCAGTTTCCATACTTTGTCTTGTCAATGTGAGTCCAGTTTCCATACTTTGTCTGGCCAATGTGAGTCCAGTTTCCATACTGTGTCTGACCAATGTGAGTCCAGTTTCCATACTTTGTTTTGTCAATGTGAGTCCAGTTTCCATACTTTGTCTTGTCAATGTGAGTCCAGTTTCCATACTGTGTCTGGGCAATGTGAGTCCAGTTTCCATACTTTGTCTGGCCAATGTGAGTCCAGTTTCCATACTTTGTCTGGCGAATGTGAGTCCAGTTTCCATACTTTTTCTGACCAATGTGAGTCCAGTTTCCATACTTTGTCTTGTCAATGTGAGTCCAGTTTCCATACTTTGTCTGGCCAATGTGAGTCCAGTTTCCATACTGTGTCTGACCAATGTGAGTCCAGTTTCCATACTTTGTTTTGTCAATGTGAGTCCAGTTTCCATACCGTGTCTGGCCAATGTGAGTCCAGTTTCCATACCGTGTCTGGCCAATGTGAGTCCAGTTTCCATACCATGTCTGGCCAATGAGTATGATGTGAGTCCAGTTTCCATACTTTGTCTAGCCAATGTGAGTCCAGTTTTCATACTGTGTCTGGCCAATGTGCATGATGTGAGTCCAGTTTCTTCGTAAGATTTGTCTCATACGATATTCTGGGTATGTACAAACTGGCTATCTGGTTATTCTTCTTTTTAGAGTTTTGTAATTGGCATCTGGAGAGTTTGACAAGGGTATTGCTTGCTTGGAGGTGTGTTATGGACCCAAACAGATTCAGTATTAGTACCAGACAGTGGCGGTAGTGTCCGGGACACTTTGTATCTTAGTTAATATTTTCTTAAAGAAGAGTTTTCCAAAAAGAGTTTTCCAAAAAGTGACATTGTTCTTCAGCATGTTCAGAATTATTGTTGCTTCTGTTCCATACAGTAATCCTGGAAGAACTTTGATTTGTAGCAAATGTATAAAAGTAGCTAGGTCACATCCATATGTACGATATCCATATGTAGCATGATCTGGATTCAAAACTTAGCAAGTATGCTTATAGACTCTTCCTCATCATGTTCATGCATGACATCCCAGGATGCTTTTGTTTGTTTTGAGTCTTTCAATATTATTTCAGTCATTTCGTGATGAGACCTACTTGTAGCAGATTTAGTGCTGCCTCACTGAATTGTTATATCGTAGGTCCTTGACATGACAACCCACCCCGTCACAGATTTACGTTTAATCCTTTGACACAGGCTTCAGCTCATATGTGAAAATATATCATGAATTCAATCTCTGCATGGCCAGGCATAAACTCAGACTGGTAAAGTAGGGTCTGGAACATATCTTGATAATGATGGTTTTTGGTGGGTTTGTTTGGGATTTTACATCACTTTCAACATTATTTCAGTCATTTCGTGATGGGACCTACTGACCTTGCTGCCTCATTAAATTGTCATGTTGCAGGTCCTTGACATGACAACCCATCTGGCTACAGATTTACAAGGACAATAGGTTAACCCTTTAGGCACGGGCCTAAGCTATTGTGTGAAATTATATCATGATTTCAATCTTGGCATGGCTGGGGATCGAACCCATGACCTTTTTACCACCATAGAAGAACTTGTGCTAATAAGCTGGCACTCTAACCAACTGTGCCACTGCCCATGACCCTTAAGCAATATCAGATAGATTTCTCATTTTAATTGGCTGTCCATTATGCATCCAGGAAGATGCAAATATTTCTTAAAATATATGACAATTTCAATCCTAGAGAAGTAATCAAAAGGATATATTTGATAATTAAAATCCAATGATTTCATATTTTATTTCCTGATATTAAGTACAATTTGCATTATGTAACATTTACATTTACAACCTTACAAAAAATATGAAAACAGGAAATGTTGAAATCTTCAGATAAAGTTTCAGGTGGCAATAATTAAAACATCCCAAGTACTTTGAGGACTTTGTAAAAAAATCTATTTGGGAAATACAATGTCAGGAACACAAATCTGCAAATGGCAATGGAAGCAATTGGTTTCATATGCAATTAATTTTACTTGATTTCTTATTTAATGACAATTTTTCTCATTTTACTGTTAATATATTATGTCATTTAAAAAAACCTTGACTTTCTGGAAGATTCAGAACCTGGGAAATGAACCTGTTATGTAACCTTATACTCACCACTGAAATACATATATTTACATGATTTATTTGCATGGGCGACAATAATGTGATCATATTATAATGATGAATCCATAACATCGCATGACAACTTATTTAACCTCTGGTATACTGTCACATTTAAGAAGATGAATAGTCTTGCATTTCTCTTGGCACTGTAGGTACTTTTGAAATCCTCAATGAGGTATGTGGAATGGCCATACAGATATTACTGACCAGCTCCGGGGGATATGCTAACAAACCACTCCACTAATGTTTGATGAAATGTCAAAGATAACCAAAGTGAGTTCATCCAAGGAAACTTGTATATCAGAGGTCACTCACTCTCAGCTTGAATGCAGGGATTATATATTATTATATAACCAGGCTTTATCATTACACTAACATCGGAATATCTGTGGGTTTATTTTACTCATCATTTAATATATTATCACCTTTATGCTAATGAATACTGCTACACATAGGTACACATGCAAATAGCACCTTTTCTCTCTTTTCATGTATATACATGCATGTATATACATGATATACATTGTGATCTTTACAAATGTCAGTGATCTTTCAATCATTTCCTTTTAAAATCAAGAGTCCCATTTTAGGTGTCAGACCTTAGACCAAATATAAAAACTTCCAATAATGTAAACTCCAAGTGTTTTTGCTTCTTGGCTTTGGTAATATTAATACAAAAAGACTTAATCATATCACCAATGTGTTTAATCTCTAAAAAGGGGACTACCTTAGTAGAGGATTAACTACCCAAGTAAGGCAAGTTAACTTTGTCCAATAATTTCAAAAATTAATAAAATTTACACATTTATCACAGTGACTGACATGACTGGGTTGAAAGCATAGGCTGTCCATGAAATAAAAAGTGACAATATAAAAAATATTTACCTCAATTCAGGTAAGATAATTTTAAAATTATTGACCAATACTGTTCTAGAATCCCTTCAGGAGAATGAAGGTAATGTCAAGCCCAGGGGGAGATTTAAGCTTGAGCTCTTGCTGCATCCTGGACCTTATACAGATAATGCCAAGCCCAGGAGGAGATTTAAGCTTGAGCTCTTGCTGCATCCTGGACCTTATACAGATAATGCCAAGCCCAGGAGGAGATTTAGGCTTGAGCCCTTGCTGCATCCTGGACCTTATACAGATAATGTCAAGCCCAGGATGAGATTTAGGCTTGATCCCTTGCTGCATCCTGGACCTTATACAGATAATGCCAAGCCCAGGATGAGATTTAGGCTTGATCCCTTGCTACATCCTGGACCTTATACAGATAATGTCAAGCCCAGGATGAGATCTAGGCTTGAGCCCTTGCTGCATCCTGGAACTTACACAGATAATGTCAAGCCCAGGATGAGATCTAGGCTTGAACCCTTGCTGTATCCTGGACCTTATACAGATA
Organism: Amphiduros pacificus; assembly: GCA_949316495.1. Taxonomy (NCBI): domain Eukaryota; kingdom Metazoa; phylum Annelida; class Polychaeta; order Phyllodocida; family Hesionidae; genus Amphiduros; species Amphiduros pacificus. The sequence continues at coordinate 10,515,399 of OX439008.1, forward strand.
ATACCAAGCCCAGGATGAGATCTAGGCTTGAACCCTTGCTGCATCCTGGACCTTACACAGATAATGTCAAGCCCAGGATGAGATTTAGGCTTGAACCCTTGCTGCATCCTGGACCTTATACAGATAATGTCAAGCCCAGGATGAGATTTAGGCTTGAACCCTTGCTGTATCCTGGACCTTATACAGATAATGTCAAGCCCAGGATGAGATTTAGGCTTGAACCCTTGCTGCATCCTGGACCTTATACAGATAATGTCAAGCCCAGGATGAGATCTAGGCTTGAACCCTTGCTGTATCCTGGACCTTATACAGATAATGTCAAGCCCAGGATGAGATTTAGGCTTGAACCCTTGCTGTATCCTGGACCTTATACAGATAATGCCAAGCCCAGGATGAGATTTAGGCTAGAGCCCTTGCTGCATCCTGGACCTTATACAGATAATGCCAAGCCCAGGATGAGATTTAGGCTTGATCCCTTGCTGCATCCTGGACCTTATACAGATAATGGCAAGGCCAGGATGAGATCTAGGCTTGAACCCTTGCTGTATCCTGGACCTTGTACTGAGGGTCACATAGCTCAGCATATTTTTGCTAACCCAATCATAATTATATAAATTTTCAATTTTGTAATAGCTTTTCTTTTTTTTAATAATATGTAACTTTGCATTCTTGTGCTGAATATGAACTGTATTACAAGAGCAATATTTTCTTTTAATTGGCCTTGACTAGCAATGAATCAATTTTCCTCAGAAGTGATCAATACACTTCCAAAATACATGTATATATTAATATGTTCAAATACTGTACACATGAAATACATATAATTCTGTCCATTATCATAAAGATGAATGTCAAATATCACCCAAAGATCCATATTACCCTTTCATGTGTCTCAAGCCATATTGATCAACCGTTTACCAAAACTTTATAAATTATATTTGATATAATTTGACTTGAGGATTACCTGAGATTGAATGACAGCAAATATAAAATCAATTTTAGTTGAGTCTGAGTTGGAATAAAATAACTGGCCTACCAGTTGTTATAAAGGATATTGCCCTCAGAACGAATCAATATCACTAATCATGCCAGGATCGTTGCAGATTTGATGTCAGATTAAATTATTACCACAGCAATAAAACACATCACTGCCAAATAATAATTTTGCCAACCTTGATCAAATTGCCAACCTTGATCAAATAAGCAATATGGTTAAAATGCAAGAATAGCAAAAGATACAGGATAAAGAATTCAAATACAAATATTTATCCCTTATGGTCTGATTTTAGCTGTCTTAATTGAACTCATTGTTCTTAAAGTGATCTTACAAATACTTCACACAGACAATAACCCTATGTTTTGAATTATTTTGAAATGTTGATTTTTTTTATGGTGAAGCTGAACACTGACACTTAACCAGGATCCCTTTTGGGGTGAACACAATTTAAACTCTATTTGCTGATTTATTAACTCTGCATTTTTCACAATCAATTTTTGGAACTCTTTCAAGCTGAAATCGGTGTGGTGAGGTAGAATTGATACCTGCTCTGATCAGAGTAAGGAGGGTTAACAAAATTGGTCCAAGCAAAAAATGGTTGACACAGATACAAAAAAACTTAACATCTGGGGCACAGATGGGAAGATCACTGCCAAGGGGCCCTGATGGGTTGTTCAAGTCTGGGAAGTCTATTTCTGGCCAATCTGTAGATAAGATATGTAACAAAGCCCATTATAAGCACATAGTTAGCTACATCTGCCTGCATGGCCGCAGACAGATAGTGAGCCCCACTCCAGTTGCTTCCACCTCCACTTTGACTCCCAGAACTCTCACTAGGTGGCACCTCAGGATTACTCTCAGCTTTACCATTATGAATTATTTCAAACGTTTTGTTAAAAAGTTTCCCAAAGGCATATAAAGCCTGACCATATGATCCTAAAAGAATTTTAGCCATTTCAGGAGAAATATTTCCATTCATTATGACTTCAATGCCAAAGTGCCATATCTGGTCAAAGAAGTTGTTAAATTTCACCACAAGTTCGATGATCAAATCTGTGGAGAGTTCCCATAGATACCACAGTACCATAGCAACAGTGGTTGCTATGACAGCTGCCGCAAGGATGATGAGTAGAGCCACAAAGCAGACTCCCGCAATCTGGGCTAGGATAAGGTTGCGACCCTGGGCTGCTGGACTAGTGAACCCACGCAGGTGGTTGGACAGGTTAAGCTGTGCACTGCTCGGCAGTGGCGGCAGCTTACTTCGAACCTTTTTCTCCACACTTCTCCTTTTCTTGTACTCATCTGGGAAGGTTGTCTTCACCTTATTGATCAACTCTGAAAGTATTTAATCATGACATATAATACCTGCCAAAAATAGGACAGTAAAGCAGAGGAAGACTGTAGAGTACTTTCAGTTATAAAACTAAGGGGACCATCTCTTTTCACGAGGGAAAAAGGACTGAATCATTGATTTTCTACCTGCATTATATAACACTAACTCTAAGATAAACTTTGCGAATTATCCTAAATCGATGCCTTAATATGGTTAGATTAGTGTGATGAGTGTTTAAGAGACTGACCGTGGTGGGGGAAGCAGGCACAGATGACTTGGCGGCAGAGAGGGCATCTGACTGTGATGGGCATGCTGCCACGCAGGCGACGCAGGCACGGTGAGCAGAAGACATGCTGGCAAGGGTGGCAGCGGTGAGGCAGGTAGTAGATGTCCAGACAGATGGGGCACGTGTAAGCATCCACATCCACTCCTATCTGTAGGAATCCTCTCCCACTCCCCTCACTCTCTCCATCCTCAAACACCTACAAAACACACATATATATATAGTGCACTCAAACACTGAAATTTGGTTATTTACTGTTTTCATTAGTTAATGGCCAATGCTCACATTACAATTATATTGTATTTGTAACATTCACATATCAGATTTCCCATAAAAATTATCATCTGAATGAAGCTGTTAAATTAAACATGTAATGACAAGAACTAGCAAATCTGCTGAAATAATTAGCCCTTGAAAGACAAAAAAAACATTTCTGAGCCCATTCATGCCATCTTTGATATAAGACCTTTTCGATCAGTTGCTGGTATTTTCGACTGTTCCCCTATTCAATCGTGATGTCTTCGAATAGGAAAAGAAAACGATCACCCAGTTCAACCTAGAAATGGAAGATCCCACAAGAATTTGGCCCAAGTCAATTTGTAAGGGCTTAAATTTCATAAAATCTCTGACAAGAAGGCTATTATTTGACTGCCTTTTGTCATAGGTATGAAGGCATCACGAGTCTCGTCCCCTTCCCAAATCATGATTAGGGTCTGGTACGGGCCACTCAAAGCATGGCTACTTTGTATAACATCTGTGGTGAGGCTATTCATTTTATCTTTTCACTGCCTCTGGCATCATTGCTCTATATTTAATATCATCCAAAATTTGGATTTCCCCAAGTTATAAATACTCTCATCTTGCAAATGAAAATATCATCCAATCAGAATAGATCAATATCAGGTCAGAACTGACTGAGATGCTGACCAATGAATGTTTTCCTTCCCTTTAACTCACATAATGATATAATTCTGCAAATATTTTTGTCATGACCAAACTACAAAAATAAACAGGAGAATCAGTTGAAGTACTATATTCATCATCTTTCTTTTCGCAAATGTTTATCTTATAATTTCAATCAAGATTCAATTATATTCACAGCCTTAGAAACAACAATTAATTTTGCTTTGATCGGTAAATAAACTGACCTCTTCTTCATCTTCATTTTTCAGAACAGCACATCTGTTGTGGTCACTATTTTCTAGTATTGGCTGTTCAATACACCCAGTGGCGCCCCCTGATATCACATTATCACCTTCTTCACAATCCAAACTTGATCTCCTCTCTACCATCACACTGTCTGACCTAAGAGATTCATTTTCTCTCCCATCAGTCCTTTGAAAGTCTTCACCATTGCTGGAGTAATTTTGCTCCAAATCATTTTCAGTGGATGCTGTGAGTAAGTCTTCATCCAGCAGAGCTTGTGACCTTGCCGTGTCTGGGATTTCACTGTTTCTCTGGGGTTGGCTAGGCCTCGGGAATGGGTCTCTTGGCTGCACATTTACTCTGGGAGTTATGGGCACTGCCCTGATAATTTCCACTCGGTTCTTGGCAATCCTAAGAGCCGGGGTGTTGTGATCTGCACACGAGCACTTGACTGGCGTCACAAAGTCAAATGCTCCCACCCTTCCTCCACACTTGGTGCAGGAAAGCTTACCTCTTGTGTAGTTCTCCTACAATTAATGATAATCACAATTATAGTGAATTTATAAACATATCTCTAATGCAGAATATGATCACCTAAATGTTAGCTAATACCATCTCCTAAGCACCTTTAAGTAATATATGAGAGAGACAATTGGATTGCTACATGACAGTTCAATGAGACAAAGTTACCTCCTGCAGCACGGATGTAACCCAAGGAGGAGTATTGTCAATGTCCAGGTACCACAGAGTGCTGTGACAAAGGTCATCTTCTTCTAAACCTAAAATATATCAATATATTGGGTTAGATGGCTGATTACAAAAGTTCTCAGGGGAAGGTCTTAAAAGCAGGTAAGATGATGGGCAAACCGTCAGCTGCTTGTCGAAATGTTGGCCTTCATGAGGTGAATGTGTAGTTGAAATCTCAAATCTGTAACTAAAATAGGTGATAACATAGAAAATTATAAAAGATTTTGGCAGCAACAATTAGAAGCCCGCAACCTCATAATTGAGGTCATCATTTAGGCCTTAATGTGATGCACATGTCATAAAAAATTCTGATATGACGGATAAAATATATAGTAAAATATTTCTGGTAACAATTTGAAACTGTAGTCCTTGAAAAATGACTCAAGGTCATCCTATTTCATTCCTTATAGGATGCATGTGGAACAAACATTTGGAGCCTGTAATTCGACAATTTGCTAAGATATAGCAAAATGTTGAAGTTAATCTTGACAGACGCACACAAGTAGCCCAATACCATATCTGCCACACCACTCAGACAGCAGCAGCTAGTTAAAAGGTTGGTCTCCAACCTAATGACCAAGCTTGTGTGCTGTGTCTAACATGCACTTGCACTCTGCTGTATGATCAAATTTATAGACCCCTGCCCCATGGCCTGAATACAGATAACAACATAATCTCATGGGTGCTGGTGAGAAAAAATTTTTTGACGGAACATTTTCGGCGAAAAGTGAGCCTCGCAAACTTAACCGAAAAGCGATTGGTGTGGGTAGCCGAGTCGTCAAAATATTAGCCAATCAAAATCCGTCAAACTCTACCGAAGCAGCCCGCAACACCAAAACAAGGCGGCGGCCACAAGCGGTAAGCGAACGACTGAAATTTGATGTTTTGGGTCGATTTGTGCAATTTTGATGACACGAAATTATTTTTTTTACGGAGGAATCGATTTGATTTGACGGATTTTCCGTTCACGGATTTTAAATTTTGACGGAAATCCGTCTGTAGACGGAGGACCAGCACCCATGTAATCTACTGTGTGTTTTGTGTAACACCACACATATTGTCATTTCTTCCCAGATCGTTATTGGCTTTATTGTACATTAAGTTTCCAGCGAAGTCAGAGGTTAGTTGTAGCACTGGTTCAAATGTAGGTCAATAGCAACAATGGATGGGGACACACTGTGTGAGCTGCAGCTTAAAGTTAAAGGCCCTTTTTTTAAAACCTCAATACCAGCAGCAGCTAAGTCAGAGGTTAGTTGTTGCACTGATTCAAAAGTAGGTGAATAGCGACACTAGAGACTACAGAGTGCTGTGTGAGTGATCGCCTGAGTGTTGTGTAAAGGGTGAGTAAAGGTCTATAGAGAAGTGGCCTTCTTGTCAGCATACCGAAACTGCCTTCGGCAGCCAATATAGAGGGCCGTCTAATGCTGACCAAGGCCCTCGTGGGACACAGACACTCATCCTGTGAACCCACAAATCTACATCAGAAATGTCTTGAATTTTGAGCCATTATAGATTTATTTTCCTGCACCTATACAAAGTGCATGTTCCTTTGTCAGCTGCTCACAGAGTGATTACGGGTTGTAATATTGCTCCATTGAAACAATACAATGAAAATCAGAAGTGCACAAGATACTCTATAAAAACCAATCATTGAAAAAAACAATTGCACCAACCATTTAAATTACCAAAATAAATACCTCCCGGAGATGGAGACCCTGTCTCACGAAAAAGACATCCCGTCAAGATGGAGTCAATAAATCAGCAAAATTATTATTGATTTGCCTAATTTCAACTTTAAACTTAACAGTAATACACGATAATTGCTAAAGATTAATGTTATCATTTGATTTTCTTTTGACTTGAAGTGTGGAGAGGATACAGGCCAAGCAAGTCCTTGAGGTTCAGCACACCAACCGTCCAGGTTCACATATTATCACTCAGACATGTTTAGCATCATATCTTCCTTCACTAAAACTTTTTCGTCGACACAAACTACATATTCTAACCGAATCCTATTTCCTTTCGTTTCGCTCAAAAGTAATTAAGATTGACACACGCATTACGTTGCAAGGCGAAACAATTTTTACATTTACTAGACAGACAGTTGTCATTGTCATTGACCACACAAACCTGGCACTTCTGTCACTTTTATTCCATTTGGCGTCAACAAATTTGACGCTGAAAACAGAATCTGTCGACATTTTCTGCAGCGAAATGTATTATTTTCCATCGTAATATTGTTTCATTTTGAACGAATTGATTCCGATATCACAATTTAGAGATTTCTTGACAAGCTGGAGACATTTCAACGTGAGCCTGACATGACGTGTTTATGTTTTGGCACCACGAGGTCACATGACTTCAAAAACGAGATTTTCATGAACATTCTTCTTTTAAAGGGCTCTTGCAATTTTTCTATTATTTAATGTTATCATAATACTCGTATAAGACTTTTCTTGATATATTCCATGCTCTATTGGAGTCAATTAATCAATTCATATCGAAAATCCTTTGATTTGAAATCTCGTTCACAAGAGACTTCATACCAGCAGAAAGAAGGCCACAGTTTGCAAAGAAAACAATAATAGACAGACAGATTGAAACTTCCTGGTGTGGCTGTCCTATATTTGGTGTCCTGGTACTTGCAAAGGACTGCAGGATGACTAGAATTAATAAATTTGCTGATGCATTTTGGGTAAGTCACTTATATTTGTAGTAAAGCTTTGTGGAAGAGTTCAAAGAACCATTTAAATCTGAGCAGCAAAAAGATCATACATCAATGATCAAATCAAATTGAGTAACTCACAATCTTTATGAGACTATGTCTATGTACCAAATAGAAGCAGAGTTAAGTTCTCTCACAGCAGCTGAGATATGACCCTTACTGAAATAATCTTCCCCCTGATCTAATTACATTGGAAACTGGAAATTCTGTATCTTCCAGGAACAGACTTACCAGAGTACCAAGGGCAGGCAGCTGGTATGATCCAGTTGCACCCCTAATGCAGTCTTGCACTCTGGGATGCCAATTGATTTTGCAAAGTAAACTTATAGAATATGAGAGATTTGTTTGTTACAGCCTAGCCTTGCAGAAGTGTGTATCATACTCTCAGCAATATGCCATTTGGTTTTGCTGAGTAAATATATTGATAGAGATATCAAGGTAGCAGCAGCACAGGGGCATATTATTTGCCCAGAAAATGGACAGGCATGACAGTAAAGCAAGAACATGTGAGTGCAGTATTCAGACTGTCATACTTCTTTAGTTGATGCTCATGGATACTCTCCTTTGCATCAGGCGCAGTATATAACACCCTCTCCGATTATGTGATCAGATATGTTTAAATAGGCCCGTTCCATTAACCCCGCCCTTTGAATGTATCCAACCGCACGTGTACGGTGCGTTGATGTAATTCTCCCTATCTGCTCTCCCATATACGCTGCATTTTTTTAGCGCTGCGATCGTATTTGACCCAATTCTTTGCACACGGCAGATCCGGGAACAGCGGCGACAGCCTGTTTGGGGCATTGTCGCCTCTGCCTTTCATCTTTCCATCGTTTTTTTACTCAGTTTTGCCTTCGTAATGTTGAGATAACTTACGTAAATTGAAATACACTTATAAAGATTACACAACAAACACTCTTTAGCGCTGACATCGGCGTGTCAATGTACGATGTCAGTCTGAAATTTCCCTCCCATCTTGAAGCAAGGCAGGCGGAAGTTTACAACGCAACATCTTTCCCGTCATGCACTGCTCTCTTGCGCCAATTTCGTCATTTTTTCACGGACCAGCTAAAATTCCGGGAGAGCAGATAGCGAGAATTAAAGCATTTCAGTAGGACAGCACATGCACGATACGATGATGTAACTAGAATCTCTAGCTCGTTAATATTCAAGAGCGCCCAAATAGTACGACAATTGGTCGCGTCATCGCTAGGCCTATATTGAAGAGGCCTAGTAAAGCTGGGTAGCTCATAGAAGGAACTCCGAAGTGTCTGAAGGATGAGTGAAAAAATTAAATACAAATCAAATCAAATCAATTAGGTTTAAGGCGTCATTTTTATGGGAGTGTTCAAAGAGGCACTGAAAGGTATTTCAATATGCTTATGACATTATGAAGGGCATTGTCATTTGAATAATGCCAGAATAAAGTCAGACAGTGCAACCCTACATTGAGCCTTGTCTGAGGTAAAAAAAAGTTCACACTGCCCATTATGCGCAACCGATGGCTGCAACAGATCTCTGCTAAGAGTACAACTTCTTTGCCTTATCACAACTCATCTTTTAACCCAATGCTAAACTTCAATATGTCATGATGTTCATATGTAGATATTTTCTTTATATAAAAATTTACAGGTTTAATGCTTAATACCTTTATGGGGCAATTTGTCACAATGTGGTAAATAATTCATTGGAAGAATAAGGTTTTTGTAGCTGATGAATTAATTAATGTAAGTGATTGTTTTTCCTGCACAGCAAACCATTTGTAAGTGGCCATTACCAGAGTCTGGGCAGTTACACCTCTCATTTCAAATATATATAAGCAAAATATTTCACACAAAAATATTTGATACAAAATCCTCAAGTGACTGTATTCAATGACAAACATGACAAAATAGGCTTCTTTGGATCATTTACATCACAGGATCACCCAATGGATACAGAATATAAACACAAATTCCTCAGTTATGAGACAAATATTGGAGAATAGAAAAAGATTTGGAGTTTGAACAGCTTGTGACTGCTATTCTCACAATATAGATTGAGCTGCAATGAAATGTATTTTTGTGTGTGATTCCAGGGCCCTGATTTCTGCAGCACCGCTGGGCTTGATGCTCTCATTAAGAGGATGAAGGAGGGAAGGCAGATGTGCAAGGACTTTGAGGAATATCTCAAAGCAAGGTAGCTACTGTATATATAGCTTGTCATGTCACATATACACTCACACGTACAATACATACACACATAATATATGCATATAGATAATATATACATATAAATTATATATACATATGAATAGTATAACACATATACATAATATATAATGTGTCTTGTAAAAGACTGCAGGTAGTTCCAACTTAATGAATTGTTTATTGAACTTCATGAATGCCATTGGATATTAATAATGTCATAAAGCTTTATCAGTTTATCTTCTATTTCCAAGAATTTATGATATTTGAGATGTATCAAGGAAATTATTCAAGGAAATTTTAGGCAACGGCAGTGCGATAAAAGACTTTGATAAATTTAATATTTACTTTCACACAATATAATTTAAACTTGTATATATTTGATACAGGCTATTGTTTGCATAATTGAAAATAATTATTCCAACAAAAGTGAGCATTAACTACATTGATGTCAGTGTAAAATAATTGAATCCACAACAATGTGTAGGATGCCCCAGTGACATAAATTTATTGGAAATGAAAGCAATTAATATATAACCTTGATATTAAATCAACTGTTTAATTTAAACAATGAGTTAGAATTTTATTTGAAAATGAAATATATCATTATATTATTTTACCATAATGTTTGAAAAAATAACCATTGAAATTGCTTCTCTATTTTGTTATCTTTAGAGCTAAAATTGAAGATGAATATTGCAAAAGTCTTCAAAGATTGACCAAGAACAGTGGAGGAAACATGGAAATAGGGTATGCTCAAGATTTTTTGCTTATTGACGTTGTTAAATGAATTCATGCAATGCTTCCAAATTGTTGTCCTCATTTGGAGAGAATGTGTCTGATTTTCACAAATGATACCATTTTATAGAACTCTGAAGAAGGCATGGGACAGTTTAAAGATTCAGACCGAGAAGACTGCTCTAGAACATCAGGATGCTTCAAGGGCGATGGTCGAGGCATCAAACCGCATGAACGACTTCATGGAGTATCAGAAAAATATCCGCAAACAAGAAGAAACCAATGTCATAAAAGTGATGAAGAAGAAACAAGATCTGCATAAAAAAGCTTCAGAGGTATACATATTGAATGCTGAAAAGCATTGTTTGCAAATAAGGGCTATCACCAAATGGTTGTAGGGGAATATTGCAGATGACCTTATTCTTGCTCCCATAATTTTATGAAAATTGGTGATTTGGACTTGAACCAAAGTCTTCAGAAAAATAAGAGGACAGACCATTATCAATGCTCCACACGGTGTGTATATAATGGTCCTTTATTGGTGTTTAAAGGTCTAAATATGTTTCCATGTCTAATTTTTGCAGGCCAAAAAGGTGTATGACAACAAGTTTAAAGAACAAGAACAGATCGATCTGAATGTGAATACGGTGAAGAATGCTGGAATTAGCAACATTCCAACCAAGGAATGGGAAAAGGTATGTCACATCAATCTCATAAATGTTTCTCCACTTCTTAATATGAGTACCCGTCAGTTTACACTTTTAATGATGTTCACATTATCATCTCTTGTATTATCATCTCTTGTATTATTACCATCTCTATTTATTCTCGAAAGGCCAATTTTTCTGATTTGAAATTATATTTGTTAATTTTAGTTGTACAGTAAACAAGGAAGAATGAGACAAGAGTTGGATAGAACTGGTAAGTATTATGACTTTCACAAATCTTACTGATTTTCATCACAGTCATTAATTTTCCAATAGTGAAATTCATGATATTAAAAGGTAAAGTCAGGTTCATATTTCATTAAAACTTTCTTTTGACATGAAATGATATGATAGTGGAAAGAATTCAATTTCTAAAAAGTGAATTATACAAGTAGCTCTTTGTGGATTTTTCAGAGCAAACATACAGGAATTGTGTGGACAGTTTAGAGCAAACAAGACAACAGTGGGAGAAGGAGATGACTCATACCTGTGATGTAAGTAACAAAGAGATGACTCATACCTCTGATGTAAGTAACAGATGACCCATACCTCTGATGTAAGTAACAGACATGACTCATACCTCTGATGTAAGTAACAGATGACTCATACCTCTGATGTAAGTAACAGATTACTCGTACCTCTGATGTAAGTAACAGATTACTCATATCTCTGATGTAAGTAACAGATTACTTATATCTCTGATGTAAGTAACAGATTACTCATATCTCTGATGTAAGTAACAGATTACTCGTATCTCTGATGTAAGAGATGACACATACCTCTGATGTAAGTAACAGATGACCCATACCTCTGATGTAAGTAACAGATGACTCATACCTCTGATGTAAGTAACAGATTACTCATATCTCTGATGTAAGTAACAGATGTCTCATACCTCTGATGTAAGTAAGAGATGACCCATACCTCTGATGTAAGTAACAGATGACCCATACCTCTGATGTAAGTAACAGATGACCCATACCTCTGATGTAAGTAACAGATGACCCATACCTCTGATGTAAGTAACAGATGACCCATACCTCTGATGTAAGTAACAGATGACTCATACCTCTGATGTAAGTAACAGATGACCCATACCTCTGATGTAAGTAACAGATGACCCATACCTCTGATGTAAGTAACAGATGACCCATACCTCTGATGTAAGTAACAGATGACTCATACCTCTGATGTAAGTAACAGATGACCCATACCTCTGATGTAAGTAACAGATGACCTATACCTCTGATGTAAGTAACAGATGACTCGTACCTCTGATGTAAGTAAGAGATGACTCGTACCTCTGATGTAAGTAACAGATGACCCATACCTCTGATGTAAGTAACAGATGACTCATACCTCAGATGTAAGTAACAGATGACCCATACCTCTGATGTAAGTAACAGATGACCAATACCTCTGATGTAAGTAACAGATGACCCATACCTCTGATGTAAGTAACAGATGACTCATACCTCTGATGTAAGTAACAGATGACTCATACCTCTGATGTAAGTAACAGATGACTCATACCTCTGATGTAAGTAACAGATGACCCATACCTCTGATGTAAGTAACAGATGACCCATACCTCTGATGTAAGTAACAGATGACCCATACCTCTGATGTAAGTAACAGATGACCCATACCTCTGATGTAAGTAACAGATGACCCATACCTCTGATGTAAGTAACAGATGACCCATACCTCTGATGTAAGTAACAGATGACTCATACCTCTGATGTAAGTAACAGATGACCCATACCTCTGATGTAAGTAACAGATGACCCATACCTCTGATGTAAGTAACAGATGACTCATACCTCTGATGTAAGTAACAGATGACTCATACCTCTGATGTAAGTAACAGATGACTCATACCTCTGATGTAAGTAACAGATGACCCATACCTCTGATGTAAGTAACAGATGACTCATACCACTGATAAGTAACAGATGACCCATACCTCTGATGTAAGTAACAGATGACTCATACCTCTGATGTAAGTAACAGATGACCCATACCTCTGATGTAAGTAACACATTACTCGTACCTCTGATGTAAGTAACAGATGACCCATACCTCTGATGTAAGTAACAGATGACTCATACCTCTGATGTAAGTAACACATTACTCGTACCTCTGATGTAAGTAACAGATGACCCATACCTCTGATGTAAGTAACAGATGACTCATACCTCTGATGTAAGTAACAGATGACTCGTACCTCTGATGAAAGTGGTCTGATATACACAATTTTTTTGTCAAAGAGGAATTTAAATTAATTTTTGTAATTGTTCACCTCAACTTTGACAATGTCTTTTGGCATGATTCAACTGATGCTAATTAAAGCAATAATAACACTATTAGTGTCGTTAAAGCGTGGATTAGAAATTAGTATTGATATTAATATAGCTAGATTGTATGTTATGTTTTTGTTTTTTATGTTTTTTTTTGTGTTTTTTTGTTTTTTTGTTTTTTTGTTTTTTTCCAAATGTGCTATATATATTTTGTGTGAAAAAAGAATTCGAACCAAACAAACTCTTCTCATTAAAGGGGAATCTAAGACATTGTATTTAGATCAAACTTTCACCAAATTTTAAATGTAATAAATTGAAAAATGAAAAAATAGCCATGGTTTACTTCATAGAATAAAATGTATTATTCATCCTGTGAAAGAAACAGGAATATTAGAGCTAGTTTTCTATTAGGCTGTTTGTTATTCAGACATTCCAGCAGCTGGAGGAGAACCGTATAGCCTACCTGCGTAATGAGATGTGGGTATATTCCAACATACTGTCCCAGACCTGTGTGGATGATGATGAGGTATGCCATCAAGATTTCACAATGTGATTGCTGCAATCTATGAAGACTTTATCATTTCTTTGATTATTTATTTGCTATGCAAATAATGATTTGAATCATGGCAAACCTTATTGAAGTAAATTGAAAAATAAGATTGTTTTATGTGATATGTTTAATTTTAATCTACAAAATTCCAAATTTTAGTAAGCATTAAAGAGATACTTTCTAGCAAAATAAATTATATAAATTACATGATTAATTGATCATATATGTGTAAACTCATTGAAATTCATAGACAAAATAATTATATCAGTAACCATGGAAACACAAACTAACGTTTAAGTCTCATCTTACAACCCCCCTACAATATGATCATTTATTGCAGTCACTGTTAATGACGTCATCGTGCGGGATTTAATGCACGTGCAAATCAAGCTGCAATGATCTTCAATTGTCATAAATCTAGTCATAACTTTGTTAATACTAGTCCGATTGACTTGCTTTTTACACCAAAATGTCACATTTTTCATGTTCTTTCCATCGCACATAACCATTCTATAGTGCGTCATTTCTAAGGCCGAAAATCGTGACACCACTATTTTGGTTGCATTGTTGTTTGTTTACTAATTATTTATGTAAGTAGGTAATTGCCGCACGATGACGTCATTCTTTTTTTCTAGCACGTGCATTTAAAAGAGCTATTTTTCTCCCAAAAAACATGTTTCCCTTGTGCGGTCATACTAATAGAACCACAGATCAATGTGCGTTATAATTCTCCATCATACTACAAAAATGTTTCAGAGAAGTGAAAGTTTCCCTTTAAGTACATTTTTTCCAATTTTTTTCATGAAGAAAATGTTACAATGATTCTCTATTCTGCATCCAACATGTAGATGTGATTGTGTTAAGATGCAGTTTCTTTGATGTTGTATTTCTAGCATTATGAAGCAGTAAGAAAGGCATTGGAAGTTTGTGATATAGATACAGATATTGAATTATTTATCACTGAGAAGAAAACAGGCACAGAACACCCAGGTTGGTATACATATATACTCTATTGAGGTGTATTATGTTGGTAGTCTAGGATATATGTACTGGTTATTTGGAGGTTGTATTTATATGAGAGCATGAGAGATTGACTGATGATATTGTTTGGCCCTTTTCACCAGCTCCTGTTCTATACGAGCCCAACATACCCGGATCCTTACAAGAACCCAAGCCCAAGCAGCCTGAGGGTCTGATCCGACGTCTCCCGCCACCCATGGCAAGCAGCGAGGGCAGCCCGCGGGCACCCCCGCCTCGCAGAATGCACTCAGACAGTAAGTGCCAGTCTATTTCTAACATTTTGGAAGCATTAAATTTACATCATGCCTTCTGGCATGTTGAGGGGTACAGGATATGATATATATCTGACAGAACTATATAAGCCTAAATCGGCAATATTTGTCTACTTTGAACTGAAGCAAGAATCTCAGTTGTGTTTTTATTACCATTTTGTGTTTGTTTATTTATAGAAGCCTTTATTGATCCTTAATTCATTGTTTGTTTATTTATATTTTGTTAATGTTCAACTGATGAATGAACAACTTAATAAAAATATTAAGCTTGGAAATTTAGTGCAGGAATTAGATTTATAATAGATGTGAAATCCTGCACAGAAATATGACACGTGCTGCCTTGTATGGCAGAGAACAGACATATTTCCTTAACCAGTTTAAGTTTGTTTGCATGTTTTATTTAATCTTCAGGTGAAGATGAGGAAGTTCAACCTTATGCATCATTTTCTTATGGTAAAATTGAATAAATAATCCCCGAGTCCAGATCAATAGATTATTTTAGCAATCAATCTAAAACAATTGATTTATGCATTTTATCATGAGATTGAATCAGTTGATAATTCTTACTTCAAATTCACCACAAATTTCTTTCATTAAATTAGAATAAATGATACAAATATACGCTTAAAAAGTCAAGAAAAAGTTTATTTCAATTCAAGTAATTGAAATGTAGAATATATAAGGTGTTACTAACGAAGTGTAATTGACTCACATGCAATGCAATATGAGTCTGGAGTGGCAATATCGGCCAGACTTTTTTACACTCTGATGCCTAAACAAATTTGATTCCTTTCAAAATTATTCTTTAAATATTTGATATGGGCTTGCAACATGATGTATTCTAACATAACCAATCAACAATCACATGCTTGAACAAACAACATACATGAATAATCACTTGAGACACACTTTGACTCCACTTTAGAGTGTATGAGTTGACATTGTGTGTGAGTCACACAGGCCTGTGGCTTGCTATATCTGCACTTTTGATACTTCCTGAAAATATTATAATTCATGAATTGTTTATCCAAGTTTGGTTCTGGTGTGTGGGTTGTACTTTGCCTGAGAACCCTGAGTACCCAGAGGCTTGCTATCATAACATGCTGACCTCCTGCTGACCTCACATTGACCTGCTGACCTCACACTGACCTCCCCAGTCATCCAGACCACCTCTGAGATGGCCCCGCTTAGTACCTGGCCAGTTGTATATAACATGTTGGTCTGCCCCCTCCTGTGTCATCCAGACCACCTCTGAGATGCACCCCTTAGTACCTTGCCAGCTGTATATAACATGTTGGTCTGCCCCCTCCTGAGTCATCCAGACCACCTCTGAGATGGCCCCCCTTAGTACCTTGCCAGCTGTATATAACATGTTGGTCTGCCCCCTCCTGTGTCATCCAGACCACCTCTGAGATGGCCCCCCTTAGTACCTTGCCAGCTGTATATAACATGTTGGTCTGCCCCCTCCTGTGTCATCCAGACCACCTCTGAGATGGCCCCCCTTAGTACCTTGCCAGCTGTATATAACATGTTGGTCTGCCCCCTCCTGCGTCATCCAGACCACCTCTGAGATGGCCCCCCTTAGTACCTTGCCAGCTGTATATAACATGTTGGTCTGCCCCCTCCTGAGTCATCCAGACCACCTCTGAGATGGCCCCCCTTAGTACCTTGCCAGCTGTATATAACATGTTGGTCTGCCCCCTCCTGAGTCATCCAGACCACCTCTGAGATGGCCCCCCTTAGTACCTTGCCAGCTGTATATAACATGTTGGTCTGCCCCCTCCTGAGTCATCCAGACCACCTCTGAGATGGCCCCCCTTAGTACCTTGCCAGCTGTATATAACATGTTGGTCTGCCCCCTCCTGAGTCATCCAGACCACCTCTGAGATGGCCCCCCTTAGTACCTTGCCAGCTGTATATAACATGTTGGTCTGCCCCCTCCTGAGTCATCCAGACCACCTCTGAGATGGCCCCCCTTAGTACCTTGCCAGCTGTATATAACATGTTGGTCTGCCCCCTCCTGAGTCATCCAGACCACCTCTGAGATGGCCCCCCTTAGTACCTTGCCAGCTGTATATAACATGTTGGTCTGCCCCCTCCTGAGTCATCCAGACCACCTCTGAGATGGCCCCCCTTAGTACCTTGCCAGCTGTATATAACATGTTGGTCTGCCCCCTCCTGTGTCATCCAGACCACCTCTGAGATGGCCCCCCTTAGTACCTTGCCAGCTGTATATAACATGTTGGTCTGCCCCCTCCTGCGTCATCCAGACCACCTCTGAGATGGCCCCCCTTAGTACCTTGCCAGCTGTGTATAACATGTTGGTCTGCCCCCTCCTGAGTCATCCAGACCACCTCTGAGATGGCCCCTCTTAGTACCTTGCCAGCTGTATATAACATGTTGGTCTGCCCCCTCCTGTGTCATCCAGACCACCTCTGAGATGGCCCCCTTAGTACCTTGCCAGCTGTATATAACATGTTGGTCTGCCCCCTCCTGAGTCATCCAGACCACCTCTGAGATGACCCCCCCCCCCCCCTTAGTACCTTGCCAGCAATATATAACATGCAGAATACATATACAAACAAAATTAGTTGTGGTTTAGCAGTTTATCAACCCCATTTTGTAGGTTTACAGGAAAAGAAATTTTACAAACAGAAAGCTGTTTGATACATGCACAGTTTATTTTTTTTGTTTTTTTTGTTGTTGTTGTTTTTTTATAGATTGGGAAGAAATTAAATTCCTCAACTTGGTCATTTGAGAGAGTCAAGAGAGGAATAAGGAACTGAGAGAGCACCTAGCAGAAGTTGGATTTATATCATAAGTACTCTATCTATAGGCAGACTTACTGGTAGTCCAGAGAGGCTGGTCCCACACCTGAACACATCCAACATATTTTTACTCAACTCAATAATAGAAAATTTGGGGGCCCTAATGTTCAAATACTTCCACCCAGAAAGTGTTTCTCTGGAGCTGGGAAATCATTCCTATCATACATTGTGGTCCAGATTTGTTCAATCCCTACACATCAATTTGAACCCTCTATTTACAGTATACCCTGTTAATACATTGCATACCTTCTCAAAGAGAATACATAAATCAAACATGCACTCAATGGGAATATGTCATTTTGTAATGGTAGTTTGATTTGCAAATCATTTGATAAAACAATCAAAATTGGTTCTGGCAATTATGTTTCTAATGTATCTAGTGTACAGTTAATTAATACCCATCATGACAAAAGATGGATAAATGACATATTTTTATAGTTAAATAATGCTCATATTTTGGAAAATAACTGATAAACCTTGTTATTTTCTCAAGCTCAGTTAAACTTATTAAAATATTTCGTACATTTCATGCAATAGATATAAAAAAAATATATTGGCAAGTTACATTTTTGGCATTGTGCTTTTTCAGCCAATTTATGTGTCAAACTAGGTAAGCCTGAGGGTTGTATGTCTCAAACAGCCCTGTCAACACCCAATTTGCAAATGAAAGGAGAAAGTACCAAAAATAATCTGACTTCTGCTCTGTGCATCCAAGTTGCTGAATCGTTTTTCTTCAGATTATCAATGACCACAGGAAGTTCCCCTGCAAATGTTCAATCATTAACACATGGTGTAGTGTGGAATCATACATTTATGAAATTAGCAACTTCATCCCTGTTAAGACTGACCAATCAATACTTGTTCCACAACATTATTTGGCGATAGTATCTTGATCCTGTTGATATGCTCCCCAAACAGGTGGTCACCGTAGCAACAACCAGGAGGATAAGCACGTCCATTTTGTAGTAATACAGCATCCCACATACTCGGCGCATTCGCGGGCACGGCAGCCTGGTAACTCGCCGCACTCGCCGGCCACAGCCACGCACGGTGCCTATGGTACGCAGCTAACAGACAACATTAACTCCTCATTTACCTCGTGTCTGTTTTCAGTTCTCATACTAAATCTTGTTGTGTTTTGCAAACAATTAGAATGTATGCAAAGTGCTCCATTTTTGCAGCCACATATTATTTCTTTTATTTCCTTTGTTGATTCTTCGCCCATAGTGACTTTTGCTCTCTGTCAGGTGATGTTTGAGGATGATTGGCACAATTGGTCATGGAAAAGATGTTATCTATATTAAGTAGAGACTGCCCCTATTAAACTGCCAAGGAAACAATGTCTGAGGATTCTCAGTAAACAAGGCGACAAAAGGAAGAAATGTTTGTGGAGAATGACAGCTAAATTCCATTTCTGAAGTGTTGATTACATCTTTGAATGAAGTTAAAGGACTACAGACCTTAACCAAGGAGCACTTGCAAACTTTCAAGAAGGGAACACTAAGTTAGAAAATAGACAGTTCAAATAAATGCATGGGTCTGGGGCTTAATCCATGATTTGAGAAAAACACATTGATGATTAATTTGGCATGGGCTAGTGAAGTTGTCTTCTCGTCGATCATGGGGAGGAGATCTCCCTAAGATTAGCCAGCACTGCATCTACATTTATTTACACCATGATACATTTATTTACACCATGATAGTAGAAATGCATGTCGAGTCGCCCATTGTTATGATTTATTTGTGCTTTTGCATTCCTTTCAGCTTAGTGGTGCATTATACATTGCTATGCTTGCTTGGCCAGTAGATGTGGTACGTGGGCCTTATTAGACGTCCTAACATTCATCCATCAGCACTGTAGTCATAGTTTTGTGATTGTTTAAAGTTCTAATGTTATTGTAATTTTGACTAAAATCTATGTAAAAAGTATTGTATTTTATAATCAGTTTGAATTATTATCGATTAATATTTAAAAATATATAGATTTGAATACATGATACATATTAGTTGTTACTAGATATCAACAATTTCTCAGATTTACAGAAAGTAATCCTACAACCTTATCCCTAGATTTCATATATCCATGTTTGTTGATGTACATAGTAAATACTTTTTTCAGAATGTGTTTCAAATTTATTCACCTGTCGGTAGCACCATTATTTCTGCAGGCAGAGGAATTTTGATGGAGGCATTAAAAACAATATTTAATTTTACTTTTTTGGCCTCACATACATACCTCATGAAATCATCTTTTTATACCTTTAAGGGACTGAATAAATCATTTTGCTCACAAGTTTTTGATCAAATGCCTGAGCTGCAGGGTAAAGGTTCTATTCCAAAATGTTGTCCTTTTTAATTGCTAACTGAAAGATAATCAAGTGTTTTGAAAGTAACATTTCTGTCAAAATATTCCTCATTGAACCTCCAAAATTGACCTCATTTATAAATTAGATAATCTCTCAAATTTGGAGAAAAAAATACTCAAATTAAAGCAGATTTTTCCAATCCATTTTTATTACAGTAAATGTATATTTTAAATATTTTCCCAAGTAAATAATACATGTGAGTTTCTTAGGATTTAGTAAAATAATTGCCCTTCATGAGAACACAACAGCTATTGCTTTGAGACATATTCTGAGTGCACCTGTACTAACTAGTCATATTCCAAGTGCACCTGTACTAATGTGTCATATTGTGAGTATTATTCTTGTTTCAGAGGACTTCTCCTACACAGTGGAGAATGACATGTACCACTCCAATTTGTGATCCCATCTAGCCCCTAGCACTGCCTGCATGTTTGCCTAATTGTAAGACATTTTACTTCTTAAAATGGACATATGCCAACATTTATCCTTTCGTATGGATTTTGAATGTTACAGAGAAATGCTGTTAGTTGTCAATCTTTTATGTACATTACAATGTTGTTGTCAGACTCCTGCTAATTAAGCTTCCAAATCTGACTGTTATCACATCACAATAATTTAAACTAAAGCAAATGAACCCACTATATCTTTGTCAACATATTCTATATCTACAGGCTTGCTCCCATTTTGCACCACATTCTGTGGCACCATGGCACCACATGTATACCATTTGCAAGAAGACGAAACAAAAACATCAGATTTACCTTTTTGTTAAGTTGTTTATCAATAATTTTACACGCTCACAAAATATGCTTCAAGACGGTCATTTGACCCTTAAGACCTTTACCTGATCCTGAAATGACAATATTGTATTTCATGCCAGTGTTCTGTATGGCGCCATGGCACCACACTCTGTTGCGCACAATGGAGGTAACCCAAATCTACATGGTAGATCTGGAAAACAGTCAATTATAAAGATTTCATTAGACATCTGACATATTTCAGAGTTCAAGAATAATTAAGACAGCAAGTTTCAATAACCAGGGGGTGATCATGTATATCACTAATAATATATTTTGATAAACAACAGCTTCATTACAGTTTTCACTTAGAGGAATTTGGTATCCAAATAGTATGTTCCCTGCAATGTATTAATTATTGTACAATATTTGTTGTGTCACTGTATATTTTTCCTATATTGCACCACCCTGTAGTTGCTATTCATTTGGCTAATCTCAGAGTGAGATTGTATGAAGAAAGTTTACAAAAGAAGGTTTGATAAACAGAAGAGCTTTATTGGTGGACTATGATTTTATTGATGGTAAAAACAGAATGAAATAGATGTGGTTCAGTAGAGAGGTCAAGAAGCCAAGAAGCCAGGTGCAAGGAAGAAATCTCTCAGGATAAGGTAGAGAAGCCAAGAAGCCAGGTGCATAGAAGGAAGTTCTCAGGATAAGGTAAAGAAACCAAGAAGCTAAGAAGCCAGGTGCAAGGGAGGAAGCCCTCATGATAAGGTAGAGAAGCCATGAAGCCAGGTGCTTGGAAGGAAGTTCTCAGGATACGATATAGAAGCCAGGTGCATGGGAGGAAGCTCTCAGGATATGGTAGAGAAGCCAAGAAGCCAGGTGCAAGGGAGGTAGCCCTCACGATACGGTAGAGAAGCTAAGAAGACAGGTGCATAGAAGGAAGCTCTCAGGATATGGTAGAGAAGCCAAGAAGTCAGGTACATGGGAGAAAGCCCTCAGGATAAAGTAGAGAAGGCAAGAAGCCAGGTGCATTGGAGGAAGCTCTCAGGGTAATGAAATTCCTGAAATGAATGGATATAATTGTCATTGAAACCCCAGTTATAAATATGAGTCTGGAATATATGAAAATTTCATGGTGCAGAAATAGCAGGGGGATAGATGAAGTCACATTGACGGAAGACATTTAAGTATTAAATTAGGATGCTGTTATGGAAAGTTCCAAATTTATTATTCCTCATTGAAAGTACACATTTATTTTACTCTAATACACTGAACACCTCTCATACCCAGGATGCAAGAATTAAACAAATATTTCTATTATTTTGCACATTTACAATGTTTACCCCAATGGAACACAATCCTCAGGTCTTTTGTTTCTTGTGTGGTTGAATGAGAAATGATGCAACAAGAAAAGGTACATTTAAGGCTGATTAATTGTTTTTTCAGAAATGTTTTGTGGGCTCTATTTCCAGCTTTGCATGGCTTGAACACATCTTGATTTTTGAGACTTGAGTATGCTTGTTTGTTTCAGTAAGAAGGAGCACATGTTTATCCTGAGGACATTAACAAGGAGCCGATCAGAAAACTCTCAACACTTCTCCGAAAATCTAAACCCAAGTAGAAGACAACTGCAAGATAGAGGACAAAGACCTCACCAAGCTGCCAAATTAGTGTATTCTCTCTGTACACTAGGGGTATACTCCAGGGTACACTCAAGGGTACACTCCAGGGTACACTAGGGGTATACTCCAGGGTACACTCAAGTATGCTCCAGGGTACACTCAAGTGTACACTAGGGGTACACTCCAGAGTATACTCTGGGGTACACTCAAGGGTATGCTCCAGGGTACACTCAAGTGTACACTAGGGGTATACTCCAGGGTACACTCCAGGGTACACTCAAGTGTACACTAGGGGTATACTCAAGGGTACAATCGGAGGTACACTCCAGGTACATTTAGGGGTACACTCAGGGGTATACCCAAGGTTACACTCGGGGCCACACTCCATGATACACTCGAGGGTACATTTGGGGTGTACACTTGGGGGATATTCCAGGGTACACTCAGGGGTACACTCCAGGGTACACTTAGCGGTACACTCATGGGTACACTCAGTGATGCACTTAGGGATATTCTCTTGGGCACACTCTGCGGTACACTCTTGAGTTTGTGGAGCTTTTTATGCTGGCACAGAAACCCCAGTAATGTTTGTGAGCACACAAAACTGTCTTCCATCACAAAACAAACTACAACTTCATTCAGGAAATGTAGCATTTAAAAACAACTCACAGGGAAGGACATACTTCAATGATTCAGTGACAAAGTTTGACGTGAACAGGTCAAAATTTTGATTTGACCAAAATAATGATGTCACTTATTCAACAAACAGAAGAATATCAATCTCTTTTGTTGTATATCATCCCAGAATTAGGTTCTCAGCAGATTGCATTTGCTTTGAGATTTAGATTTTGTCAACTCATTAATTTTTGCCCATTTACTACATGTCACCTGGACTATTGAAACGATCACAGTATTATTGAGGTATAATACATGACAGAGTGAAACCTTCTGTGTCAAGCCACATCTCCAAACAAATCATTCCGGTGCAGGCTGGCATCACTCAGGTGCAGGCTGGCATCACTCAGGTGCAGGCTGGCATCGCTCAGGTGCAGGTTGACATCACTCAGGTGCAGGTCGGAATCACTCAGGTGCAGGCTGGCATCATCCAGGTGCAGGCTGGCATCATTCAGGTGAAGGCTGGCATCATTCAGGTGAAGGCTAGCATCACTCAGGTGCAGGTCGGAATCACTCAGGTGCAGGCTGGCATCACTCAGTTGCAGGCTGGCATCATTCAGGTGCAGGCTGGCATCATTCAGGTTAAGGCTGGCATCACTCAGGTGCAGGTCGGAATCACTCAGGTGCAGGCTGGCATCACTCAGGTGCAGGCTGGCATCACTCAGGTGCATGCTGGCATCACTCAGGTGCAGGCTGGCATCACTCAGGTGCAGGCTGGCATCATCCAGGTGCAGGCTGGCATCATTCAGGTGCAGGCTGGCATCATTCAGGTGAAGGCTGGCATCACTCAGGTGCAGGCTGGCATCATTCAAGTGCAGGTTGGCATCACTCAGGTGCATGCTGGCATCACTCAGGTGCAGGATGGCATCATTATTATTATTACAAAATTTGTGATCTCAAAATTACATTTACACATCACTACAATTGGCTTAGATTAACTATATTGGCCAAATGAGGAAGGTGAAGTCAAGTTCAGAAATTACTGAATTTAATTTATATGATTAAAAAAAATACAGATTTCCCTCACATGACTGCAGAAGAAAAGCATGAGACACATATATAAACAAATAAAGTAACAACTGTATAGGACTAATTTTGTTCACACAATAGCTCACATGGTTTATTGGTGGCAAAAACATAAAATTCAAGACAGAATCTGATAGGTCCTTTTATTACCATGCAACAATATCACAGCAAACAAATATGGGCTGTTTGGCTAATTTGGCTAATTTGTGAAGGTCAAGGTCATGTAAATCCTGAGTGAAGAGGTGGTCAACTAAAGAGTCTTTTTACCGGCATACAACACCAGTACTTTTGTTAGGGTTACATTATTGTGCTTAAAACAAAGTTACCATAATAAATTTAGATATTCGGACAATTTGCTTTAGATTTGCATTGGCTTTAAGATTATTACTTAGGTTAATTAGGTCAATGTGGGCAATGCTATTGATGCTATAGAATTGTGTTCAAATAATTGTAATACTCAGAGAGAAAATCTAATCAGTACTTATGAGGGCATTTATCCAATATACATGTGATAAATAGTGTGCACGAGTGGCAGAAATAGGAAATATTTAATATTCTACCCAAATGCAAACCAATTATAATGCTAGATTTATGTTTGAGCATTGAGTTAGGATTTAGAGAAAATGAAGCATATATGATGAATTATTCTGATTGTTACAGGTAAGTTATCCACACAACTTTCATTCAATTCAAGGTATTGATAAATTATTCATATTAGAGTCTGTTCCAACAAAATGTCGCCAACATTTCACCCGTGTATTGGGTCAATGTAGTTCCCGGCTGCATGGATACTATCCAGTCCAATTCCACATTCATAAAGTATTGAATAACAATTGAAATTTTGCTGAATTATTAATTTCCAAATATGTGATATTTGACATTGAATTGGTATCAATCCAAACATTAAATATGTGTAATTCATGCAGACTGAGTAAAAACATAAATCATTGGTATCATTTTGTTATTTCAGATTTTTCATTACATATGAGTCAGGTATCAAAGACAATTGGATGTTCAATGTACTTATTATTAATCTGCTAAGGAAGTCTGGTAATAACAATTATTATTATGCAGAAGTATTATGTATAGACCTGTAATATTTTATAATATCATATACTCCAGAATAAGAGGTTAAATAATTCAGAAGAAAGAGGAAGATGTGAATTTTTTTAGAGGTATTTGTTGAGTCTAGAAGAGATCTAGTCGATGGTATTTGATAGTCTGTATGCAAGGACCTTTGTCATAAGACATTAATTGTAACAGCTTGTAAAATGCAATCTTACAGATAAACTAGCCTAAAATATTGGGGGGGGGGGGCGTGCTTTGATAATACTTATACAGTGGTCGTTTAGCCATAGTTGTCATTTAATGTCATGTATGGGGTTGTCCAAAAGCTGGTTTGGGGTTGCATAGAACTTTGCGGGCATACTTTATCTTTCTGTCCTTAAGTGAGGACTGTTGTTGTCAGTCATAACCATTTGTATTGTGTATATTCAATTAGCATTTAAAATAATTAAATTTCATTGAAATATTTTACATAAAAGTACTTACCTACTTTTATCTTGACCATTATTATTATTTTGTTACTTTTTAAAATAATTGTTGATGTTGTTATTGTTAATCAGAATGTTTACTTTTTAAACATATTAATGACATTTCAAGCAAGTTTTGGTAAAAAATGAAACATTCCAGGTAAGGTCGATGTGAGACGAGGGTAAAATATCAACCTATAATAAACTATAACTTAAATTTTGAAATCTATGTCAGCTATTGGCTCTAATCACATTGCTACTCCAGAATATATTCAAATGCTTTTTTATATAAATTGAATCAAATGTATTGAGGCATCAAAGAGGGTTTTATACCAGTTGAAATAAACATTTTATATTATAATTTCGACTGTGTGTGTTAATTGAAGTACTTAAAATGAAACTTTCAGTACCTCCTGTCACCTCTGGTGTTCTTCCTCCTGTCTGTCTCTCTGTAAATTTATATTTTGTAGATATCAAGCTATTCTTCTTTGTTACATTTCAAACTGCAGGAAGGCAAATTACATTGTGTTTTATTATGATGTGGAACAAATGAGGGGTAGGGTTGTTGTGATCTTTTGAACTTTTTTTTCCAAGTTATTCCAAGATAATGTATTATCAGGGGAATTGGGCAATTGATCCTTTGATCCATGGTTGCTAGTTATATAAGCTTATGTAATATGAGACACGAGGGTTTTATCCTTTGATCCTTGTTGGCTGGTAACATAAGATTATGGGGCCACTGGTTAGAGTGCAAACTCATTAGCCACTGTTCTGTGGGGTGTCGGTGGTTATGAGCATGATTCCTAGCAGTGTCGGCATTGAATTTATGATAAAATTTCTCATTTGAGGTAAGGCATGTGCCTGAAGGGTGAAGCTGGTGTCCTTGTAATCCTGTGACATGATAATTCAGTGAGGCAGTGACACAGTCTGCCACATGTCGATCTTTTCATGAAATGGTTGAAATAATATTGAAATAATATTGAAATTGACACAAAACCCCAAATAAATAAAAAAAACAAGCTTATGTAATAACTTGGGACATGAGGATGATCCTCTGATCTGTTCAGTTGCCAGGCAACTTTGAGTAAGTAGGGCAGTGATCAGATCCATCCTCATCGCTTGCGACACATTTCCTCTATGGGAGCAATGTAGAATGAAGCCAATAACAAATTGGAAGATGTGACAAGGCATGCAATAGACTATTTTGTTATCTCTGTTCAGGCTATAGGCATGGACCTAAATCTTTAACCATGTCTATAAATTAGATTTATTTATTTGTTTGTTTATTTATTTGTTTGTTTGGGGTTTTACATCACATTCAACATTATTTCAGTTATTTCATGATGAGACCTTCTTGTAGCAGATATAGTGCTGCCTCACTGAATTGTCATGTCGCTGACCCTTGACGTGACAACCGATCCGTTCACAGATTTACAAGGACAACAGGTTAACCCTTTTGCTCGTATGGGAAATTGTATTGTGAGTTCAATTTAGGCATGGCCTGGGATCGAACCCACAACCTTTGGATCACCACAGACGAACTGGTGCTAATATGCTGGCCCTCTAACCAACTGCGCCATGGTCCGTGACCCCTAATTTAGATCAGACAATAGAGTGTAATTGCAAACAGAACAAAAAATATGTCGGGTCTGATACCAACCTTTCATTAAAACAATTGTAGTGCAATGTGTCAATGAATCTGGTGGTAGTCATGTCTGCTATCATCAAATTTGTCAGGAGGTATCATATTTTTTTAAGTGATAGCTAGACACCCAGCCTCTTATTTTCCTCTCTCCATTCTTAGCATATGCTTGATTCAGAGAAAGCCAGCAAAAATATCTGGTACAAGACATTTATATTTTTTAAAGCATTTTATATGTGTCACTACAGAAGCAAATGATTAATTATACTGGGAAATATATTTTAATATAGAACATTATAAATCAAATTAGAAATGAAAAGCTGGATGATAATCTGAGAAAAATACAAAACCCAATGACAATAGCGAGAGTATTGTTTACCCAAATCCTGGTTGAATTTCCTTTCCCAAGTCCTGTTGATAAGTTATCAGATCATGTCATAAATATGTACCTGATAAACATCTATCCTCCTAACCTAGATTAATAGATATAATCTGGATTAATATACATATATATATATACCAGCAACACGATACAGGCTCGTTCCTGTTACACACAAAACTCATCTAACTTAATTTGACATTTATAAAGGAAATGGAACCCGCAGTTGTGTATGTAATTAAACAAGATGCTACATATTTTCAAGGTGAGATTTCTTTTTTTTTTTCTCAATAAAAGATCTTATCGTTCCATGCTAAGTTAATCTTCCTGAATTGTACATATGAATTATGGGAAACTTACCGCCTTTTTGCTGATAATTCGTGAGTGCTTTTTGATGATAAGAAAATTGTCCCCCACACATGATAAGATTAACTTGTGGATCTCTATAAGTTTGGTTAAATGTATATTGGGTAATGTTTGCTATGCCCAACTTAATTGAACAGTGACAATTAATAGAGGTGTTAGAACATGTGTATCACAGATAAAATGACAAACTCAAGGTATCCTAGATGTTTGACAGTGCTAAAAATGTCTGAGGTTCATCTGCTGGTTTCGGACATCTGTTCATCTGCTGGTTTCGGACAGTTGCTGGTCACTGTAACCTTGGAGTATAATGAATGGAGTTGTGACATTGTAGCTTGTGTGCATGACATCATAGCAACCCATTGTTACAAACAATGGGATACATTGTTAAAAACAATGGGCTAGTTTCTCTTTGAAGTGATATTTGACATCATAGCAACCCATTGTTACAAACAACGGGATAGTTTCTCTTTGAAGTGACATTTTTCAAGAACTACAAAGCCTATAGAAAAAATATCTATAGATATAGAATGATGAGATTTTCACAATTTGAATAGTATGTTTATAAAAAAAATGCCATAATTGTTTATCAATATTTTTTAAACCAATCTACAATTTTGGTAAAAAAAAGAATTGTTTTTTTCAAAAACCACATGCTTTTTTTGTGAGAATATCAGATTTTTGGGGGTAAAAGTGTTGCATCAATGTGAAATCACCTTGCTGGGCAAATGCTATGTAAATGGAATGGACGCATATATTGGCAGATTTGAAAATAATATCAAAAGAAAGATGTTTTCCCAATTAAAAAAATGATACATTGTATAGGCCTGCCAATGGATGCGTTGGTGGTATAAACTAAATTTGAACGTTGTGCTAGTTGACTGAATTGTATGATATTTCAGGTAAATCAATACATTTGTATTGAGCTCTTTGCAGGTTGGGTGGGCGGTGTGGAAATCCCTGACATGGACGTTTCTAAAACGTTGTAGAATTGTCTACACTTGGAATAGAGAATTAAAATTTATATCTCCAAAATCAGTGGAGAAAGTAGAACATTTCACTTGGGATATGTTTTGGTCTAATTACTGTCTATGATGGGTCAAAATTGTCACAAAGTTGAATAACGTCAGGTTCTTCAAGTTTTCAGCTCATGGCGTCATAAGACACAATGGTTTGGTGGTAACGCACATTGTTCCTTTGCCTACCTTTGATCTTATATGGCGTCACAACTCCATTCATTATACTCCAAGCTGTAACCTTGGAGTATAATGAATTGAGGGAACACACATCACTTCAAAGAGAAACTATCCCATTGTTTGTAACAATTGTTCCCATTGTTTGTAACAATGGGTTGCTATGACGTCATGTACACAAGCCACAACTTCACAACTCCATTCATTATACTCCAAGCTGTAAGTGTAACTATCTTGCTTATGTAGCTGCCTATCACTCTTGCAGCTATCTCTCACTTATACAGCCATCCTCACGTATGCAGCCATCTCTCACTTATGCGGCTATCTTTCATTGGTGTATCTTTCTCTCACGTGTGCATCTTGTGCCATTCACATTGTACTTGGGTG
The DNA here is from genome assembly GCA_949316495.1 of Amphiduros pacificus. Taxonomy (NCBI): domain Eukaryota; kingdom Metazoa; phylum Annelida; class Polychaeta; order Phyllodocida; family Hesionidae; genus Amphiduros; species Amphiduros pacificus. Next base: position 10,545,159 of record OX439008.1, read on the forward strand.
AACATTGGGGTTCGTACATTGTACATGTAATGCAGAGGTCCTGAAAGGATCTTACAGATCTTATTTTCAGTTTTGCTGTTGATATATGAATACCTTCAAATTGAATCTGCAGATTGGACATTGAACATGTTTAAGTTTTGATTAGAGCATTTAAACATTATACCCACAGTAGGCGAGATTTACATATGTAGACCTAATTCTGGACACGATCTGCTGCATGCTGCCATCAAAGGAATATTGATCACACCAGATTTCTCGTGTCAGAATTGTGCTGCCACCTTTAGTGACAGACGGAAATTTTTCCATAAACGTCATGCACAAGCGATAATTATATTATGGTCAAACAACGACATCGATTTTCGATCAGTATGACATTCATTCGATGCTCAGGTATTGCAATATTTTGGGATGTATTTATGGTGATAAATATTCATAACGATTTCATTTAACCAGTAATTAAGTTTTGTAAGACATTTGATTCTGAGTGGAGACACATCATTTACCTTTGATCTGAGAGATTCCAGTTTTGATTACATGTCGACCCACATCATAGTGAGCCGCATTAGCTTCCAGCCTCTCACGCAGCACGAGTACCGGGGGGGGGGGGGGGGGGGGGGGGGGGGGGGGTACTCTCATGATTTTAACCCGCGGAGGCTGGGATGGAACTGAAAACCCCAGAGCCTGAATTAGGGAAATATTCTATCATTATTCGTACCCTGATTTAGGACTAGCTGAAATTTGGTACCCTGATTTAGGACTAGCTGAATTTTTGATACCCTCATTTAGGGATGATGCAGAAGGAGGAGATTTGGAAAAGGGGATTGTGATCCCTGTTTTAGGGAGAAATTTGAAAAACAGTACCCTGTTTTAGGGAAAATGATAAAATATCTACCCGGATGGAACTGAAAACCCCAGAGCCTGATTTAGGGAAATATTCTATCATTATTGGTACCCTGCTTTAGGACTAGCTGAATTTTTTATACCCTCATTTAGGGATGATGCAGAAGGGGGAGATTTGGAAAGGGGGATTGTGATCCCTGTTTTAGGGAGAAATTTGAAAAATAGTACCCTGTTTTAGGGGAAATGATGAAATATCTTAACCTGTTTTAGGGAAAATATCAGCGAAAAGGACCCTATTTAGCCCAGCTTCCCCGGTAACGCTGACTATGAGAGTACCCCCCACGGGCACGAGTACCACTGCACGTGCAGGGATACCGATGCGTACGCAAATATGTTGATATATCAAGAGAGGAAACAAAAATCTCAACTATTCCTAATCTTTGGAAGCAAATGGTGTTATAATCTGTGCAAACGACTGCTCTCCCTTCCAGTTTGTATCTGGCCATCTTCTAAATTGAATTGTCTTGCGTTTCGTGATTGTAATATTCCCAAATATTTACAGAAAAGTTACTTTAATTTGTTTCAAACTCAGTCATTGGGCTTCAAAACAAATTCAGATCACTTTGGTGCCCGGAAGTAATTGGTAGCTCAAAGATTTATAAAACGTCACAATACATTTTCACAAGACAACTCATTTTAGAAGATGGCTAGATACACATTTGGAGGGAAAGCAATCGTTTAAAAGTTTAAAACATCATCTGGCTCGGAAGGTCAGGAATTGTTGAGATTTTTGTTTCCTCTCTTCGTATATCACCATATTTGCGTACGCATTAATATCCCTGCACGTGCAGTGGTCCACTTGCTGAGAGCTGACTTAAAGTGGTTCTATTTATGTTAACCACTGTGATTACTTATTATATTTAAATGTACAGGTGACCAGCTCGATAGGCTCCCGAGCCTTTCTGGTAACCTCCTTTATTTCATAATTGTACTGTTATAATTTTCTTTGTTATTGGAACTTATGTAATTATGAAATATTGGAAATAAACCTCATATCATATCATATCTATGCTACATGTACATGTAAAAGACATTAATATAATGACAATCTTTGATACAATTAGAATCCCTTCATCATACTCAAATATTTATTTTTAAAAAATAATTTGAGTCAAAATAACAAAACTTTGCGGAGTCTAAAATGGGATGTAGACGAAAAAAATGGTCATTTAGGAAATTATAAAATAAGGTTGACATTATCCCTGAAAACGTCAAATTGCTCGAATCAGTATAAATGATGATCGGTTGTACGCACCTGCTTCCCTCACGGGTAAATTCATGGGCAAATATAGGCATCTTATGATGCCGGACTACTTTCCTGCATCGTCTCAATGAGCTGAATTAATTAAGAAATATTCTTTCCAAATCGTCTTTTTTCGAGTATACAGGATACAGAATGTATTTTTTAGTGTTTTTCATGAGTTTATTTCATTAGCTGAACAATTCTGTGAAAATACAATCGACTTATATTTGGGAACTGTATTTCTTCTCGGAATACACCGCCACAACAGCACACTGGTGATTAGACGCCATTTGTTTCTTTGTGGCGAGAACCGAAGCAGCTCTTATAATTGGGCGCTAAACATTAACAATGACACAGGTTACCGACACGACGGGTAAGTCAACCTAAATGATTTACGAAGATTTGAATATTTAATTTTTTTTTATTGAAAACGACGGTTTTAGGGAGATAGGGCGATTTGAAGAATGCGGCAGTTTAGTGAATCGCAGCGCTTCACGCAGTCGGTGCACTGAAGGTTTTGAGGTCAACGTGACTCGCAATAAAAATATTAACATTTACCAGGTTTATCTCGAAACATTTGAGTAATAAAGAGAATCAAAACATTTAAATACAGATCAGATGTCATCTACCAACGGCTGTTGGTTGAAATTTGTTCCAAAGACATAATAAGCTGAAGCTTTTCTGACGGGGCAAACTACTGCCATTTATCCACACAAAACATGGTCCTCCATTAAAAATAAATGTACTGTTTTATGATTCCGAATCAAATACACAAGTACTGCGTGTTTATATAATCATAAACAGATGTAAGCTACCAACATAATTACATCTTTATGGATGTAATCTAAAATAACGGCAATAGCTTTGATTTTTTTTGGTGATTAAACTTGCTTTTTTGAAAACTAAATTGCATTCTCAAACATGCAAATGAAAAACTCTTTCTTTCTCCTCACTGAGAAAATACAAGTTGTATATGTACTTTATATGCATTGATTTTAGATACCCCTATGGGTTGCCAAGCACTTTGAGCTCAAAAGAATGACCTAATGGACAATATATCAACAACAAAGCTAAATAAAACAAATTTTTAACCATTTCATTTTGGGTTCGAGCTGCAAAAGTCACATCGAGTGTCTGACATGGCCCACTGATGAAGAGGAGCACCAATTAATTGTGAGGCCTTTTTGAGGTCACAAACTTAAGCAGGTGCTGATTTTGTGCTCGTCTTATTGCATCTGAATACTGCCGAATTAAAAGTTTGTGAAAAATTTTTAATTGTTCTCAAATTACATGGATATATTTGGGAAGTTACATGTCAAGTTTCAGAAAAATATTCCACCTGTAATAAAAGAATCAATAACTTTTGGGAAAAAATCTTGGGATAACAATGGATGCCTGGATTTGTAAACAAATCAAAGACTTTTAATCTTGGATATAAAACTTCACCAACAGGATGTGCAAGGCCCTGAGCGCTAAGTACTAGCGAGCGCAAACTACTCGGCAACCTATATACACCATTACATTTTCAATTTTAAAGCTCTCTTCACCATTTTAAAGCTTTTTCACCATTAACTTGGACGAATATGACTAAGTTCATTGTCAGTCATTGTAGAGCAATATGTCACTGAAAATTTGTATATATTTTATATATATTTTCCAATTTTTTTAACACTTTTTTTAACAATTTGGATCTTTTTGAAGAAGTCTAAAAAGTTGTTTTGCAACTCCTTTCTATGGGTTGTCAGTTTGGACCTGTTTTGAGAAACAGCTGGGAGAAGGTGCCCCAGTAGTGTAGTCTGGGGGCAATGTTTAAATCAAAAGTGATGGTCTGCACCTTTTACAGGACTTGCGGAATTAGCTCATCGCGAGTACCAAGCTGGGGAATATGAACTTGCTGAGCAGCACTGCATGCAGCTGTGGAGACAAGAACCAGACAACACAGGAGTCCTCCTCCTCCTCAGCTCCATCCACTTCCAGTGTCGAAAACTGGATAAGTAAGTTCAAGTTACTTGGATGTTAACAAATTTGTGCATGATAATCACTTTGTGGCCAATTTACATGATTTGTATACCATCAGTGCAAAGAATTGATTATAGATAAGATATATTTTAATTGATTTTGAAATGGTGAACTTTTAGGTCAGCGTACTTTAGCCAGCTGGCCATCAAGCAAAATCCAATGTTAGCAGAAGCATACTCCAACCTGGGGAATGTCTACAAGGAGAGGGCACAACTACAGGAAGCACTAGAGAACTACAGACACGCAGTAAGATTAAAGCCTGACTTCATCGACGGTTACATCAACCTAGCTGCAGCTCTGGTTGCAGCAGGGGACATGGAGCAAGCAGTACAGGCATACGTCACTGCTCTTCAGTATAACTCTGTGAGTAAACCTGATTCATCGTGTGCCTATAGTTTAAATCAGACACAATATATTGCTGTGAGATATATATTTTAACATTTATGCTTACCAGATTATTTTTCACATTACAGGATTTGTACTGTGTGAGAAGTGATCTTGGAAATCTGCTCAAGGCTCTGGGCAGACTGGACGAGGCCAAGGTAAACTTGAATTGCATATGGACGGAAAGCTGGACAGTGCCTGTCATAATCCTTCCAAAGCTGGCTGGATTGTTGTCATTGCCTGATAAAATCTTCTGACTCTTTTCCTTAAGATAAATAGAATTAGACTCTACTATGGGATGTAGTGATAGATCCCTTAAAGTTTCACAAATTCACAAAATTAAGATGGTATCAAAATAAGTAGTATCATGATAAGAGTAATTCCAGAACAAATCTTATTAGTGTTGCTATCAATTTCAACAAAATTGTATTTTTTTAAATTGAGTTTTTAGGAAATTATTGATGAATTGTTAAGTCAGGTCAGCAATTTTAGACAATCTGACATGAAAGGTTTTATAAATTATCAACTGCCCTTTTGATCCTGGACTCAGTGTCACAAATGCTGGCACAGATCTAAATTGAAAGTAGAGGAAACAGCAGTTTTCACAAGGTTGCCATTTGGTTGGAGGTGTGACTGTATGTATATGATATTGGACGCATCTTTTTGCGTGGAGCTTCTTTTTTAATAGCATTGTCGCATGCGTTGATGCAACGGGAGGCCAATACACTTGGAGATATTGGTCAACTGATGGGAAAGTCATCACAGATGTGGTCATTTTCTCATGAAATTCAACACCCAGAAAAAGATTTTGACAACTGATCAATACCATCTTGTCTTTGGCTTAGTATCAGTTTTGATAACAGGGTCAGAATTGAATTGCCTGTCACACCAACATTTTCTGACATATTTGTTAGTTTATAGGATACAGCAATCATTGTTCTTCACACTGGGAATCTTTTGCAGGGATTTTTGATCAAGTTACAAAACATTGTGTTTGCCAATTTATGGTGCATTAGTTGTAAAAGTCTTGTTTTCTGGGTGTGCGCTGCTTTAACACATCCTCCAGCCAAAATGCAGCCTTGACAACCCCTAGCTCAGGCTCCAAATCTGTGATTGACAAGTTTTTAACGTGCCAGATTGTTTACAATGCTGTGTGTGACAAAAGTAAGGTTCATATTAAATGAAATTGAATGAAACCATTTTCTTAAATTCTCTGATCTTGGGTTTTCCAAGAAAGTTGCAATATTTTAACATGAGGATGACAGACCAGTTTTAACAAAGCGGAGTAATTTGTGATTTTCTTCACCTACAAATTATTTAAGTCCTCTTTTGCATATTGAAAATCTAGAACATGGTTTCATTCCACGATGTTGGAAACTAGAAATGATTTGAGTTTATTTTTGCATGCTACTGTTTGTGACTACTGTAAAGCGGCCATTTGATCTAAACAAGTGAAAAGGGTGGTTCAAAGATTGAAAAGGGGGTGTGGTTTTATAGTTGGAAAACAAAATATCATCCAAAGGATCAATTTCGCAAAACTTTGTTTCAGTAAGTTGTGTTGAACATAACAATTTTCGGTAGTCCTTAACATCTGTGCTTGAAATACAGTAGTCATAATCTTGTCAGATATTCATGATGGGATTTTTTTTTGTTTTTTTTTCATATTCAACAATACTAATGTCTATATTTTCTCTTTGAATTAATTTAGTTATGTAGCATAAAGCGAGCTCCATCCTATGATAAATCGGGTGGCAATACTCCACTGCGTCAAGCTGCAGGATGTGCGAGACACAAACGAGTGCACACATTGGCCTGGTATGATATTATGTGGTTTGTAGACCATACAGATTTGTTCTTGACCCTTGCTGCAGTCAAACCTACCAGGACTTTTCTATCATTGCAAACCTTAATGCCCGCTGTCAACTTTCCATTGTGTTTCACTTGGCGTATACATATATATATCTAGAGCCCACTTTGGGTTATCAATGACACAGAGCAAGCAGCTGTATTATCAACCATTATGGACTCCCTTAGCATATACACGCTGACCAGGTATCAGGTAACGTAACTCTATTTTAAATGATAACTGGATAGCTACAGGATTATTCCTATATTGGTCATGTTCTTGATGATTCAATAAATCCATTATACATGTAAGAAAATGTCACTAACTGATAATTTGATTTGAATTTGGATTTTAAGACCTTTTCAAGAACTTTTCTCTTTCATATAGTTGGGTGTCTGTGACAAGTGGTGCGCAGCTAGCGCGTTTATTGGCATGAGCGCAACCAAAACCAGCGCGGTCGCAATGCGGTGTGAGTGTCTGAGGCAGGATTTTGGGCATTTATGGATCTTTATGAAATTCAGCAGCAGTTTTTTGGTATTAAATGATGGCTATCATTGTTTGTTTCAGTTATATTATGTCTGAGATGCCAGAGTTTAGTAAACAATTTGTCAGAATTGTCTATAGAGCTTGAAAATCTCAAGAAACAGAAACAAGATATAAGCTACCCAGAATCTTTTCCAAAATGAAATTGAATGATCTGATTTCTGACACCTCACACAACCAACATGTGTCTGCTAGATTGCATCTAAGAGATACATGTGCGCAAAATAAGATGGGTTATGCGCGCAGACGCAAGGCGTTCCATAGAACAATGCAACAAAAACTAATTCTTTGTTATTTTTTTTCCCTTCCCCTTCCCTCCCTTATGGCACTCCCAAATGTCATTGTTTGACACATTGCGGGCGCCTCTTTAGGCATGCTACCTGAAGGCTATAGAGACTCAACCCAACTTTGCTGTGGCGTGGAGCAACCTTGGATGCGTATTCAATGCCCAGGGAGAAATATGGCTTGCTATCCATCACTTTGAAAAGGTAAACTTCTAGTTCTGATTTCTATTATATTGTCATCTTGAGCAAATCAATTAAAAGACTGCGAACACATGAACTTATTTTTTACTTGAGTGACAATTTGTATGTTGCAGGCAGTAGCGTTGGATCCCAACTTCCTTGATGCATACATCAACCTGGGCAATGTTTTGAAAGAGGCCCGTATCTTTGATCGTGCTGTGGCTGCCTACCTGCGAGCGCTCAACCTGAGCCCCAACAATGCTGTGGTGCACGGCAATCTGGCCTGCGTCTACTACGAGCAGGGGTGAGCACCAACAAAGTCCTTAAATACTGCAACTGATTCTCTCGTTTTGGTTTGAAATGATGACATACATCAATCTCCTTGTCTGAATATCATGCCTTTTCAAATTAGTGTTGATACATTTTTTATGTGGATTTATCAGACCATTAAACTAAAAAAAAATTAATTTGTTTACCATATTCTGCACACCATTATTTACTTCAAGCAGTTCCAAACAAAACATTCCTTGGAGGAGGTGGGGTGGGGGGGGGGCTCTAATGCTTTGTTGAAGATGAATGTCACATTGTATGGCAGCACTATATTAACAATATATAAAGCAGGAATAAAGTATTTTCTTGGAATATGCATTTTAAAACATACTTCAATTGTAAAAGTACCGTGTCACGGCCTTAAGCTGAGAGGAAGCAGCTGATTTCCATCACCAAGACAGTGATTGGGAAGGAACAATTGGTAAACATGCCAATGCCCCCCATAATGTCACAAAGTAATAGGACAATTTGTCTCACAATGGGGCATTACAAAAATTCACATATTTTGGATATGCATTTGTATTACAATTATTATCTTAAAAATGTCTATATCTTAAATAAAAGATGAAGTAATTATTAATGAGGGGAAATATCACCAAGCAAAAATTAGTTTTAAACAGGAAAAAAATGGTTAAGACTTCCCGGAATTGTCATTATCAAGTTATTTTATTATTTAATCATGTTTTACATGTCTAATATTACTCACTTTCTACATTTTATGTAATATGTGTCAGAGTAATCACTAAATTGTTGAGACTAGTGATTAATTACTACTAGGATTATTATTCCAATAGTTATACCAAACTCCACCTAGTGTAAAATGTGCAAGGGACACCTGGTGGTGAACTAATATGGCGCCCAGGCTCAGCCAGGCCGAAGTAGAACAATTTAACTTAGTTTGGAGATTAAATTCATTGATTTGCCCATCTATTTTGGTACTCTGCTGTATGTAACAATTTGGGCACTTTTTTGAAAGTAATGGGACAAATTTAATTTAAATGTGACTGCCATCCCAGTTAATGCTTGCAGAGTACTGGCCATATAATTTCATAATGCATAATTAATTTCTCATTTCTTGTCAATATTCATTTATTGAGACGGAGTGTACCGTCTTTCAGTCAGACACTTTATTTTCCACCTACCAACCTGTAATCCACATTGCTCAGATGTCCATTTTTGTGACTATTTCAGCACGTTTTGTTCGCACCATATCATATCTTTCCATATAAGATTAAATATTAATCACACCTTCCCCAAATTCTAGTAGTCTTCCTTTGTTTAGAGTTGGCAAAAGATTGGTAAATGTAGGATTTTTTATATCGCTCTGAATAGTTTTCTACACTGGATGGGACATCTGGCAATCTCTTTGAGCCATGATTAATTTCACTTTATCGAGATTGATTCTTCATGACAATTTTTTGCAAAGCATTGGTAAATACCCAACTAGAGCTCATTATGGGTGAACTACCTCAGCTCTTGTTGGGATGTTTCAGTTCGAGCAGTTAAAACTAAATGGGTTCAGTTTCTTTTTTAAAAAACCTTGTTGCCATTCTATTTGTTGCAGGCTGATAGACTTGGCTATTGACACATACAGAAGGGCGATTGAGTTGCAACCAAACTTCCCTGATGCCTACTGTAACCTGGCCAATGCTCTCAAGGAGAAGGGAAAGATTCAGGAGGCAGAGGAGTGTTACAACACAGCTCTCACCCTGTGCCCAACCCATGCTGACTCACTCAATAATCTAGCCAACATCAAGCGTGAGGAAGGCTACACCGAGGAAGCTGTCAAACTCTATGCGAAAGCTCTGGAGGTAAGAAATTCCTTCACATTTTATGGATGAAATACATTTAATACAAGTCAATTATTAATGGTATAAAACAAAATGTAATGGACAAACATTTGTGAGGGATGGGAGGAAATCTAAAGAATCTCATTTGTGGGTGAATTCAAATTGAAAAAAAAAAAACATTTATTTTGAATGTCTTATATAAGGAATTCAGGAGAATAGTGAAGGTAAGTGTAAAAGAAATTTGGAAAAATAGGTTTTGGGAACACCCAAGGCAAATACCAACAGAAATGGGTTGGGATTCTTTAGAATTCATCCTCTTGATATGTATTATTATTTAGTATAAATATAATATAGATAGAATAGGTGTTGGGATGCCATCCACCACAGTAGTGAATCTCCATGTGTATCTGGTGATGCAACTAGGATATGGTTAAGAGGTAAATTAGTCAAGTTAAACCTTTTCAGCTGGTATATTGAATCATTGGTTTGTATTTGTATTCAGATCTACCCGGAGTTTGCAGTGGCGCACTCTAACCTGGCGTCTGTGCTGCAGCAGCAAGGCAAGCTGCACGAGGCTCTGCTGCACTATAAGGAGGCCATTCGCATCTCCCCCACCTTCGCCGACGCCTACTCCAACATGGGCAACACTCTGAAGGAGATGCAGGACGTACAGGGTGCCATGCAGTGCTACACACGCGCCATCCAGATCAACCCCGCCTTTGCTGATGCTCACAGCAACCTGGCTTCTATTCACAAGGATTCTGGCAGTATCCCCGAGGCGATCGCATCGTACAAGACTGCCCTCAAACTCAAGCCAGACTTCCCGGACGCATACTGCAACCTGGCTCACTGTCTGCAGGTCTGTACTCACCGGCCTTAATAAAAAAAGTAGTCTTCAGTCACATTTCAGTTAATGTAGCAAATTAGCATGGATGCCTTTGTTAATATTGTTGACCAACTTGTAGATCATCTGTGACTGGTCTGAATATGGGACTCGGATGAAGAGATTGGTGCAGATAGTACAGGATCAGTTGGAGAAGAACCGGTTGCCGTCAGTTCATCCTCATCACAGCATGCTGTACCCACTTACACACCACATGAGGAAGGCCATCGCAGCCAGGCATGCAAGCCTCTGCCTAGAAAAGGTAACACTCTACTTCTACTTTGCAAGGAAATTTCACCTTCCAATTGTTATAATTATAAAATGATAATATATATGGTCCTATTTATTATCAGAGGATTAAATAGACTTTATGGTTGATTATTCCCACTAGATAAATGTTCTGCACAAGCCTCCCTATGATCATCCTCTGGATCTCAAGGCCAGTGATGGGAGGATACGCATCGGATATGTGAGCTCGGACTTTGGCAACCATCCCACATCCCACTTGATGCAGAGCGTACCTGGTTTCCATGACCGCAGCAAAGTGGAGGTGTTCTGCTACTCTCTCAGCCCTGATGATAGCACCAATTTCCGCAACAAGATCTATGCCGAAGCTGAGCATTTTATTGACCTGTCTCAGATTCCTTGCAATGGAAAGGCTGCTAACCGCATCCATGCTGATGGGATTCATATACTCATCAACATGAATGGTTACACCAAGGGCGCCAGAAATGAACTGTTTGCCCTCAGACCTGCCCCAGTTCAGGTGTGTATGTTTTTCACTTTCATCTCTCTTTTAAATTAGCGTTCAAAGACATGACTTGTTTACAATAGTTGTACCCCTGATTGTTTGCCTGCATCAACCTTTAAAGTAGCCGCCATTGGTGATCGATATGTGTGGTACTCGTGTGTTGCAGGTGATGTGGCTTGGTTATCCTGGAACCAGCGGAGCGTCCTTCATGGATTACATCATCACAGATCAGCACACTTCACCCGTCACAGTGGCAGATCAGTACTCAGAGAAGCTGGCTTACATGCCTAACACCTTCTTTGTGGGAGATCACAAGCAGATGTTCCCTCATCTCATGAACAAAGCCATCTTAGAGCGGGGAAACAATGCTGACAACTGCTGCATCGTCAATGGCAGTGGGCTGAAGGCACTCACACAGGCATACTCGACAAAGGTCAGCATTTCCTATTCATAGTATTGAACACATTGACAGCAAAATTATTGAGCTTTTAAAGTGATAGAAATGTAAGAAATAAAAGTAATTTTGGTTTCTGATATTAGGAGGTGAAGTTTGCGGGGAGTGAGCACGAGATGAAGTTTGCAGTGATTGAGCAGAGTGTCAGTCAAGCTATCCTCAACATGGTGGCTGCAGGACAGCAGCAGATCATCATCAACAACATCTGCATACAGAACGGCATCACCAACAATCAGGTAGCAATGCCGGTCAGTTGATATCCAATATGTGGCTTTGAAGGCAGTGTTATCCGCCAACATCGCAACATTTTTTTTACCTCTTTTCAATTGAAATTTTTGAATTCAAGTGAGATGCTGATATCAATTAATTTTAGCCTTGCTTCATAGTGACGATGTGTGTGTGAGCCTTGCCTTGTTGTCTTTGTGGAAATCCTATATAATTTAGTATGCTAAATCACCACCACATATGATGATCCCTTGTTGCTGGGGCAATGATTTTTATTATGTCCTTTTTTGTTTGCGAGGTTAAATTTATTTTTGTGGTGGCATTAAGAACCTGATAATATGACTTTTGGAGAATTGATATTGATTGGAATGTTGACCTGTTTCAGAGTAACAACAAGCAAGCGACCGGAGAGGAAGTACCACAGCAGATCATCGTATCCTGCAGGTCTCAGTACGGCATCCCTGATGATGCTATCGTCTACTGTAACTTTAACCAGCTGTACAAGATTGACCCTGCCACGCTTGATATGTGGGTCAATATCCTCAAATCTGTACCCAACAGTGTGCTGTGGTTGCTGCGTTTCCCAGCAGTGGGCGAGACCAACATCCAGGCTACAGCACAGCGCCTGGGCCTGTCTCCAGGACGTATCATCTTCTCCCCCGTAGCTGCTAAGGTAAAGCTATCTATCCACTTGATATAAAATTTTACATCTTGTGTCATATTTGTTTTTTTATAAATTTGAATTATATTTTATTAAAACTCGCTCTACCTGCCAAAAAACACCAAAAAAAACACTCTGAGGTTTACCATGATTAATGAAGGTACACTTTGAGGTTTACCACTTTGAAGTTAACCACTTTGAGGTTGTTTTTAATTTGAGGTGTTTATTTTGACAGGAGGAGCATGTGCGACGTGGACAGCTAGCTGATGTGTGTCTGGACACACCACTGTGTAATGGCCATACCACCGGTATGGATGTGCTGTGGGCAGGCACCCCAATGGTTACACTGCCGGGTCAGTATACCAACACCCCCACAACATCTCAAGTTAATGGTACAGACGCTGAAAATACAAGAGATTACGGTAATTATGGGGCTCACCCAATGTGATGTAATAGTAAATGGGGGTTTAAGGCCCCTACTGGCTGGCATTTGAAGGATATTATATTATTGCGTATGAATATCAAATACACCTGTAGAGATTATAAATTAGAAAGATTCATGTTAATGATAGATCCCGATATTCTGGGTAGATCCATATGTTATATTTAGAAAGGTTTTGGGATCTATGGTCTTTTCTACTTGGTTAATTTCTACAGGTGTCAATTGATGGAGTTCTACAAATGCAAGTCAGTGGGGTTGTCTTGAACATGGCGGAGGTCACTGCCCTGTGTGGGATAGAAATTATAATGATGTGTTTTGCATTGCAGCTGATACCTTGGCATCCAGAGTAGCCACATCCCAGCTGTATACGCTGGGATGCCCAGAACTAGTGGCCAAGAGCGCCGAGGACTACGAAAACATCTCCATCAGACTGGGAACTGATAAGCAATTGTAAGCTTATTTTTAATTTGCAACAATTAAATTGGGTAAAACTTATGGTTTCTGGTTTATGAAGAATTGCTTGTTTATAAATGAGAGAGTAATTTGCAAAGAGAAATTATAGTAATCAGCAAAGCAATCAATGTTCATTGTATTTCTCAACTTGAAATTTGTTTGCAATTGGCAATAATAAAAATGTCTCTTGTCTGCAATAATAACTATATTGAATTGTTTATCTTACAGCTTGGTAGACATGAGAGCAAAGGTATGGAGTGGACGTGTATCAAGTCCCTTGTTCAACACCGAAACATACGCTCATGATCTTGAGAGGCTCTACAAACGAATGTGGGATCGCTTTGAGCAGAGAAAGGCACCTGATCATCTCACCAAACCATGGGAGGTTTGAATGGAAAACTCCTACATAGACTTGTAAATAATTCCTTATCATTTGAATCATCTGCCCAGCACAATTTCCTAAACCCAAATTTGTGACATTTGTAAATATTCCATTCATATTCATCAATAAATCACCACAATTTCACCAAGAGCGAAACGGACGCTTTTCCAAATGGAATTTATTTTCAAAATGTAAAAATAAAAAGTTAGAAAAAGGAGCAGAAATGTGACACCGCACTGGGAATCTACCTAGATTGATAGAAAAATATGGAGATGTGGCTTTGATGTTTGAAGCATTTGATTGCTTGATCCAATTGTTTCTATATATGTGAAGAAACATGAATGATACCTAAAGGAGTGAATGAGCAGGCAAGCTTATTTAAATACATGAATGATCAGTGTCAGCCCAAAGACCATATGTGGTCATTTTATCTTGTATGAGTATTTATTGTTAAGAGTAAGATGTGCTAAAATTTGCTCTTTAAGCAGCAAAATTTTGCAACAATTAGTAAAATTGTTTTACAAACATGTATGGATCAGATTTTCATATGATGCAAATATATGTAATTTTAAGAAATATGAAATATAAACCACTGAATTTGCTCTATAGGATGAGTTCCATGTTTAAGATAAGCTTTGCTTTTAGATTAATAAACAACATTACCTCTTAAGCATGTACATCCTTTCCAAAATGTTTAACTTAATATATATTGAATTGTATATCCCACTTAATATTCCCAGGGTTAACACCAGTTTCAATTTAAGCACAAAGGACATAAAACAAACATGAAGTGTATTTACTGTAGAGGATGTAAAGGTTTGGAATTTAAATCAGAGGTTGAAGGAATAATTTTATCTTTAAATTTAAACCACCATTTCTCAAGGGTGGTTAGTTTTATAAATCTGGAATTAGCCTGGACGGAGATTATTTAATTGAGCAATGTACAATAGCAATTCACAATAACAATACAAAAACTCATAATCACTTGTGGCATAATGCAAATTTCTATATAACAGCGTCTCATCGGCATATTCCCAAGCCATGTTGATTATTGTATTTTGCCGTTCCACTGGTGTAGTTGAAATCCTGCCTAGTTTGATTCATCACATTTTATATATGCCCCATTCCTGAATATGTATGTAGCCAGAGTATGATTTATTGTGTTCAATTTTGAGTTTGGTATGATTTATGGTGTTCAGTATAGTTAGGAATCACACGAGTTTCTTGTCATGATGAATGGATGTGAACTAAATGAAGCAGTGGAATGCACGAGTAGACCAGCTTTTAAGTTATGTTGGCCAGGACATGTATAACCCCTCTCACCCAATGTCAAGGCTTTGTGTTATGTTTAAATAAAATATCAAAACCTATCTTGTTCTTTTTAGCTCTTTCATAGGCCATAAATATGTTGAAACTCCTAGATTTCAAAGATGCATTTGTGTATTAAAACCATATGTAATAAAATATGTGTAAGATATCAATAATTTTGTTTGATGAATAATACATAAAAAAGTCTCCTGTGCAGTCATTGTCACGATTGAGCTGTTGCATAATGGCTGATTGCTTTTGCAATTTGCCATGGTTTGAACTGCATGGAAACCATTAATTTGGTTTCTAAGTTTGTATATATAGCACCATCAACAGACTGAGTCTGGTGTCCGCGCTATACAAATTTTATTATTATTGCACATAGACGATGCAGCTTCGAGTCCTCTGTGTCATTCAAACTACTGCATCTATGTTGACTTGCTGGAGGCTGTTAATCAACACTGAGCACTACACTTTCTAATTACACATGGCACCACTTAAAAATCATACTGTACAAAGATAAAAGTAAATTACCATCTGCGGTTAGTAGAATTGTGAAAATATGTGTACCTCAAAAATGTATTGGTGTTCATCGACAGCCTCCAGCTAGGCAAGATACAATCTGCAGTGCTGAAAGTCTTCAGGAAATAACCTGAATTCAAAATGGTCTGAACTCAGTCTGAAACATCCAAAAATGACATTTCTGAAAGGGGGTAGGGGTATCTTCAGGTTAGTTTTTCAGGGTTTCAGGTTTTTTCCTGAATGCTGACTTTCATCACTGAATCTGTCAAGTGCTCCGCTTTGACCCCTAGTGTCTTAAACCCCTAACGGACAGGAAGGACGTTGATGTCCCCATTGTTCTGGCTTGATGACGTCATTTGTAACATTCTGAAGGGCTGCAACTTGTTACAATGTAATCATGATAATGACGTCAGACTGAGTGGATCATGAACTTTGACCCCAGCACTTCATTAAGCAAATTTAGTAACCATGGTTATTAATTTTATAAATTTAGTATTTGGATACACTAGTCCAGACAAAAATTGGTTAGTCCAGCCAATTAACAAAATTTAGATAACCTAGCCCCTTAGGGGTTAATAGTGAAAGTTGGAATTGATAGTGTAACAATTTGGAATTAAATTGTGTAACAAAATTCAGTCTTGACAAATTTTCCAAGTCTTTTGACTTCATGAAATAAATTGAATGAATAGAAAAGCCTTGTACTGACATGGAACAGTTATACCACAGATGGTGTCATGATCGCATTTTAAAGTAAATGTTCCATCTGGTGGGAAAAGTGTGAGTTCGATCATGACTAGAGGAAAGTATATGACTCCACTTGTCTTTCCATCCACTTCAATTTTCCCAGAAACTACTGCGTGAAAGATTAAGCAACTAGAAGGCAAGGTGTTGTATTTTACTTAAAGAAAATGTTTACAAACATTCCAAAAATATAGCTCCAAGGCAGTTTGCCTATTGATTTGGTTTTTTTTGCCTGTGTACCAAACTTATGTGTCACCCGGCCTTCACAAGGTTGAACATTTGGAGAAGAGAATGGTTATATGCCCAGCAAAGGAGTGACCCCTCAATTACAAGCAAGGGAATGGTCAGTAAATATAGATTGGATAGCTCATTGTCACATCAATGGTCTTTACTTGGAAAGCTTTCGTGAAATCACAAAAGTCACAGGCAATTTTTCAAAGATTTGGGATATGCTAAAATGAGATATATGGTCATGAAACTGATACAAACTAGCTCGAGAATCTCTAGCAGTGAATTTGCCTTTTGTTTAGTTTGGGCCCGGCCCTAAGCTGCTCAAAAATGTTTAAAATGCAAATAAAATATAGCAGAAAATATCCTTAGGAAAGGGCTAGTTATTTAGGGAGTGGATGCCATGACCAGATACAAACAAGCTATCTCCCAAATATACCAAATAAACCCACCATGATTACTGCGTTTTGCAGAAAGTATCGAGTACTATGCAGTAATCTGTGGTCATTGTTCGAGTTTGAGCGAGAATGAATCTCCACCAAAAAAGTTTTTAGACCATGCAATCTCCCACAGAACAAGATTTGCGTGTGACCTCTGGTGGAGAATGTGATGCAAATGATGACTCGAAGGCGTTGTTTTGTGACCTGGCCTTGACCCTGAACTTGGCCTATATTTCCTCTCCATCTTTGGCGCAAAATTGATAGGTAGGTCCTGTTTGTGAATTGTTGTTTATGCTCTAAAATTATACTTTTCAAATAGCTTTCCACATATCAATTTAGCATAAAAGAAATAAATCTACAAAGAAAATGTTCCCTAACTTTTTGGAGGGTGGAGCAAGTGTGTTTATGGGAAACTAAACTTTCCACTGCGGACAGTGAACTCGCTTCGCATCGGCACTTCCTGGGTTGGAGACAGCAACACAGAACACGAAATCCGGGCTTTGGTTATAAAGTTAAAGTTTGGAAGGTACTGCTCACACTGATTGCTTATTGATGGGCTTGAAATGACAGTTTAAACTTAGCAAGAAGTGCAATATTTTGTTTGGGGTGGGTTCTTGTCTGCAAAGTGACAAAAGTTCCAAAATCTTGGTAAAATGTTCTGAAACATCACAGTAGTTATCAATATCATTGATGGCTGACTCAGACTGTGTGTTACAGCATTACAATATGACTGTGAACCTCATCTGTCAATCGTCCAATTGCTTTCTTAAATGGGAATATAATGTCTGAGATACAAGTGATAGGGCTAATGGGCTAATGCTCATATGATTCATGCATTTGAAGAGTGAAATTGAAACGTTCACTATTTATAACTTTACAGGCCCCCTGCCAATCTCTCCGACCAATGATTAAATATAGTGTAGTCGTACAGTTCTGGTTCCAGTAAAGTTGTACAGTTCTGGTGTGTACTTCACAATGGGGAAAAAAGCATGGAGATCGAAAAATCGGCCTATGGTAAAATTACATTCAGCCAACCCAAATTTTTTTCAGAGTTTTATGATGAGTCACATCATGATGTTTGGTCACATGATCACTACTGATCAATGTTATTTTACATTGACAACATCATTGTGCCTTGTAAAAAATAAACACTTTTAAAGTGATGAAAGGCAATTGGAATACAAGAATACATAAGGAACACAACATTCAGCTAAATTACAATTAGTATAACACAGGTTTGTTTGATGTTTGACCCTCATTTGTGGTAGTAGTAGTCATTGTTACATTGACCCAATGGTGGTCATTGTTGCTGAACTGGTCATTATTGCCAAAGTGGTCATCATTGCTACAGTGGTCATTGTCGCTATAGTGGTTATTGTTGTTAAAGTAGTCATTGTTGCATTGACCCTATAGTGGTCATTGCTGCTAAAGTGGTCATCATTGCCACAGTCATTGTTGCTACAGTAGTCATTGTTGCTACAGTAGTCATTGTTGCTACAGTAGTCATTGTTGCTACAGTGGTCATTCTTGCTACAGTGGTCATTCTTGCTACAGTAGTCATTCTTGCTACAGTAGTCATTCTTGCTACAGTAGTCATTGTTGCTACAGTGGTCATCATTGCCACAGTCATTGTTGCTACAGTAGTCGTTGTTGCTACAGTGGTCATTCTTGCTACAGTAGTCATTCTTGCTATAGTGGTCATTCTTGCTACAGTGGTCATTCTTGCTACAGTAGTCATTCTTGCTATAGTGGTCATTCTTGCTATCGTGGTAACCATTGTTGTAGTAGTCATTATTGCTATAATTTAGTCTTTATTGCTATAATAGTCAGTATTGCTTTAATAGTCATTATTGCTATAATAGTCAGTATTGCTATAATAGTCATTATTGCTACAATAGTCAGTATTGCTATAATAGTCACTATTGCTATAATAGTCAGTATTGCTATAATAGTCAGTATTGCTATAATAGTCAGTATTGCTACAATAGTCAGTATTGCTATAATAGTCTGTATTTCCACAGTGGTGATTATTGCAAAAGTTGTCATTATTGCTATAGTGGTCATCATTGCTATCATGGTTCTTGTGAACAAACTTAAATGGCAATTTGTTGACTTTGCCTGTGTCACAGTAGGCATATGCAAAGTTATCAGTTTGTGACAAAAACATTAAAAATGGTTCGAGGTGGTCAGTTATGGGCCATATAACATAAGTGGCATCTGAAATATTAACAGAATGTCTCACCTTCCAATATATTTAATTTGATGTTCAATACTAGTGATAATTCTTTTCAAAACCAGAGAAAAAGTCAATGTGTGAAAAATTTGAATGGATGTGCCATAACTTGCTAATAATATAGAAAAAACGTGAAAACAACACTTGTGAAATTATGCACCCAGAAAATGTATGTACATTGCAATAACCAAGGTGATGCAATCACACACTTTGGCCAACTTGATTCACTAGATGTGACACTCAGGTGACCTCTGAGGGATAAGTTCATGTCACTGCCTTATCACACCTAAAGCCAAGCACCTAATACATATATACACTCAAATTCTCATGATACATTTGATACACTGTATACATAGCTTCACCAATGCTAGGAATGATTATCATATTGTATTTCTGTATTAGAAAGATAGACATGCATAATATCTGACATAATGTTTTCAAACTTATTGCAGGTGTATAAACAATTATAAGAATTGGTACGAAATTATAGCACCTCGGAAAAGAGAATTTCCTTCATTTGATTTTAATAACTCAAAAGATTATACAATATTTATGTATTATGGAGAAGATTTGCAACTTACATTTTTCTGTGGGCTCAGTTTTTGTGTCTACATAAGGCAGACATGATTTTGGGGGAACATGTTGCAGTTTAAGTTCCTGAGCATTAAATGTCCAACTGGGACGTCATTCTGAGTTAAATGCAACTAATGATAATATTTTATGGGGATTACAAGTTCAATCAAAAGGTTTGCTTGTGTTTTATGATTACTAAAATGAATTTTTTGGTCTGAATTTCAATGTTATAACTTATCTATGATCATATAGGTACACAGCATGCATAATGTTTACACAAGAATTAAGATATGTTGCTCTTTGCAATATGGCACCTTTGCTGACGGGCTGTTCCTTGTAACAGATGTATTATAAATCCCAACTTTTCATTTCATATTGAAACAAGCTGACTACACATATGTTATGTTGGCAAGACATATGAATATTTAGGATTCATTCAGACAAAAAACATAATGCAAATTTATCTATGTTGCCAAGTGTTTGGAAACCCAGGAAATCTGACAAATTTCATGATGAGAGCAAAATTCAGTTGCTGACAGCTGTTTGTATGGTCATTGTTGGGATCTGATATCTTTTGAGCTAAGCAGTGGCAGGTTAAATGAGGTCATGTTATTAGCTGACTTTTATCTGGTCCTTCAAGTTCTAACGTACAGCAAAATGGTCAGGAAATGGCCCTGTGTAACCATTTGGTTACATTTAGTGTGAAAAATAAACATTGAACCAATCTGTTTATGAACAGGAGACAAGACGGGGGTAAAGAAATTTATTTTTGAAAGATTAACGGAGGTTTACATTTTGAACAGATTAAAGGAATTATGCAGTGATTTTTGAAAAACACATATAGAAATAATAAATTAATGATAAAGGTATTTGCCTGTTATATTCAATAAGTGTCTGTAAAACCTATTTGAACAAGAACCTAATTTATAGCCCCCTTTTTAAAGCACACTTCTTTCATGGGGCCATTTTTATGTGGGGTGTTGTCATAGAGGTGCTAAAATGACATAAGAGTATGACAATATGCTTTTGACGTCATGAATGGTATTGTCCTTTGAATAGTACTAGAATGACATCAAACAGTGCTACGCTACTTTGGGCCTCATCTGAGGCAGATCTCTGATAATAGTAGTGCTCTCATCGATGCTGATAAGTGTCAAAATGTTGTCAAATTTCTATCCAAACGACATGTCGACATGCATGAAATGATTATCAATATTTTGCCTACCTGTTAATTTATGTAAAGATTTAAATAAAAGAGCAAAAGCACATTATTTTGTGAGTTTTGTGTCTGTTGACTGAAATGTTGCCCTGTTCCATGGGCGTGGCCATTTGCAATCTCGCGTGTAACAGTAATCACATTGAGAGCGGGAGGCCTGCAATACAAGGTAAATAATGCAAGATACTGGGACCGATTTGTGAGGTTTATAATCTTTTATTTTCAATAAAAACAACAGGGTATTGATGTACACATATCAGATCAAAGTTGGGCAGTTCTTGTATTGATATATATATTGATATTATTTGACACAAGACACAAAAGTATCGACATGTGAAAACCTGTATCGATAAGAGCACTGTTAATAATAGTGCAACTTCTTTATCCTATTTCAACTTATCTCATTACTTTGTGTTAAACTTCAATATGTTGTCATGTTCTTATGAAGAAGTGCTTTTTATACACAAAATTACATATTTAATGCTTAATACTTTTTATGCAGGTTTACATTTTGAAAAGATTAATGGAGGTACTGGGTTATTGGAGGTACTGGGTTAATGGAGGCACTGGGTTTGCCAAGGCTCTTGTCATGTCCAAATATGACATAGATTTTCTTGAATAGTCCTCACCTCATTCATACAGACCTCACACAAACCTTGACAGTTATTTATATGTCTCTTATTTTGAGCTGAAATCACTAAACTTTGAAGTGGGTAACAGTATAGAGTACCTAAAAAAAATGTTCCTCATTTTTTAACAAAAGTGATTGGCATGCCTGAATAATGAGTGCTTTTGAAATGAAATCATCCGTCTGGAATGATCTTATCATCTTATCAAATTGTTGCGTCAATAATGTTGGCAAATTGCTCTCTTAATTATGCTTCTCTAGGCTAAAATATAATTAATTGTGTTATCTGTCATTTATAATGTAATCTGATATTTAAGGTTAATATGTACGAGATATAGAACATTTGAAATGGGCATGACATTTGAATATGTATATAAGCAGTCATCAATTTAGTCATGTATAATTAGAACTGAAAAAAGGGCATCCTGTGCCATGCTTTGGTCATGCCAGAGTCATGCCTGACCCTACAGTCATGCCTGCTCCGACATAGTCATACTTTACCCTAGTCTTGCCTGACCCTACAGTCTTGCCTGACCCTACAGTCTTGCCTGACACTATGTACAGTCTTGCCTGACCCTACAGTCTTGCCTGACTCTACAATCTTGCCAGACTCTACAGTCTTGCCTGACCCTACAGTCTTGCCTGACTCTACAGTCTTGCCTGACCCTACAGTCTTGCCTGACTCTACAGTCTTGCCTGACCCTAGTCTTGCCTGACCCTACAGTCTTGCCTGACCCTACAGTCTTGTCTGACCCTACAGTCTTGCCTGACCCTAGTCTTGCCTGACCAATGATATCTGTATGCCAGGCCAAGTTTTCTTTTTACTATTACCAGAAACAAACACTTAATGATAGTTTTCTTTTTACTATTACCAGAAACAAACACTTAATGATAGGTTAATCTCATGCCATGTAGAATAAATAGCTGTGATGATGATGAAGAATTGGGCTCCACTTCAGATTGCGTGTCATATAGGACGTGAGGCATGTGTCATTCGGCTGATTATATCCTGGCCTCTAGGATGTTGTTATCGACTTCAGCCTGATTCATACGAAATGGGCCAAATATAGACACATCTGTTCAGAAACTTACATGAAATACCAATACTGTATGTTCAAAATTTAAGGTAAATTGTAGGTCTCTCAAATATAACAATAACATATAAGTGTAACTTTTTATATTTTATATACATGTATATGAATTTGGTGATTGATGGTCACAGAGTTAGGCAGATGTGTACAGTGCGCTGAACAGTGCAATGGTTAGAAGGCAGCATTGTAACATTATTGCCAGTGAATATTGTGATACTCTGTTTATTCCAAATGCATCCTGGTGGAACACTGTCTTGACACTGGATGTGTTGATATAGCACCAGGTCCTGTCTTTATCTTGGTATATTTGCCATCATGGTTAGCAGAATGTAGACCTGTGCTTTTGCAGATCAAACAAACTGTATCATAAGTGAATGTATGGTGTGAAATCTGTTAAGATCACCAAAGAAATATGTAGATTAGCAGCAAGGAATGGTGGTGATGTGTTTTGGGAAGTATGTTGTTGTTCAGAGATTGGTGGTTAATTTGAGGCATGACATAACTTGGAGTGCGCCAGCGAGAGTGTAAACACTGGCCCATGCATGACACACTGACCCCATACTGCACCTCGGAGCCAGCCAATCAGGGCCAGCCCAACAATGTGGCCGGTCCAAGGCTTCCCTGCTAGGCCTGTGTGTGTGAGAAGACATCAGACACTGCGCAGATACAGACACACCACTGAACACAACCATCCAGCTGAAATATACACAGCACAAAGGATAGACCCACGTACATTGCAAGCCTCAGGAGTTTGATTTCAACTGTACATTTCAGCACTTTGGTAAGTGTGGGCAGTTTTGCCTGGTTTAATTGTGACATGAGCTGTTGCTAGGCTGCTCCCCGTCTGCCTCTCCATTGTTTAGGAGGTCCCATCACACTCTGACATCCACTCCCGCAGAATATGCCCCACATACCAGCAGGAGGTGTAACAAAGTCCTGGACACTTGTAACTGTTCACCATGCACTCGTAAAGTAGGTTCTTGTGATAACACTCAGAGAGAAAACATTTCAATTTTGGCCCAAGAAAATGACCTCATTTTACTCCAGGGGTGAGTAGGTCAGGAATGCCACCAGAGATATCTAGGAGATAAAATAGCCACTAGAGGGAGCAGATTGTGATTAGAAATGGCAGGATGTTTATCCTGACATTTAGGATAACACTGTTTACAGTTAGGATCTATTTGGCCTTTTAATACCTTCGTGACAGTTGGCAATAAAGCAGGCCCTTGAGGCAGCAAAAGGGACAACTCCACAGTCTGAGGATTTTAAAATTATATTTCCGTACTTTTCATAAATTGTTTAAGTTTAAATTAAGACAGCAGGATTGTCATTCATATGAAGCAAATCTTTTAGATTTGTAGGTTATCCTAATTTTGTGGTCAGAGCAAGGATATTTTGGTACCCTGGGTTACAATGAGCAGGGTATTGGGGGAGCAGGGATATTTTTGGTAATTTGGGGGCACATTGAGCAGGGGATCAGGGATATTCTGGGAGTTAGGGGATTTCCATGCAGCATGAAAGCCTGCATCTAAATCCTCCAGCAGTAAGTGAATTGATATTTGATGATTCCTGTCCAAAATTAGGTCTAATGGAGATAATGTAGAGTTTTCATTCATGTTAGCAGAATGTATACATACCAGGATGTGTGCATTTACAAGTGATATTCATAAATGTATAGCACTGGACAACCTATTTTGTCAGTGATATTTATTAATTATAGCACCAGACAGCCTATTCATCAATGATATACAATTATAGCACTGGACTGCCTATTTATCAGTTATATTCTAGTGTTCCTGGAATGTGATATTTGAGCTGTGAGTAAGAAGCCATGCTATTAAGAGTGTTACAAGACATGGCTATCGTATCATGCTGGTACAGTCATTATGCATCATCAAATCCCAGACTAAACAAAAAAGTAATGCTAGTATGTTACTGAGGGAGATATATAGCTCTGATAAATCAGCATATACAGTCAGCACCCAGACAGGATGGGAGGCAGTGAGTTGTCCCCAGAGATAGATCAGCATATGGTCAGCACCCAGACAGGATGGGAGGCAGTGAGTTGTCCCCAGAGATAGATCAGCATATGGTCAGCACCCAGACAGGATGGGAGGCAGTGAGTAGTCCCCAGAGATAGATCTGCATACAGTCAGCACCCAGACAGGATGGGAGGCAGTGAGTAGTCCCCAGAGATAGATCTTCATACAGTCAGCACCCAGACAGGATGGGGGACAGTGAGTAGTCCCCAGAGATAGATCTTCATACAGTCAGCACCCAGACTGGATGGGAGGCAGTGAGTTGTCCCCAGAGATAGATCAGCATACAGTCAGCACCCAGACAGGATGGGAGGCAGTTAGAGATAGATCAATCTGCCCCCAGGTAACGACACTCAGCATTCACCATTACAGCCCTGCAATTGTTTCCACCCTGATTCATGCCCAGACCAATCTTATAAGTTGAGCCAGGAATGACAGTGTTTAATTACAAGGCATTGTATATAATATATATAAGTAGGGCCTGTCAAAGTATATCAAATTACTTTTTTTAGAAGAAGTAGGGAGAGTTTGTTGGTTTAAATGGTCTATTATAGAGATACCTACCAGCATATATTAAATGAAAATAGTTGCACGATACTAAGATGAATTTGTAAGGAGATATGAACATTCACCTGCTCTTCCTGGTATCACTGTGAGCCGGTCACCTCCAGTAATCATATAGATCACATTAACCTGCTCTTCCTGGTATCACTGTGAGCCAGTCACCTCCAGTAATCATATAGATCACATTAACCTGCTCTTCCTGGTATCAGTGTGAGCCGGTCACCTCCAGTAATCATATAGATCACATTAACCTGCCCTTCCTGGTATCAGTGTGAGCCGGTCACCTCCAGTAATCCTATAGATCACATTAACCTGCCCTTCCTGGTATCAGTGTGAGCCGGTCACCTCCTGTAATCATATAGATCACATTAACCTGCCCTTCCTGGTATCAGTGTGAGCCGGTCACCTCCTGTAATCATATAGATCACATTATATGGTGTATCATGGGGCATTCTGTGACTTCACTTAAATTGAGAGGAGGTGTATCATGGGGCATTCTATGATTTCACTTAAATAGAGAGGAGGTGTATCATGGGGCATTCTATGACTTCACTTAAATAGAGAGGAGGTGTATCATGGGGCATTCTATGACTTCACTTAAATAGAGAGGTGTATCATGGGGCATTCTATGACTTCACTTAAATAGAGAGGAGGTGTATCATGGGGCATTCTATGACTTCACTTAAATAGAGAGGAGGTGTATCATGGGGCATTCTATGACTTCACTTAAATAGAGAGGTGTATCATGGGGCATTCTATGACTTCACTTAAATAGAGAGGAGGTGTATCATGGGGCATTCTATGACTTCACTTAAATAGAGAGGAGGTGTATCATGGGGCATTCTATGACTTCACTTAAATAGAGAGGAGGTGTATCATGGGGCATTCTATGACTTCACTTAAATAGAGAGGAGGTGTATCATGGGGCAGTGGAGTTGGAAGTCTTACTACAATGTGAGGATGGAGCCATGACAGACGTAGCTCATTATGTGTGGTCAGCATGTGTGACATTTGTACCACATTCACTGTGACACACTTAGCATGGTATCCCCCCAGGCACTGCTGACGAGCTGGACCGAGCACCGAGCGGAACCAAGACTCGCTGTGCTTTGATCTTCTGTACAGGGATTAAAATAGTAGAAAGCCTCTCCTTTTATTCTTTTATTCATTCATATTTCTTTTGCAGTGATCTTTTATTTCAGTGATCACATTTTAAAGCTTGATCATATTAACCATAAAAATTATACAAACTTCACAACCAGAGAAAAAAAAAACAAACAATTGTTAGTCATCAAAACAAATTTGCATTCCGGGATTGTTCAGGTTGACGGTTATACGTTATGTTATATGTTAGACATGTTTGATAGAGGGGACTGATTCAGGAGATATGATTCAGGAGATATGATTACCTGAGTGTTGTTGAAGATAGTGCTATGTTTTCCCCAGGAGCTGTAGGCCAAGTGACTTGGAGGGTTGATATGAGATGCGTCTTCTGGACAGATGTTTGGACAGATATAAGCAGTCAGTGCTAGTGACATAATTGGTTGCTTTTTTTCAACTTAACTAGCCATGTCATTTTGGTTGCTCTAAGGTGATGTCTTTATGATGTTTATATTAAGGAAGCTTGAATTTTTTGTGTTCAGTTCTTGCCACAGTTCAGTGTTTCAACTTGTGACCTAGATCAACTTGAACCCTTTAATCACCCAAGGGGCACTCTATAAAGATCCATCAGTGACCTCCATAAAGATCCATTAGTGACCTCCATAAAGATCCATCAGTGACCTCCATAAAGATCCATCAGTGACCTCCATAAAGATCCATCAGTGACCTCCATAAAGATCCATCAGTGACCTCCATAAATATCCATCAGTGACCTCCATAAAGATCCATTAGTGACCTCCATAAAGATCCATCAGTGACCTCCATAAAGATCCATCAGTGACCTCCTTAAAGATCCATCAGTGACCTCCATAAAGATCCATCATTGACCTCCATAAAGATCCATCAGTAACCTCCATAAAGATCCATCAGTAACCTCCATAAAGATCCATCAGTGACTTTCAATAAAATCCATCAGTGACCTTCATAAAGATCCATTAGTAACCTCCACATATATGAATACAATCATGAATACAGTTGAATAACCTGAATGCATGTCAGTACAGCTATATAAACTTGACCGTACATCAGTACAGCTGTATAAACCTGACATACATAACTACAACTGTATAAACCTGACGCACATAACTACAGCTGTATAAACCTGACCATACATCACTACACCTGTATAAACCTGACGTACATCACTACAGCTGTATAAACCTGATGTACATCACTACAGCTGTCTAAACCTGACGTACATAACTACAGCTGTATAAACCTGATGTACATCACTACAGCTGTCTAAACCTGACGTACATAACTACAGCTGTATAAACCTGATGTACATCACTACAGCTGTCTAAACCTGACGTACATAACTACAGCTGTATAAACCTGATGTACATCACTACAGCTGTCTAAACCTGACGTACATAACTACAGCTGTATAAAATTGACCATACATCAGTACAGCTGTATAAACTTGACCATACATCAGTACAGCTGTTTAAATCTGACCTTGCATCACTATAGCTGTATAAGCCTGACTGTATAGCTGTATAAACCTGACATACATAACTACAGCTGTATAAACCTGACCATACATCAGTACAGCTGTATAAACTTGACCATACATCAGTACAGCTGTTTAAATCGGGCCTTGCATCACTACAGCTGTATAAGCCTGACTGTATAGCTGTATAAACCTGACTGTAAGATGAGGGGGTAGCTTCCCCTTATCCTATGGCATTTATCTTGAGGGCACTCAGGGGGAACTATAGTATAAGATCTGTAGTGACGTTGTCCTTGGCAACACTCCTGTCCCATTGTGAGAGCATTATCAATGCACAGGGCAAGAAATTTACCGATTCTTCTTCTGTATTGTTGAGATTCTCATATAGACAGGAAGGTTATTGCATTTCTTATATCTGTCCCAGGGAGCTGAAAGACGGGAATTTTAATTGTTGCAGTGATGGGGGAATTTTTCAGTCACTGTGTGTTCATTGACATTGATCATCTCCTCTGAAAAAATTATGGTGGAAAGTCTTAGCTATTAATAGGCAATAATTTTCAGGGGACCAATTCTATCTCTTTAACTTAAGGGCCAGATTATGTTCCATTTCGTGATGATTTTTTTCTCGAAAATCTAACAGCTATCATTGAGTTGACAAATTAACATGACAAATTGGGGCCAAATTCAATATGTAACATGCATTTGATTGGTCAAAATTGTCATCTGCTCAGGTCTGCCTTTGTAAAGGATTTATTTGATCATTAAGTCAGCACAAGCTGACTTTATGTATTTGCTCCGTTTCCACCGTGTCCGCGGCCTCCGCCGTCACCGCTGCACTTTGTTTTCTTCATCATTCCTTTATTCTTGGACATAAGGACTAGATACTATAACATGATAATATGTAGGCCTGGGAAATTTTTTCATAGATTGTGATATTATGTAAATATATTGTAAATATATGTATCCTGTACAATATGTTCATGATTTGGAGAATAATTTATGTAACTAGATTGCTTTGACCGACTCATAGCACAAAAGAGATTGACATTTGTGAGTTGGATAGTGCATGAACTTTTATGCATTAAATACTGTGCCGACTTCAGTTTTGTGCCACGCAGAAACTTTCTAGTTCATCAAGCAATTTCCAGAAATTGTTAAAAAAAAACAATGATCAGCATATTTCTGAGGCCATTGGCCTATGTTTTTTATTATGTCATACATTGATACTTCAGTCTGAGAGGCACCATAGCTTTGATTGATAAAACCTGTTAATAGTAGTTTGAAAAACATAAACCTAATCTAGTGTCTTGATAAATGCAATGATTATTTTAAGCAGGTATTGATCTGTACATTTGGGGAATCTAGGCAGATATTAGCATATCCGGAATGTAGACAGATATTAACACAGGAGGAATGTAGACAGATATTAGCATATTGGAAATGTAGACAGATATTAGCATATTGGAAATGTAGGCAGAGATTAGCATATTTGAAATGTAGGCAGATATTAGCATATTGGAAATGTAGGCAGAGATTAGCATATTGGAAATGTAGGTAGATATTAGCATATTGGAAATGTAGGCAGAGATTAGCATATTGGAAATGTAGGCAGAGATTAGCATATTGGAAATGTAGGCAGAGATTAGCATATTTGAAATGTAGGCAGAGATTAGCATATTGGAAATGTAGGTAGATATTAGCATATTGGAAATGTAGGCAGATATTAGCATATTGGAAATGTAGGTAGATACAGTGTATGAAATTTGAGTAAAAAAGTGTGTAGCCATAAGGGCTATGAAAGCTGTAAGTTCAAAGCCCTGAGTAAAAGTTTATAGCCATCGACTAATTTCATTGGTCAAAGGCACCCGATACTGACCAATCAGAATTGTTCATATGGAATGCCTTCGGCTTGGTCCATGCTGAAGTCTGGCGCATCGAGGCTCTCTTTTCATACTACGCATTGACCACATTTGTGAAAGGAGACTGGTGTGCGATGTGACAGACATTAGCATATTGGAAATGTAGACAGACATTAGCACATTGAAAATGTAGGCAGATATTAACATATTGGAAATGTAGACAGACATTAGCATATTGGAAATGTAGACAGACATTAGCATATTGGAAATGTAGACAGACATTAGCATATTGGAAATGTAGGCATACATTAGCATATTGGAAATGTAGACAGACATTAGCATATTGGAAATGTAGACAGACATTAGCACATTGAAAATGTAGGCAGATATTAACATATTGGAAATGTAGACAGACATTAGCATATTGGAAATGTAGACAGACATTAGCATATTGGAAATGTAGACAGACATTAGCATATTGGAAATGTAGGCATACATTAGCATATTGGAAATGTAGACAGACATTAGCATATTGGAAATGTAGACAGACATTAGCATATTAGGAATGCAGGCAGATATTAGCATATTAGGACTGTAGGCAGATATTAACACATTAGGAATTTAGGCATATATTAGCATATTAGGAATGTAGACAGATCTCTATTGTTATATTTCGAGGGGATGGTAATTATCACTTGAGATAACAACTCAGGAACATACTCAGAATTAATGTCCGGCATTTATGGATTACCTGGATACATTGAAAGATAATAACCTCGTCATCAAACAGTCTCATCTAAGATATATATACTGAGTACATATCAGTTACAGATAAGATGATATGTGAGTCAAGAGCTTGGTTCTCTGCTTTGACCAGCCTGTGTCAATGGAACACATTTTGTCAACCAGATGTGTGTATGGCACTCATAGTATTATTAAGGTTATTTTAAAAGATGTTTTTGTAAAACACTGACCAAAAATAGGAAATATTTTGAAAAGCCTAATTTGAATTGAAATTATTTTATAGAACTTTTTAATTTCAGATAAAAGTGGAAATATTTTACTATATATTATTTGAATGAATAAATATATCAGAAATATAGTACTTAAATTTGGGAAGTGACTTGATCATACTTTTGAGTATCTTTCATAGGATTATGATATAATACTGTTTATCTGTTGATTAAGTTGAGAGTAAACTGGTGAGACAGACATATAAGGAAGGCTACTTTCGGAGTGGTGTGTGTGTGTGTCGTGACTTGGCCCCGCTGACTTAACCTATTTAGGTACATCCTGGTCAACGACCGTAGCCTCAATGACCATGTTTGGTCATCATGTGCCAATTTTATATCTTTACAATGTTCATAAAGTAAATTGAGCTCTAACATAAGCCTCTGTCTGGAAGTGTGAACCCCCAGATATCCCCAGGAATATCTTCCAACCGGCAAGCTAACATTGTGGGTCTTTGCACCTGAGAATTTGTACTTTTGTTATTTTTTTTATAATATCATGCTTACAGAATGACATATATTGACATGTTTATTTTCAGGGATACATCATCACCATGGCAATTTGTACTTTTGTTATTTTTTTTATAATATCATGCTTACAGAATGACATATATTGACATGTTTATTTTCAGTGATACATCATCACCATGGCAATTTGTACTTTTGTTATTTTTTTTTATAATATTATGCTTACAGAATGACATATATTGACATGTTTATTTTCAGGGATACATCATCACCATGGCAATTTGTACTTTTGTTATTTTTTTTATAATATCATGCTTACAGAATGACATATATTGACATGTTTATTTTCAGTGATACATCATCACCATGGCAACTCCACAGTCTCCCAAGATTCCATCAGCTATTGGCAGCTCTATCTCAGGGTTTGATGCCTCCAAACTGAAGCATGCCGACACACAGGAGAAAAACCCTCTGCCCACCAAAGAAGGTACGTAGCAAAGTCACACAAAATTACATAGTTAAAAGTTATTTCAGTTCAATTCTCACTCTTGTTGTGAGCCATTATTTTATGACAGACAATGACAGAATGTCAGGATACTGGCAAAATATTTATAAAGGATTTAAAGTCGCTATGAGAGATAACTTTAATAGATCTTTGCCTCTCTATCAAGATTTGTGGAATTTGGTTTGAACATTGTATTCAGGCCCCATGGAATCATTGTGATGTACAGAGTGCAGAGAGCCTTTCAGCCGAGTACAAGCCTTTCAGCAAAGTTTGAATAGTTTGACAACTTGTTGGCACAACTCTAGAAACCACGGAGGGTTCTACATTGATATCTTTCCATAGAATTGGCATGATATAACAAATAGAACATTTTGGGGTCTGTAAAATATTTTTACAGACCTTGGCGTGAAGGATTAAGGTCACTGCCCCAGGAGGGTGGATAGACTGCCTAGATACACTGACCCATCATAACTGCTGGGCCATAATATTAAATATTGAAAATATTAGAAATATTAGATAATATAACCAGAGCCAGTCCATACTTGTTTCAATGCTCAAACCCCTCCAGGGTGAATCAATAGATAGGGAATAGATAAGAAATAGATCGGGAATAGATATAGAATAGATTGGGAATCAACAGGGAATGGATAAAGAATAGGTAGAGAATAGATCAGGAATAGATAGAGAATATGAATATGTGGAATAGACATCAGTTTTCTGGGGGTTTTGGGGGTTTTTTTTCTGGGTTTAGCCACATTTGATTTGTTTGTATTAACAACGCACTTTTATGGTTATATCAGCATGCCAGATATTCACCTTTCTGCACCATGCAGAATGACCAAAATATTTGTCTGAGCCTCAAATCCAGTGTTTGATAGAATTGACCTGGCTTTACATGGGCTAAGTTATGATGTGAAGACCAGTCTATTGGCAATATAGACAGCCATTATCATACTCCAGTGCCTGCACTTGTTTGGGTAAGTCTTAATATCTGGAACCTTTGCCAACTCATATCATGAAAATACCCAGACTAGGTCACTACAGTGTTTAGAGTAATGCCCTCCTGCTATTTCCCCATTTAGATAATGACCTTGTAAATGAATGAGACAAAGTATCTCCTAAATCTGTCAAAAAGCATTACCACTGGTGAATCACTTGCTTTGAATTTTTTTCCTAAAATGCAAAGTTTTACTGGTTGTATGTATTCTCATAAATATGATTACAACAGGGTTTTTATTCTGACATTCACCATAACAATAGACCCATTGTTTGGGCAAAAAAAAACACAGGCTACAAAGTGAAAACTACATGGCACAAGGGATGTTTACTGCATGGCTTATTTCATGGTGTACAAATGTGGTGTGAAAAATTAATCTACTCTGAAGTTTATTGGCTGTTATTCAGGCTGAAGTTTGAATAATTAGACAGTTGAAGTGACCCAAAAATGTACTTTGAAATCTAAAACCTTGCTTGTTATTTTTAGTGTTTTTAGGTTGCAAGATGATAATAATAGTGTTTTCTTTAAGGTTTTTACATTTAATACTCTGGAAGGCCCAGTACTTTATCTAGTGTCATCTACAGGTGAAAATAGCAAATTGATTAAGAAGGCCTCTCGTCTTACAGGAAAACATTTAAATAAACAATGTCTTGTGCATGTAACACAGGGGAATAAATTGATCACAATGATTATCTAACCCAGATTTAAATGGACAAATGGACATCAAGATTCCTGCTTCATGTTCTTTGTTTCCCCATATACACTAAATTTTAACATTGTTCCTGAAGATATGACATATATCTCACCTAGGGGTCATCATTTATCAGGCAAATACCCATCAAGTCCTGGTTCTGGACATTTGAGCGCCAATCTTCATCTGGCCATGTAAGATTAGCATATGTCCCATACAGAGCCTCTCACCCCATACAGGGGTCTCTGGAAGGGCTCTGAGGGCATATCTGGCACAGTTTGGGGAGGGGTGCTGATGGGATATCTGGCACAGTCTGGGGAGGGGTGCTGATGGGATATCTGGCACAGTCTGGGGAGGGGTGCTGATGGGATATCTGGCACAGTCTGGGGAGGGGTGCTGATGGGATATCTGGCACAGTCTGGGGAGGGGCTCTGAGGGGATATCTTGCACAGTCTGGGATGGGCTCTGAGGGGATATCTGGTGCAGTCTGGGAGGGGCTCTGAGGGGATATCTGGCACAGTCTGGGAGGGGCTCTGAGGGGATATCTTGCACAGTCTGGGATGGGCTCTGAGGGGATATCTGGTACAGTCTGGGAGGGGCTCTGAGGGGATATCTGGTACAGTTTGTGAAGGGTTTTGAAGGGATATCTCGCATAGTCTGGGAAGGGGCTCTGATGGGATATCTGGCACAGTCTGGGGAGGGGCTCTGGATGGGATGTCTGGCACAGTCTGGAGAGGGGCTCTGAGGGGATATCTGGTACAGTTTGTGAAGGGTTTTGAAGGGATATCTCGCATAGTCTGGGAAGGGGCTCTGATGGGATATCTAGCACAGTCTGGGGAGGGGCTCTGGATGGGATACCTGGCACAGTCTGGGGAGGGGCTCTGGGTGGATAGATGTGAGGTCAAGGCCTTGCATGACCGCATCAAAGTTGTTGAAACTTGCAAATGAAACTTGCAAATTAATGAAACTTGCAAATTAAACTCTCATAATAGAACTGACTGTCCCTTCATATCAGCCCAGATATTTATTGATGGGTATGGAACTATATGGTTTGTGAAGCAAAGAAATTAATCACCTAAATAGCTCGTCTTAAAATTTAACACTCATATGGTGTTTTGGAAACCCCTTAAAAACTTCATAAAAAAACTCATCTAAAGAAATATTGTAGCTTATATTCAAGAAGTGATATCCTTATTGAGATCTTAAAATCATTTTTCATCAGTCGCATACCACCTCTGTGAAAATACATTGTTTTCTGTGGCCAAGAATTCCACATATGAGCATGCAGTTATCATACAGCTGTGTATTTGGTTGGCTCTTGTAAATGTTCATGCACAATAACACAAATATACAAGAGTATATATGTGTACTTGCCAATTTCAAATGTTCAAAGGTAATTAGAAATGCATCATTTATAATTTACATAAATAGGAGGGGGGTGGATATTGGAAAATTATCTCCCTGATATCAGCCTTGCCCAATAAGGAAAATTAGGATTTTTCACTTGATCCTCTGTTTAAGATTAATGATCCATCCCTCATTTGTTGTTGTGCTCGCTTTCTAATCATACCAATGACACCGATTGCCTATGTCATTACACATATGACCAGTGATATTTAAACAGAGATTGGAAACAGCAGGTCTGCCACTAGGTGTCAGCGCGGTGCACCATGCAACTCAGATGTGCAACGGTTGCAGATCAGCGATAAATAGATTTGCATTTATCACAGTCTTCCATTCTTGATTTAATTAACGTACGGTTAACATAGATATGTGATAAGTAAGTAATTCTCGTCATAATTTTTTGCAAAAAAGACATATTTGTACAAGTCCATGTGTGGACCTAGGTCCTTGTTATAGGGCTAAATGTGGTATTTACCGAGATCGGTTTGCCTGAGTGATAATGCAGAACTTCAGCTTGTTTCCAATCTCTGTATTAAATGTCTCTAATATGACAAAATATTTGACTCGGTGCCTGGCTGCTAAGAAAAAGCTTGCACTGGTTCCATACCAGGCTCTGCATTACTTTGTATGGACCAGACCTGATTTACTATGGAGAGTTTGATATTGTGTGACAAGAATCACATCATGAACAAATTGCTCCTTTGAGTTTTTCCAAGCCACTATATGTGTCTCATATGATTTGTCTGTCATGACCATAAAGGCTTCATACAAGTGATAAAATCACCCAAGTGTTATAAATATGTGTCATAAATCAAATCAAATAATCTGGACACAACCTTATCATGAGTGTCAGTACTATTAGGTTAGGATATAATCTCTGTGTATTCTGGCTGACCCGCTAACATGTTGACTAAAGCACACCAGAAAGGTCACTGAGATTATACTCTTGAAATAAACCAACGGTTCTTGTTTCCTATGTGAGTCAGAAGTTGTTTCATAAGTGGAAAGTACAATAGTCGAGGAGCTGACCTAGTTCTCAAATATCTATAAAAGTACCAAGTATTTCCAAGATTTTTTAGAATCATAATTGTTTGTGAGGGGAAGATAACATGAGAGAATAGAGAAAACCCATCATTCAGTGAGTTCTGGATCCAATGAAGCAGGATGTATAGCTGGGGCTTTCCTGGTGTGGTGGGTAACTCAAGGTCAGGGGTTCTGTCAAGGTCGTGTCAGCTTGGTAATGAAACCATCTTAATATTCATGTCAAGTTTGTCCAATGAGGCTACTTGGTGCACGCATGTGTTTTTGCAGAAAGTTATATTACAAAGTCTCAGTAGGGGGGACTTATTAGCATAAATAACTGGTAGAACTGACTACCACAGCCCCAGACTCCATATTGGACATTTATTCATGATCAGATGACAGCTAAATAAATTACAGCATTCATGTGCCAGAACAAACAATGAGAACAAATATATTAAAGTACATGCATGCCTAACCTTACCAAATTGAATTGGCCTGTATCCCAATGGGATGCAGAGTGTTTGCAAATCAGTTTCCATAGCTCCCAATCAGTTTCCATAGCTCCCAAACCTTTTCAGTTGTCCAAATACCAGCCATAGTAAATGCATGATGCATGCAAGTAGCCAAGGATGAGCTAGGAATGAGCTAGGGTCAGGCCAGGGGTGAGCTAGGAATGAGTCTGGGGTGAGCTACGAATGAGCCAGGGATGAGCTTGGGATGATCTGTGAATGAGCCAGGTGTGAGCTAGGAATGAGCCAAGGATGAGCTACGAATGAGCCAGGGATGAGCTACGAATGAGTCAGGGATGAGCTACGAATGAGCCAGGGATGAGCTACGAATGAGCCAGGGATGAGCTTGGGATGATCTGTGAATGAGCCAGGGGTGAGCTAGGAATGAGCCAGGGATGAGCTACGAATGAGCCAGGGATGAGCTACGAATGAGTCAGGGATGAGCTACGAATGAGCCAGGGATGAGCTACGAATGAGCCAGGAATGAGCTTGGGGTGATCTGTGAATGAGCTGGGGATGAGCCAAGGGTGAGCTAGGAATGAGCTGGGGATGAGCCAGGAGTGATCTGTAAATGAGCCAGTGATGAGTTAGGAGTGAAACAGGAGTGAGCCAGGGATGGGTTAGGAATGAGCCAGTGATGAGCCAAGAGTGTTCTGTAAATGAGCCAGTGATGAGCTCGGAGTGAGCCAGGGATAGGTTAGGAATAAGCCAAGGATGAGCTAGGACTGTCAAGGGTGAGCTTGGAGTGAGCCAAGGATGACCTAGGACTGGCAAGGGTGAGCTTGGAGTGAGCCAGGAATGAGCCAAGGATGACCTAGGACTGGCAAGGATGAGCTAGGAGTGAGCCAGGAATGAGCCAAGGATGAGCTAGGAGTGAGCCAGGAATGAGCCAAGGATGACCTAGGACTGGCAAGGGTGAGCTTGGAGTGAGCCAGGAATGAGCCAAGGATGACCTAGGACTGGCAAGGGTGAGCTTGGAGTGAGCCAGGAATGAGTCAAAGATGACCTAGGACTGGCAAGGGTGAGCTTGGAGTGAGCCAAGGATGACCTAGGACTGGCAGGGATGAGCTTGGAGTGAGCCAGGAATGAGCCAAGGATAACCTAGGACTGGCAAGGGTGGGTTTGGAGTGAGCCAGGAATGAGCCAAGGATGAGCTAGGACTGGCAAGGGTGAGCTTGGAGTGAGCCAGGAATGAGCCAAGGATGAGCTAGGACTGGCAAGGGTGAGCTTGGAGTGAGCTCAGCTTGTGGGGGAGGCCATTAAGTGCTGTCACAGGTGTTATCTCTGACAATGACTGCACACAGCTCATGAACTCCAAAATACTCACATCAATGCCAACAGACAGCAAAAACAATTCAGGAGAAAATAATCTTAATACTGAAATACACGAAGAACAAAAAAGTCCTTGCCATATTTTTCAATAAAGAGGGATTATCTCAGGTAAATCTCATAAATCTCTGTAACTCTGCTGATGATCCCTTTAATCTATGGATCCATACTAAAGGTTGACGGTGACATCAGGGACAAGTTGTAAAATCCCTGATTTTATATTGATTAAAAATGTAAAATATATCTTGCATATATAATCAATATAAAATCAGGGATTTTACATTGTGACTATTCTGAGTTTGAGTTTGAACATGAGTTTGGTTTTGCTTAGTAAACTTATAGACCTTGGTGTTCCTTTGTTTTCACATCAAAACTGAGTCAGGTAACCCATAGATGAGATCAATATCCATGCAGACACATATCTGGATATTACCACTGGATCAGAAATAATCCGGGATTATACAGCCCCACCAATCTTAGTTTATCAGGTAATCTGGTATGCAATTCAAATTGACAGAACAATATTGCTACTTTGTTTACATCTTGCATTTTCCCTTGACCAGGGATTTAAAGATATGAGAATATCACTCTGTTGAGATATTTTATGTTCATGAATGGCAAAGAACAGCTCTGTTTAAGATTGTTGATGGTGTGGACTATTATATGCTGAACCCCTTTCCCAGGCAAAGGTTGATGTCAAGAGGGTCTTGTCCACCGCAAAGGTTGATGTCAAGAGGGTCTTGGCCACCACAAAGGTTGATGTCAAGATGGTCTTGTTCACCGCAAAGGTTGAAGTCAAGATGGGTTTTGCCATCACAACTTTAGGTTGATGTCAAGATGGTCTTGTCCAATGCAAAGGTTGATGTCAAGATGGTCTTGTCCACTGCAAAGGTTGTTGTCAAGATGGTCTTGGCCACCACAAAGGTTGATGTCAAGATGGTCTTGTCCACTGCAAAGGTTGATGTCAAGATGGTCTTGGCCACCACATAGGTTGATGTCAAGATGGTCTTAGCCACCACAAAGGTTGATGTCAAGATGGTCTTGTCCACAGCAAAGGTTGATGTCAAGATGGACTTGTCCACTGCAAAGGTTGATGTCAAGAGGGTCTTGTCCACCGCAAAGGTTGATGTCAAGAGGGTCTTGTCCACCACAAAGGTTGATGTCAAGATGGTCTTGGCCACCACAAAGATTGATGTCGAGATGGTCTTGGCCACCACAAAGGTTGATGTCAAGATGGTCTTGGCCACCACAAAGGTTGATGTCAAGATGGTCATGCTGAGTCTTGTATATCCTCTCCAGGTGCCCAATGATACCGCACAGAAGGAATCCTGTAATAATACTATTAGTTTGAACAAATTCTTGCAATTTGATAATGGTCTTAATATTACTTGCTGTGTAGATATCAAAGATGAGAAGACGCTTAAAAACTTTATTTCGGATGTGGAACATTTCCCAAAGACAAAATTGCACCGTACTCTAACGCAAGAGAAGCAGGTGTTGCCTGATTCACCAAGTGAGTGATAATACAGGTGATGGAAATAATGACTAACTTAAATCTTCACGCAGGGTGTCAAGGTTTGTTGGGGAATGAAAGAAAAATAAATTTCTGTAATTTTGGTGTAATACGCCATTTTAAAAACTTATCTAATCTTCCATGTAATATTTGAAAGTTGTTATTTGGTGCTTTAACAGAAAGGTTTGGTTAACTCGCTCTCCTGGTTTTAAACATAACATTTGTTTAATTTATGCATATGCTAAACTTTAATAGCTTTAATATCGGTGCAGTCAGTTTTCTGTCTGATACACTGCTTGGGAGCAATAGATAGATAGATATGATAGAGTGATATAAGAGGGTGATATAAGAGGGTGATATGATAGTGATATGAGAGGGTGATATAAGAGGATGATATAAGAGGGTGATGATAGAGGGTGATATGATAGAGTGATATAAGAGAGTGATATGAGAGGGTGATATAAGAGGGTGATGATAGAGGGTGATATCAGAGGGTGATATCAGAGGATGATATCAGAGGATGATATCAGAGGATGATATGTGTTGATATTAGAAGGTAATATTTTATTATACTTGATGATAGGAGGTCACAATATATGGCGATATGAGGATTTTTGTTATTATCATTTGTTTGTTTCAGCTCTGGCTCAGGAGAAGACAGAAGAGGAAATGAGAAGTGGAATCGAGGGATTCACAAAGGACAAACTTCACCACGTTGAGGTGGAAGAGAAGAACCCACTGCCCGGAGCTGATGGTCAGTACCAGATATAGACACCTTGTACATTAGGCTGTAGTGATCTCAGGTTATTGGTATATACATATCAATGTGTCACCAGTTATGTTTAACACTGAAATGGTCACCTGTTATATTAACAAAATAGACATGTTTGGTACAGAATGGATCTGACCTTCCACCTCTGACAAGGTCTCGGACAAGGTGTTAAAGTGAACTTGACAAGGCATTAGACTAGATTTAGGTCTCTGACAAGGCATTAGAATAAATTTAGGTCTCTGACAGGGCATTAGACTAGATTTAGGCCTCTGACAAGGCATTAGACTAGATTTAGGTCTCTGACAAGGCATTAGAGTAGATTTAGGTCTCTGACAGGGCATTAGACTAGATTTAGATCTCTGACAGGGCATTTGACTAGATTTAGGTCTCTGACAAGGCATTTGACTAGATTTAGGTCTCTGACAGGGCATTTGACTAGATTTTGGTCTCTGACAAGGCATTAGAGTAGATTTAGGTCTCTGACAGGGCATTAGACTAGATTTAGATCTCTGACAGGGCATTTGACTAGATTTAGGTCTCTGACAAGGCATTTGACTAGATTTAGGTCTCTGACAGGGCATTTGACTAGATTTTGGTCTCTGACAAGGCATTTGACTAGATTTAGGTCTCTGACAAGGCATTTGACTAGATTTAGGTCTCTGACAGGGCATTAGAATGGACTTAAAAATTTGACAAGGCATTAGAGTAGGTTTAGAAGTGTGCGTAGGTCTCTGATAAGGCATTAGAGTGAACTAAGGTCTCTGACAAAGCGTTTTTAGTGAACAGAGGTCTTTAGAGTGAGCATAGGTTTCTGACAAGGATTGAGCTTTGTCAGATGTGAACAGACCAGGAAAAAATAATTTTAACTATGCACACGGATCATATATATTTTTAGATATCTTAACCATGTAATTTTTGGCTTCAATTGGTATTAAGCGATGCTGATCTGATAAAACATGTGAACTTGTGTGTAGATATCAAAGAAGAGAAGATTCATCAAAACATTTTGTCAGGTGTGGAACATTTCCCAAAGACAAAATTGCACCGTACTCTTACACAAGAGAAGCAGGTGTTGCCTGATTCACCAAGTGAGTGATAATACAGGGAACTGCATCAAATAGCAAATAATAACTAATTTTCCCTATCTGCTCTCCCATATACGCTGCATTTTTTGAGCGCTGCGATCGTATTTGACCCAATTCTTTGCACACGGCACATCCGGGAACAGCGGCGACAGCCTGTTTGGGGCATTGTCGCCTCTGCCTTTCATCTTTCCATCGTTGTTTTTCTCAGTTTTGCCTTCATAATTTTGACATAACTTACGTAAATTGCAATATACTTATATAAAGATTACACAACAAACACTCTTTAGCGCTGACATCGGCGTGTCAATGTACGATGTTAGTCTGAAATTTCCCTCCCATCTTGAAGCAAGGCAGGCGGAAGTTTACAACGCAACATCTTTCCCGTAATGCACTGCTCTCTCGCGCCAATTTCGTCATTTTTTCACGGACCAGCTAAAATTCCGGGAGAGCAGATAGCCAGAATTTGATTCTTCATGCTGGGCTGCTGCCAGGTCTTATTGGAAATTTTAATTATTTGACCGGTCCAATTAATGATAAAAAAATTATAATATTTGTAAAAGGCAATTTCAAAAAGCAGAGGATTGACTGCATTCATATTAGAATCTTTTAAAAATAGCTTTTGCATGTGTTATAATGATATAGTGCTAACTTTGAAATTTATATGAATAATCCAATTTTAGTAGATTGCTGAATAATTGTTTTAAACTGTATCTTTAAAATTTCAAATTATTTGGAAAAAATTATGAAAATTTGAAAACTTAATAAATACATTGATTGGTGCTTGTATAACCTAGATGAATATATATTTATTAACTTGCCCTTGTATAACTGAGGGGTATATAACTGCATTGCTGTCTCTTGTGTAACCAAGCTGTATGTATTTATCAACTAGCTCTTGTGTCACCAAGATGTAAATATTTATTGCCTGTTTTTTTATGCAACTTTTAGTGTAATATTAAATATATATATAATAATAATATAGACTCTATTGTAACAAATCACATATATAGTGATCAGAGACGATGCGGGCTTGTGTGTATGTCAGAAACTTCTGTGTACATGTCATTCAGTGATGCATTTGATTTGTACTCT
The DNA here is from genome assembly GCA_949316495.1 of Amphiduros pacificus. Classification (NCBI taxonomy): domain Eukaryota; kingdom Metazoa; phylum Annelida; class Polychaeta; order Phyllodocida; family Hesionidae; genus Amphiduros; species Amphiduros pacificus. The sequence goes on from OX439008.1 coordinate 10,587,383, forward strand.
TGCATAGCGAGTTTCGGATGTTGGCACTCAGAAGTGTGCACATTCCCTTCTTTCAGTAGTTTGAATATCCACTCGGAAGTAAAGATCGCCTATGTCACTTACAATTTTCATAAGCAAACGCATTTTCAGCAGACGTCATTTGGCGAGATTTACGGCCAGGCCATTTACCGTAATATTTGGGGGATGGAGAAATATAAATATCATTTTCAAGCAGGAAATTGCATACAAATTCTTTTTTTTTAAAAAGACCTTCTTGTTAATAAATCAGGTGTATTTTTTTATGTTCTTTTGTATAACCTAGGTGTTTCTATTTTTTGAATGGCTCTTTATTGCATGGTGTATCTATTTATTGACTGGCTCTCGTATAATCTGAAGTGTATATATTTTTGTTACCAGCCGTGGCTCAGGAGAAACAGGAGCAGGCAATGAGGACTGGCATCGAGGGATTCACAAAAGAAAAACTGCACCACGTTCAAACCTCCGAGAAGAACCCCCTCCCTGGGGTAGAAGGTGAGTGCCAACATTGCTGTGAACTGCACCTGATAATAATTCACAATGTTTAAAGTTTTGAAGTTCACCATGAGAAATAGATACATTAATTTGTGTACAGAAAGTAGCTTTCCCTAGGACAAGCCATAGTGGAAGCATTATGTTACACTATTCTGGTAATCTTTTTTTATTTGGTCCCTATCACAGTTCTTTCTTCATGCATGGGGCTCCTATCCCATACTATTCATTATGGGGTCCCTATTCCATTTCATTCTTCATGGGGTCCCTATCACATTTCATTCTTCATGGGGTCCCTATCCCATGTTATAGTCATGGGCTGTGACACAGTTGGGTAAAGTGCAGTGTTATCAGCACCAGGTCTGCTGTTATGATCCATAGGCCATGTTTGATTCCCAGCCATGTCGAGATTGCATTTATGTTGTGATTCATCATATGAGCTGAGGCCAGAACCTTAAAAAGTTAACCAATTGTACTTATAAATCAGTGACTGGACTGTCATATCAAGGACCTGTGACATGACAATTCAGTGTGGTGCTCTATCTGCTACAAGTAGGTCTCGTCATGAATTAACTGAAACAATGTTGACGTAAAACCCTAATCAAACAAACAAATGTCCTTTTAGTGGTGGCGGCTGAGAAGAAAGAGCTGGAGAAGAGGTTATCAATCGAGCACTTTGAGAAAGGCACACTGTCGCATGTGGCTACCCAGGAGAAGAACCAACTTCCCAGTCCAGATGGTATGTACACTAGCGCCCCCTATGCCTGCCACTCACATCACTGAATGGTCAAGATTTTGTATTAGGTATATTGTGAAAAAATATTTTTTTAAATGAGTAACATTTAAGTTTTATGGAAAACCAGATATTTGAACAGCCTCAGAGTTTAAAAATATTTCATGGAGTGCCAATAATTTGGAAGATATGAATCAAATAAATATGTTATTATTTATACAAACATTTTGAATGAGATTTACTAAATACATTTAGTACATATTAGGTTCAAACAATATCTTAGAGAATAATGAACCTATAGATTATGTAAATGTAATATATTATTTTTTTATTATTTATATTTACAAATGCATTATATGCTTTAACATTTATATAAGTCTCACATTTGAATTGATAACAGTTTGGTTCTTTGCCAATTTTCAGGTATTTTGAAGGTTTTATTTTACAAGAGAGCAGATAACTGATTTTTCTGTTTCAGATTTTACTAGTTTTTATATTGTAGGTTTATATGTGACTTGTCTTTTCTCAATATCATTTGCTAACCATTTCACAGCAAAATACTAATAGATATGAATTTGTGTGGCACACAGCTGTTAAGGCAGAAAAGGATCACCAACAATTTGTACAGGGAATTGAAAAATTTGATAAAAAGGAACTTCACCGAACAGAACCCAGCGTAAAAAACCCACTACCAGATAAAGAGAGTAAGTTGAAACAGAGAGTGACCAGATAAAAAGAATAAGGTGAAATGTAGAGTAACCAGATAAAGAGATTAATTTGAAACAGAGAGTGACCAGATAAAGAGAATAAGTTGAAATGTAGAGTAACCAGATAAAGAGAGTAATTTGAAACAGAGAGTGACCAGATTAAGAGAGTAAGTTGAAACAGGGTGACCAGATAAAAAGAGTAAGTAGAAACAGAGTGACCAGATAAAGAGAGTAAGTTGAAAATGCAGAGTCAGGGAAACACATCTCAAATTAACAGTTCTATGCATCAGTCTATCAATCATCCATCATTCTCCAATTTAACTCCGATAGTTTAATATTTGATCTATAATAGGACAAAAAAGAATTTCACATTATTTCTGAACTCTTAGTGACAAACTAATGTCTCTCACATATAAAAGCAACTGTCAATTGAGAGAAAATAATTGACTCAGAAGATGCAGATATATAACTAACAGAAAATAAGCTGCCCTTGAAATCTATGTTTATACATTATGGAGAAGATGTCTTGAGACTATGAAATGATATCAGTTGTGCAGGCAGAGAAGCAACATCAGCAGTTTGTAAAGGGGATTGAGGACTTTGATAAAACTGAGCTACAACGCACTGAGCCCTCTGTGAAGAATCCTCTACCTGACAACCAGAGTAAGTTACCTTGGCAACCAACTGTAGTCCTGAAGTGTGTTTTACTTTCTTCACCTAAATCCCCAGAAAAAGATAATGAGCATGCTACCAGTAGAAAAATGATTACTACAGAAAATTGTACACCCCGATTAATCCAGTGTGTGTGAAAATAATCCCCACCTCAACCACATCAACCCTTTAATTATAAGTTTGAAATATTAAGTTTTCGTGATGAAAGAGCTTGTCATGAGTAACACACAGTTTGAACAACTTTGTGTGGAATTAGTTCACTCCCTTGTCCTGTATCCTGGTAGTCACCAAGGCTGGGACCAGTCAACGTCCTTGTCCTGTATCCTGGTAGTCACCAAGGCTGGGACCAGTCAATGTCCTTGTCCTGTATCCTGGTAGTCACCAAGGCTGGGACCAGTCAGATTCCTTGTCTTGTATCCTGGTAGTCAAGGCTGGGACCAGTCAGCTTCCTTGTCCTGTATCCTGGTAGTCCAGGCTGGAACCAGTCAGCTTCCTTGTCCTGTATCCCGGTGGTCAACCAAGGCTGGAACCAGTCAGCTTCCTTGTCCTGTATCCCGGTGGTCAACCAAGCTTGGACCAGTCAGCTTCCTTGTCCTGTATCCTGGTAGTCCAGACTGGGACCAGTCAGATTCCTTGTCCTGTATCCTGGTAGTCCAGGCTGGAACCAGTCAACTTCCTTGTCCTGTATCCTGGTAGTCACTGAGGCTGGGACCAGTCAGCTTCCTTGTCCTGTATCCTGGTAGTCACCCAAGGTTGGGACCAGTCAGCTTCCTTGTCCTGTGTCCAGGTGGTCACCCAGGCTGGGACCAGTCAGCTTCCTTGTCCTGTATCCTGGTAGTCCAGGCTGGGACCAGTCAGATTCCTTGTCCTGTATCCTGGTAGTCCAGGCTGGGACCAGTCAGCTTCCTTGTCCTGTATCCCGGTAGTCACCGAGGCTGGGACCAGTCAGATTCCTTGTCCTGTATCCCGGTAGTCACCGAGGCTAGGACCAGTCAACTTCCTTGTCCTGTATCCTGGTAGTCACCCAGGCTGGGACCAGTCAACTTTCTTGTCCTCTATCCAGGTGGTCACCGAGGCTGGAACCAGTCAGCTTCCTTGTCCTGTATCCCGGTGGTCACCCAGGCTGGGACTAGTCAGTCTTAGCTTGGCTGAAATAGCTCAAATGGCAGAATATTCGCCTTGAGACCGAATGATTCTCTGTTCATCAGCCATTAACAGCCGGGTGCCATGAGTAGAAAATCTCTTGAATCAGTGCTATTTTAATATAGCGTGTTGCTTTTTCCCATGTGAACATTTAAAAAGACATTAGCTGACTCAAGACATGTAAATTAGAAACTAGATGTTTAGCATAATTAACACTCGTTTTGACAATCTCTTTCTCCATGGAAATCTTTTAATCTTAATAAGGCAAATTTAGGGCCCGTTTCTGTATGTATGATTGTATATATACATATTTCTGGTAGGTGTAGAGGCTGAAAAGCAACATCAGAAATTTAAACAGTGTATAGAGATGTTTGACAAAGCTGGACTACAGCACACAAGCACAAAGGTCAAGGTCGTCCTCCCTGATAATACCAGTAAGTGACCCTGGCATTTTTGTTGCCATGGTTAAAATAATATGAATGGGACAAGGTAGTATCTTAACTCTTGAGAGAGGAAGATACATTAATATATAAAGAGATGTGCATGATGGTAGGGTGGAAGGTAAGTGTTAAGCGGAAGTATTTTGTTAGGATTTGCAGTGCCTTGAATCTACCTCTCCCCAGACCATCCTGTATGTGATCAAATGTAATAGTTGATAACATTATGGGATATCTTCTTGGTTATCAACCCTCAAACCTTCCTCTTTGTGATTACCTATAAAAGGTCATAATATTTTGGGATGTTTGCATGATTATAAGAATACACCTTACCCAAGACTGTCCATTTGTGATTATCCTTAACAGTTGATAATATTATGGGATGTTTGCTTGGAAAAAAGAATGAACCTTTCCCCAGACCGTCCTGTTTTTTTATTACCAATGATAAGTCATAATATTAAAGGATGTCTGTTTGATTTTTGAAACTGCACTAATCTCTATCTCAATGAGCATGACGTTGAATTTAGCGGGACCACTGTGGCATGTGAAATCATTCAATTTTTGTGGATTTATAAATAGATGATTGTTAAAGATTTTATCAAATCTAAAGTGGAATTCATGAAGAAAGTATCTTCACATTTAAAATATGCGAGAACAAAATTAATCTTCTAAGTTAAATGGTTGTATATTTTCTTGTTTTTGCAAATAGTCACAATTTTCTGACCCATTCAACTTAAATTTGTTGGAACCATTGTGCTGCATTGCTCTGTTGTCATGACAATGACTTATATTTAGGCCTGCAGGAAGTGAAGAAACATGAAACACGCATTTCTGAAATAGCTCAGTTTGATAAAGGCCAGCTAAAGCAGGCGGACACAAAGGAGAAAAAGGTTCTCCCCGACCACTCAGGTGAGCGACAAGTCCCACCCTCAATCCCTCACTCCTGTTTATCTCATTGTTCCCTGAGCAACAAGACCCACCCCCAATCCCCTACTCCTGTTTATCTCATTGTTCCCTGAGCAACAAGACCCACCCCCAATCCCTCACTCCTGTTTGTCGCATTGTTCCCTGAGCAACAAGACCCACCCCCAATCCCTCACTCCTGTTTGTCGCATTGTTCCCTGAGCAACAAGACCCACCCCCAATCCCTCACTCCTGTTTGTCGCATTGTTCCCTGAGCAACAAGACCCACCCCCAATCCCTCACTCCTGTTTATCTCATTGTTCCCTGAGCAACAAGAACCACCCCCAATCCCTTACTCCTGTTTGTCTCATTGTTCCCTGAGCAACAAGAACCACCCCCAATCCCTCACCCCTAATCCCTCACCCCTGTTTGACTCGGTTCCCTTCTTGTCATAATAAAGTCTTATGTATGTGAGCTTTGAATAATTGATAACAATCTTTTATTTTAGGTTTAATGGAGTGTATCTGATAGCCATAAAAAGGAATTTAAGCATTATACATTTAATCTTAAATGTTTCCAGGATTATATCTAGAAGTGACACCTTGTGGCAAATAACCCCCTGGTGGTGATTTGTTGAGACTTGTAAAATGTAATGTTATTTTGCAGAACAATAATTGTAGACTCATTGATGTTTGTAGTGATCAACCAAGAGAAGACCATTCAGAACATTGAGGTATTTGATAAGACCAAACTGAAGCATGCCGAAACCTCTGAGAAGAACCCCCTGCCAGACAAAGACAGTATGCTTACTTAAATCACTTATTAAATCACTTTATCCACAAGAAAAAAAATTGAATATTGATAACACTTTTTTAAATATTGATAAGACACATGGTAATTTTGCTGGAGTCATTGCATGTTTAAATGCCGTGATTGTAAGATGCACTAATGTGAATATGTTTGAGGGAGGATTCGCTATATTTGATAATGGATTATGTTGCAGCCATCGAGCAGGAGAAGAGGTTGAGCGTGGGATCTCAGTAGGACTCGTACAGACGTCAGCTAATACACGGCCTCTGCTTGCGTTCATTGCCACAGCTTACCAACAAACATTCGTGTACAGTAACATACCTACTATGTGTATCATAATGGTGCCAGCTTCTGTGTCAGTGTTGATCAAAGTCATATAGATTTCTAAGATTGCAAAAAATTATCAACAATCATCTGTTCTCAAGATGATCAAAGAACAAGGTTATTTTTATAGGAACGAATAAACACACAATGAATAGAATAGTGTAGCAGCGGAAACAGGGGCAGGCAGAAGACATCATACTGACATCACACTGACTGTCCTCATGAAATCATTGCTGCATCTTTACATGTTGATACTCTCTGAACTACTAAGTCTAATACACCACCTTTATGTTTGTAATAATCCTGGGTGTTGGAATTTGTCAAATCTGTGAGTACAAATCATGTATGTAGACATTGTGATCTGTAAAATCTGAACCTGAAAATATATTTTATATGGGTTTTTTTTTTCCTGTTTTATGATATAAACATATATAAATATATATATATCAGAAAATGTAATCTGTTCAAGACTTTGATAACATACCACTGTGGTTATTTTGATTTCTTATTTTGACTTTTAAGTGAAGGTTTTCTATCTTTATGGTGCTCAGTTCAATTATATATATAAAGACACCGAGGACATTCAGTGGGCTTGTGTTATGCTTTGTAAGAGTGGTCTTGATGTACAGTAGGTGTGAAACACTTCTCATAATGTGTTCATTGCTGCAACCGTAATCTGAATCTGTCTTCCAATAGTCTGATGGGAACCAAATTAAGAAACATGCAGGTTATAAACATAGGTGTGATTTTATATTTGACACTTGTATAAAGGCTGATTGTGTTAAGATGTTAAGTGGCATGTGGTTTGGATCATGATCCCACGAGAAATCTTATTGCTATTTTGAAGATATTACATGTACTTTTGTAGTAGAGTTTTTCATTCCATCTTGAAATTGTGATTTACTTGATACATTGTCACACACTGACGTCAAGGTTGGATTAATTGGCGGTTTTTATAATCCACGATGTGTATACTTCACAATGCAATATTTCTTAGAGATATGATTTAGGTCACTGGTGCTTTACAATATTTGTTTATCCTGCTGCCTTGAAATGTGGTTTAAATCAGTTACTCATGTTCGAACCTCCAGGTGTCATTAAAATATAGGTTCAGTCCTTATTAAGTGTTATTCAGCCTGATCTGTTTCCCCGCCAGGAATTAACTCGTTGGCAAGATTAGTTTTTAGATTGTTATAAGAACATATTGAATGCAAGGAGACATTTGATTCAATCATCATTGAAGTGCATGAGTAGAGATTTAACGATATATTTGTCTTCCCTTTTATGCTTTTTCTATAAGTTAAATTGACAGCAGATCTGCAGGCTAAGGCACTGGCCTAGATTGTGAATGAGATTTTGCAGAAAGTGCCCGGTGTAGATTCTGGATGTGTTAGGGACCACAATTACAGATATTATTAAAGTGTATTCTGTGTGCATACCAATATTTTCATTCAAATTTGTATTTTTTACATATTATGCAAGTAGGAAGTAAACCATTGTAAAAAAATGCATATCTTTGTTGTTTTGATTTATTGTACTTATTGCCGAATGTGGAAGTGTCCAGTTTCTCGCTATGTTCCAAAAAGAGGGAATCACAGTTTGTGTTCATGTGTATTTGTCCAGTGCTAGATTGCCTTTGGTGGGGGGCAGATATGATCTACATATGAGGGGCTTGGATAAATTCAATATTGGGTGACCATGGGCGATTTTCAAGGTCACAAGTGCCAATTTTCAAAATCAGCTATTTGTGATATTTTCCAAAACACAACAAATAACATTTATTACCATTTCGTTTATTGCGGTACTGTAAGGTAACTTCCAGTACCTGTTAGAAATCACTGTTTGTCCTGTGTGTGTTTGTTACCTCTTGTCCCATCTAAATTAACTGTTGCATATATTGAGTTTTTTTGTATTTGAGCATCCATAAGATTAAAAGTTCTAGTTGGCATCATAGAAAATAATTTAATTAATTTTGCTGAGCAACAGCAAGTTTTGATCAATTGGCAGTCATTTAATGATTTATTTTGACGTTTTACAGAACATTGTGTGACCAATCTGAATCATTTAATGATTTATTTTGACAAAACATAAGAACGGCTTCAAGTCCACACATTATGCATATTCTTCACCAGGAGCCTATTTTCAAAATTGGCTATTTGTAATATTTTGCTAAACATTACAAATAACATTTTCCACTATATTTATCAAACATAATATGTTTGTTTATAAGTCTAGATTAATTTATGTAGCTAGGCCACAGTGACCCTTTTTGAGGCCATATAGGTGGGAATTTAGTCCTGTACAAATCAAATAAGATTATATCTGGATGTTATACAGATATTAGCAAATATCCATGGTTATTCATTTAGATGCATTTTTTTTACCTTGGGTCATGGTCAAGGTCATGACTAGCACAGCGACAACTTCCCTTGTGAATGCGTCATTTTCTTTAAAATTACAGCAATACAGATATGATCTGGAGCTAATGACCAATAGGATTGGCTGATAATTATGCAATTGTCTTGTAAACACACAACAAATGAAACATTGTATTTTTTGCCAAAGAATAAATCAATTATTATGAAAATTGTACCCAGTGACCTCGCCAATGTGACAATACGCACGTGCAGAAGAAGCATTTTGTTACAAAAACACACAAACGGGCACTGCTCTTGGCCGATTTACATCATTGACAACTCAAATTTGAGCTACTGAGCTCTTTCTTCTCTTCACATATTTAAGTCAGATGGTCGATATATTAATTTTCATCTTTTGGCATTGGAGAAAGGTCAGTGCGCAAAGGCTAAGATCTTGTGCGAAAGGTGTGGATTTGACTTGTAAAGCTGCCAAGAATATAACATACGATCACCGCTTCATAAGAATAATTAATGCCAATTGTTACTTGTGAGTATACCCCATTATAGCACACATAATTTACTGATCATGTTTTGTTGGACAATATAAGAACTGACAAAGCCTAAAATGCAGGAAATTGACGGTTGGTGACCCTACATATGAGGGGCTTGGCTAAGTTCAATTTTGGGTGACCTTGGGATATTTACAAGGTCATAGGAGCCAATTTTCAAAATGAGATACTTGGGATATTTTGCAAAACACTAAATAACATTCCTACTACATTTATTTACAATATAATATATACATGTAAATTATGTACATAATATAATGATTGACAAAGACCAAAATGCGCGAAATTGACGGTTGTTGACCCTACATGTAACCAGGTCACAGTCACCTACATAAAGATCATATAGGTCAAAACTCCCAAAATATTGAGAATCTAATCCTTCACAAATCAAAGAAGATGTCTTTGGTTATAGAACTTGACATTATGCAGATATTAGTAAATTTCCATGGTTATTTATTTAGGTCTACAGTTGCACTTTTTGTTTCCTTGGGTCAATGGCTTGTGTCTACTTCAAGATCATGACCTGCAGAATATCAATTTCATTCGTGAATGTTCAGTTTTCAAAAACAATAAACCAATTTGTTATGACCTGCCAGACTTATGTGGGGCTGGGGCAAGTTCTTATGACCTCATGACCTGCATTTTATTAACCTTGATGATGCTCTCCTGACTGGAAGCACAAGATCACTGAGTACATTCACAATGGAAATCACTTGCCTGACGTCACAATGAACCTCGGCTTGGCCAACCTGTATCAACTTGAGGATTTTGCGATGACGTCATCAGAGACGAGAGCGCTATCGGGGCAGTGTGAGGCTCCCATCATGAACGTCTTCGCCCTCATTTTATACCTGGGGTTTGCATTTCACGATTCAGCAGCAGGTAGGGCTACCGAGCTTTTTATACGTTATTGCTACCATTCATTTGTCATTGCGCTGCCATTGTCACAGTACATACAAAGTTGTTGCAGAGCCGTCAGGGCGTCACGTCGAATGCATGTCACAAAGGAAGGCTAATTTCTTGATTGTTATCTACAGTATGTCATATGATCTCAAATGTGAATGAGATGTCTTTATGTCAGCTGTCCTCACGTGCAGATTATTTCGATATTTAATATTAATTTTTCCGTACATATCCAAGACATTAAGACCGCATCGTTGCAGTTGACTGGTACCCACTGTGATCATTAAATTTCACGGTTTTTACCCTCAGCTCCTGGCGTGGGTATGTATGTATGTATGTCTGTATGTCTGTAGCGAACATCCTTGTCATCGCGATAACTTGAGAACAAATGATGGTAGCTTCATGAAACTTGACACACATAAGCATCTGGTGAAAACCTCGGAAGAGTTCGATGGACAGCGACCTTGACCTATTTTTCAAGGTCACAGGGACAATTATGTGATATCCCAAGAATCGCAATAACTCAATGACAAATGATGGCAGCTTTATGAGATTTGACACACATAAGCATCTGGTGAAGACCTCAGATTTTTTTTATGGAACATGACAGTCACCTACTTTTCAAGGTCACAGGGACAATTATGTGAAATCATCCTTGTCATCGCGATAACTCGAGAACAAATGATGGCAGCTTCATGAAACTTGACACACATAAGCATCTGGTGAAAACCTTGGACGAGTTTGATGGACGGCGACCTTGACCTATTTTTCAAGGTCACAGGGACAATTATGTGAAATCATACTTGTTATCGTGATAACTCGAGAACAAATGATGGCAGCTTCATGAAACCTACCACACATAAGCATCTGGTGAAAACCTTGGATGAATTTTTTCTATGAAACATGACCTTCACCTACTTTTCAAGGTCACAGGGACAATTATGTGAAATCATCCTTGTCATCGCGATAACTGGAGAACAAATAATGGTAGCTTCATGAAACTTACCACACATAAGCATCTGGTGGAAACCTCGGACGAGTTTGATGGATGGCGAACTTGACCTTTTTTTCAAGGTCACAGGGACAATTATGTGAAATCCCAAAGAATCACAATAACTCAAGAACGAATGATGGCAGCTTTATGAGATTTGACACACATAGGCATCTGGTGAAAACTTCAGAATTTTTATGAAACATGACCTTCACCTACTTTTCAAGTTCACAGGGACAATTATGTGAAATCATCCTTGTCATCGCAGTAACTCAAGAACAAATGATGGCAGCTTTATGAGGCTTGACACACATAAGCATCTGGTGAAGACCTCAGACTTCCTTTGAACGAACATGACCTTCATCTACTTTTCAAGATCACAGGGACAATTGTACCATGAAATCCCCATCATTGCAATAACTCGAGAACAAATGATGGCAGCTTTATGAGATTTGACACAAATAAGCATCTAGTAAAGACCCCAAAAAAGTTTGATGAATGGTGACCTCCACCTACTTTTCAAAGTCACAGGGACAATTATATCAAATCCACAACATTGCAATAACTCAAGAACAAATAATGGCAGCTTCATGAGAATTGACACACACAAGCATCTGGTGAAGACCCCAGATGAGTTTGATGGACGGTGACCTTAACCTGCTTTTCAAGGTCACCGGCCCATCTCAATAATTCTAGAGTAAATGATGACAGTTTCATGATAATTGACACACCTAAGCTATCAAAGGAAGTAGATTTTATGGGTTTTTTTACCCCTGCATCAATTTGCCTTGGTGCAGTGACGTTTTGTTCACAAATATTGTGTGGAGCGAATATTGTGCAATGAGTTACCAGGGCTGAGGGTTGATGCATCTCTGATGCCTATGTTTTTTACCTACAAATAAGTACAGGGTTTGGAAGTGCCCTTCAACCAATTCCAATGGATTTGGACGATTGTAAGTGCCTTTTATTTCTGTAAATACTGCACAATATTTGTGAAAATCGGGCCACATTAACTTGATACACCTATATCTGCAACAAATACATATGATTTGATTCTGATTTTGAACATCCAATAATAAATCGTTAATTTTGAGAACATTTATATATTTTGTTATTAATTTCATGCAATCATTAGCCCAACAAGAAATTTCCAATAAATTGATTATTTATCCACACAATATAACAAAAGAATTTATATAAATTTAATTACATGTATATAAGAGAGCTTTGACAAGAAAAGATGTGTGACAGAAACCAGAAAGTGGTTAAGAGGCTGCCACAACTTATCCTCCACAGGACTTCTCTATCGTATCAGACCCTGCCACTAAAGCTATAAAATCCAGCATAAGTCATTAGTATCAAGGAAAATCTTGCGGTCAACTCAGTGGTGAAAGAATATAAGTAGATTTGTTTTGTACTGGCAGTTGTAATGATTGGTCAGTATATGTGCCAGACACCTGGTTACAATTTATGACCTAATGTTGGTCAATTAAGATTTGATGATATTTTTATGAGCAATCCAAGAATTTATGACTCGGGAATTTCCAAACTTTGAATGAGATCAAAAAAATGACTGCAGAGGTAGTAATTGAATACTACCTATGTAATGCAGAGTAGCCACAACTCTGAGAAGGCCACAATCCTTTGGAAATTTTTATTTGGTACAGGCGTTACAGGAACATCAGTAGAAATGACAGACAAAGGCATATAACGATTTTACTGTGTGGTACTACTCATCTACAAATGATACATGACTGGATGTGGTCCTTTGTAGGCTATTTTTAAAATAAAATATTGCCTGTGACCTTGAAGTGACCCTTAAATGACTGTGAAAATGAAACTCCTATTTCCATGGATTTTACTGTTAATTTCAATATTCAGTCATCTGCATCTGTCAAAAATGAGCCCATAGAGTCTTCATTCATCAGAATCTGTCCAAAGCCTTGGACTGTGGTTCAGTTGGTTAGAGCGCCAGCTTATTAGCAGCAGTTCCTCTGTGGTGATCCAAAGGTTGTGGGTTCGATTGCCAGCCATGCCGAGGTTGAACTCCTGATACAATTTCCCATTTGAGCTGAGGCCCATGCCTAAAGGGTTAACCCGTTGTCCTTGTAAATCTGTAACCGGGTGGGTTGTCATGGCCAAGGCCTGCACTATATCTGCCCCGAGCAGGTCTCATCATGAAATGATGTTGAAAGTGATGGAAAACCCCAAACTAGCTGCCAAATACAAACACCAAAAAATCCATTCAAAATTAACAATATTAGAGCAATTTTTAATTTTGGACCAATCTGCCAGGGAAATTAGAGGACATTTTGAAATGCTAAGCTATTATGAAACAATTTATATAATAACAACTTATTGGTGGTTAATTTAGGAAAGTACATATTATACTGCATGGAAAAAACTTTAATGCTGAAAATAAAAAATGAGATTTATTATCAAGCTAAATTTGGTGAGAAGTAGCTTGAATGTGGTAGGTTTACGGACTTTAATTTGATAGAATGCAATCTTTTAAAGGTTCATACATATAACACAGTCAGGATCGAGCCGCCCTCCATCGGCCAATTGCCTTTGCAATTTTCCTCGTTTTGAACCATTTATAAATTTGGTTGCCAGGTGTTTGTATATAAGCATGGACGTTGCAGAACACATCTTTGACTCGTCTGTACCATTGAAAACAATGGCAGAAATGTATTTATGTTGATATGCTGGAGGCTATCAGTCAACACTGCTAGACCTTTGAATCATGCATTGCACCACATTCATAGTGTACATAGATAGGAGTCTTTAATACCACATGCTCTCATTAAAATCGTAAAAATATGTGCCTCAAAAGTGTAGACCTGTTGACTGACAGCCTTCAACCAGCACAGCTCCAATCAGTCAAGTGCTCCTCCTGTTTGACCCCAAATGACTTTTTCATGGTGAAAATTTAAACAGGGGGGAAATTTGCATTTGCCAAATAAACCAAAAAAAAACAGGTGACAAGAAATGTATTAAATGTGGAATAAATTACCTTATTGAAGAGTTGATATCTTTTTGTAAATTCATATATTTAATTTTTTTCTTCAATGCGAGGTAGGTGCTAAAATTATTTCTTGAATATGTATATAAATTGGAGAACATGTTCTATATTTGAAAGTGACACAATGTACCCACTGCAATAGGAAGTTGTGTATGACCATTTTCATGTTCAATGTCTTCCATTTCTTGTGATAAAGCAATATATTTATCTTTGACAGAGTATATATCCTTCAATCTACCATCTTTTCACATGATAAAGGGAATATACTATAGACTTTGAAAAAAAATGTCAAATAATCAATATCACAAGAACTTCACACTCTTCTAATATTTTGAATGTTTTCAGGATGCAGCAATGGTTTTTATGGTCAAGATTGCACGCTTCAATGTGGGAACTGTCTTTATGGTTTGTGATAAACTTGATTCTTTGAATTATTAGAAGTTGTATTTTGAATAAATTTGTTTGACAAAATGAAATAACACGTTTAAGGTATTAAGCATCAATCCTGTAATTTGTAATCCTGTATTGAAAGCTTATCCACAAACTTATCCACATATACAAGGCCACGGGCCGTGGCGCAGTTGGTTAGAGTGCCAGCTTATTAGCACCAGTTCCTCTGTGGTGATCCAAAGGTCGTGGGTTCGAACCCCGGCCGTGCCGGGATTGAACTCATGATACAATTTCCCATATGAGCTGAGGCCCGTGCCTTAAGGGTTAACCCGTTGTCCTCATAAATCTGTGACTGGGTGGGTTGTCATGTCAAGGACCTGCGACATGACAATTCACTGAGGCAGCACTATATCTGCTACAAGTAGGTCTCATAACGAATAGAATGAAATAATGTTGAAAGTGATGTAAAACCCCAAACAAACAAACAAATCCACATATACATAGAGTAATAAGATATTTTGCTATGAGACATAAAAAGTTGCACTCACAGCAGAGGTCTGTCTGAGTCATACACTGCATGTGACAGATAAACATGGGGAGTGCGAATTTCGTTTGTCTCATATGAGGCTCATAAGTAGGGTAGGACTGTTTGACATCATTCTGGCACTATTCAAAAAACAATACATTTCATGACATCATAAGTATATTGCAATACTTTAATAACGTCATTTTACCTTTCAATGCCTCTACGATAACACTCCACATTAAAGTGACGCCAAGAAAGAAGTGTGCTTTCAAAAGTAGGCTATGCAATAGGGTCGTGTTTAAAATTGATTTCACAGACACTAATGGGGATGTTTCAAGCAAAAGGTTAATAGATGTAAAGAAAGACAAATACATTTATCACCAATATGTGAAATTTAAATTTTTACATTACATTTAAGAGAAAGATCCATTGTTTGTATATATTTATTATTAAACGTGAGAAATCCATTCCATTTTTGAAATTTTGATATTTTTAAGGGTATTTATGGGTGTTGGTCGTGAGTGTCCTCTGGTGGCAGATTTTCTGAACTACTTTCTTTTTATGCCAAAATGGAATGTTTTCAAAAAAGGTTTTTATTACAACTTATGGTATTTTTGTAATAAATTATTGATTTATTATTTGAAAATCACAATGAAATTTCTTTTATTATATTGAAAGCTTTATATCTTTTTAACTCATAAAAAGTGGCTTAGTAATATGTCACTGTACTCTCCTTTGCATCGGGCTCAGTATATAACACCCTCTCCGCTTACACAATGAGATATGTTCAAATAGGTCTGTTCCATTAGCCCCGCCCCTTGAATGTATACAACTGCATGTGCACGGTGGGATGATGTAATTACAGCCTTTCAGTAGGACAGCACGTGCACGATACGATGACGTAACTCGAATCTCTTGCTACTTAATATTCATGAGCATCCAAATAGTACGACATTTGGTCGCATCAGAGCTAGGCCTATATTGAAGAGGCCTAGTAAAGCTGGGTAATGTCACTGCTCCCAAATTTATTTTATCTTGTTAATATGTTAAAGGGAAAAAGTTCTGCAGATTGTGGGACCATAATACAGTGAATTTCCAATCAACTTTGTAAAAATGATCTTAACAATATTTACTGTGATCCAAGTGAAACATTTTCTCATTTTGATTTGTATAATTTGGAAATAAAAAGGAAGTTTGGCAATCAGATATGTGAAGGGAGGTGAACAAATTTATATTTTTGAAATGATCAAGTGTGTACTTTACCTCTATTTTTCTCTTAATGTTTTTGAAAAATAGCAAGGAAATTACCAAAATACTGTAATTGATAGGGATTGGTACATTTACGGTGAAAAATACCTTCCCTTTTAAATTAAAAGCATTAATGACATGAATCAATATTTAAACACTACAATATTTGAACTATAAGGTAAAGTATATTTCTTTCATATTTTTTAAATGATCAAGTGTGTACTTTACCTCTATTTAAATCTTAATGTTTTTGAAATGTTTTTAAAATGTTTCTGCTATGTACAGTTCCTTTCCTTGTAGGAAATCTCAGTGTTATAGGCCAGGATTTTCATCAGCATACCACGCAACCTCCTGGGTTTCTAGGGGCTTCTGGGCTATCATCTCCAGGGGTTTGTGGTCAGTATGGGCACGTATCCTTCCAGTGTATTGGTCGAATCTCTCCAATGAGAAGACTATTGCGAGGCATTTCTTCTCTATCTGATCAGTCTGCCCTCCTGCATGAGTGTTGCTCCCAGTTCATGCTCGCTTGCAAGCTTAAGCAAGAACTGGGCTTTCAGTAGCTAGTTTCTTGATCTCCTCAAAGGCTCTTGCTCCTCATTCCACACTCAATCAGCATCAGGGTGTGCAAGCCTCCCGATTTGCATTCACTTTTGAAATAACACACAGTTCTTTGCAGTATCTGTACTTTTATTCTCATCTTTGGATCTCTCCAACTTCTGGATTGCCTCCTCTTTTTTGGGATCTGGCTTGAGACCCTCATCCGTGACAAGATGACCTACAAAGTCAATTTCAGGGACTTTGAACCTGCATTTTGGACCATTGTATTGGAGCCCTCTGTCTTTGCTTCTCGACAGCAACTTTCTCAGATTCTCATTATATTTTGGATCAGCCAACCCCACTATCACAGTTGGTAGAGTGTAGGATCTGTGCCTTTGTTGGTTAAATAAGTCGAGGACGGGAGGTGATGGGTCCGACTTCCACTGCCGGCAGTGTTACTTTCACACTGGGTAAATGGCTCGAAAGTCGACCTGATATGGCCATTGTTGCTGAAAGGTTTGTACAAACACCATTTCACAATTTCATTTACGTGTTAGATTATCAACTCCAAAGACAATGATGTCATCAGCTATACAAACCACTCCTTCCAGACCTTCAATGGCTTGTAATAGTATCTTCTGGAAGATTTATGAACTGACATTCAGACCAAACTGAGCCATCTATATTTTCCAAAGGGAGTGATGAAAGTGGTCCAGTTTACTGTGCCAGTACCCACTCTTCAGGTCGAGTTTGGACAGAACCCAGGCTTTCGACAGCTCTGGCAGTATTTCATCTATGGTAGGCAGAGGAAATCTCTCTCTCTCTGTCTGTATTCCTCTCTGAGAGGTCTAGGGTCGATGCACACTCGCAAAGAACCATCTTACTTGGTTTGGACAGACACCTGACTGCACCATGGTGTTGGCTCCTCCACAGGGACCAGTACTGCATCACAGTTCACTCTCAGATGAACCTCACCTTGTAGATCTCCGAGGTCACCCTTGAACACCTGAAAGAACTGATCTACTACAGCACAAGATATCATGGCATTCAGAGCTTTGAAATGAGTGTAGTGTTAAGTTGACTGTATTAGGTTCATAGTTTCAACTGTTCTCTGACTAAAATTAGGGGTGAACTTATCATCAATCACTTAGAACTCAACTGAATATGTCTTTCTAGTGACTGGATTCTTCAGAGATATTCTAGTCTTACCCATAACAGCATGAATACTCTTGTTCCACATCTGTAGTGTCATGTCGGAGTGTTCTAGATTCACCTCGTCAATATATTTCAGAGGGAATATATTCACAGTGGCACCACCATGACGAACTCATCCTCACCTGAACTAGAGGAATCTTCATCCACTCTCATGTACTCTCTTTCCCATGTGGAAAAATGGTTCATCTGGTTGCACTTTTTACAGGACGTCCCCCAAACAGGACACATCTCCTTTTTTCTTTGGTGCTGATTACCAGAAAACTTGCACTTAATTGTCCTAGAACCAAATGGAGCAGCAGTAGAAGACTTCTGAGAGGAGTGTCTGTGCCCATGTTTTTGTGATATAGACTTGTGAGAGAGTTTGTGCACCTCTGCCTTTGTATCAATGCTTTTCAACTGTGATGCAGTACTTTCTGATGATCAGCAAATATGTATTGCATCTTTCAGAGTGAGTTTTCTCTTCTGAAGCAAGTCTTTTGTGCCAGTCACAATCCTGTCTGATTAGAGAGTCATACATACAGTCACAGAAATTACATGTCTTAGCCAGTTCTCTCAGATCGACAACATAGGTGTTAAAAGTTTCATCAGACTTCTGGTCTCTTGTTGAAGACATACTGCTCATAGCTCTCATTGACCTCACCAATCACATAATCATAAAACATCTTTATTAGTAGTTGGACATTCTCTTTGTCCTCCTCAGCAAATGACAGGCTATTGAAGATTTTCACACCAGCTGAACCTGTGGTGTTGAGAAACATGACTTGCTGAAAGGTTTTAGACTACTTTACAAGCTCAGTTATAGTTAAGCAGTTTTAGCTGAGAGGGAGGGTTAAAGTTGGTCACAGATTTAGCAGCCATGTTGCAGAACTTTTGATTCAGTGTAGCAGAATAACAACACACAGAATAGAAGTAGTCCTTTTCCCAGCATGACACTGGGAACAGAAGAGCTTACCTGGGTAGACTTGCTGTGTAGCAGTCACAGTATTTATACACAGACACACAGGTAAGCACAGTTCAGCATGCATCAGATACACAGTTCAGTTTGGCAGTACAGACATAGTATGCACAGATGCTGCTTCCACTCCATAGGTGGGTAGCTTTTTTAGGGCTTGCCTGGCCAAAAATCACATTTATAGAGAGGCTATAGATACTTATCTCCACTATTATTACATTTTTTACAGCTGCCACCATGTTTCAAGCTGGTAGGAGTCTAGACTGATAAACGAGACGTTTGAATATGGTGTCTCACATCCGGGCACTTTAATATAGGTCATGTGATCATACAGCAGACTATAAAACTGCCCAATTCAAACAGTTTTCAGACATGAATTGTTTTAAATCTGCCTTAAACCCCCAGAAATGATAAAATAACTCTTGAATATGTGTTATGAAGCAAATGTCATTGTTAAGATATTATAACCAATGTTAAGTTAAAAATCCAGACTACGAAAGTCTATGTTTTAGCCAATAATACATGTTAAGTAAAGTAATCAAGCCAAGTGTCTACAGATAAACAGATATTTTCAGAAGATTGTATCTGACAGCAATATAACATTTAATTTTGCTCTCAGATTGTATGTCTAAAGTTTTTGTAATTTGTATTTGCTGCTGATGCCTCAAATCTAGCTCCCGAAATACATTTTGGGTAGATTGTACCTATTGTTGTGCCAAGCAAAGCGAGGCAAAATATTTTATTTGTTTCCTTTTCTCCTCTAAAATTGATTTCCTTCTAGTAGATTTTATTTAAATGACTGCACTATTGATCATATTGATATCATAAAAAACAATAATGCATAATTAGTTATATGATTGCCCTTGTTCGTTGTCAAGAAGATTTTCATTCGATCTCTGACTGAGTCCAGCATGCATTGCAAATTGAAAGAACTTCCTGCTAAACCCAAGATGGCCTCAAGATGGACAGGGCCACGGCCCATGGTGCAGTTGGTTAGAGCGCCAGCTTATTAGCACCAGTTCCTCTGTGGTGATCCAAAGGTCGTGGGTTCGAACCCCGGCCATGCCGAGATTGAACTCATGATACTATTTCCCATATGAGCTGAGGCCCGTGCCAAAGGGTTAATCCGTTGTCCTTGTAAATCTGTGACCGGGTGGGTTGTCATGTCAAGGACCTGCGACATGACAATTCAGTGAGGCAGCACACTATATCTGCTACAAGTAGGTCTCATCACGAAATGACTAGAATAATGCTGAAAGTGATGTAAAACCCCAAATAAACAAATAAACAAACAATAATGAATAAAAAGTCTGATGACTATTAGTTTTTAATTGGTGCATCTGTCCTTGGTGGGAAGTTTTTATGTTTTGCTTTGTTTTTAAGATGTCATGATAGCATTAACCTACATATTAATTGTAGGTTATTCCGTGTTTCCTAATAACCTGTAGGTTATTCCGTGTTACAAAATAGAATTCCCCCCACAATTTTTATATCTTGATATAACTCATTTACATTATCACATGCTCACATCACCGCCCCAAAATCTGTGAAGAAGCCGGGAATAATTCTTGTAATCGGGCTGCCAGCTCCCAAACCTCAGGACAAAATCTGTTATCAAAGATATAAGTAGTAAAAAAATCAAACATTTGCGCCCAAACCTACTGGCCCTGTAAGCCAGTATCATCAAAAGGCCAATCAAAATATACTTTAAGTTTTCCCGTATTTATATTGTTGATGACACATTTTGTATGCTCATCGTGTTCAACACCAATATATTTCTCTTTGTAGTTTGGGAAAATGTTGCCAAGTATTTGAAGGAGGGCTCAAACTGCTACGCCTCGTCGAACAAAGGCTGGGCTTATGTGTGCTGTAAGTAATGAGGTACTCTGCATTACACAGGTAGTATTCAATTACTACCTCTGCAGTCATTGCCCAGTTTTTTTATCTTGTCATGCGCAAAGTAGGAATCTTGCACAATGTAGGAATAATTCCTACTTCCCGCACGTTAATTTCTAAGGGCATTAACTAACCGGAGGGACCCTCGGTAGCTGTTAATTTTCTTCCAGTAACTTGATAATCTAGCCACCTAAATCTGGGGGCCGACTTCTCCCAGGGGCCGACTTTGGGGGCTGACTTCGGGGACATATATATATATATATATATATATATATATATATATATATATATATATATATATATATATATATATATATATATATATATATATATATATATATATATATATATATATATTTATAAAATACCTGCACAGTGAAATAAAGCACTTTTCATGGGCTTCTATTCACTTGTAAAATAGGTTGAATGAATATCTTGATCGTTGATGTTTCCTTTCAGACAATGCAGTAGATGGTAAAACAGATCCCGATGGATGGATCATGGATCCACTCGATGATCCGACTCGAGCATTTCTGAGAATTAATTTTCAAAGTACGACATTAAAATATGGGCGAGTCATGCAGGCATTTTCTGATGGACAGACAAAACAACTTGAATTAAACTTCGGATCGGGAAGAAAACAAGTGGTAAATATAACAGATTTCATATTCCGTATACCATTTAGGGATTCTATACAGGGATGACGTCCCAGTTTATCCACCTCTGGAATGACTAGCAGATGAACAAATGGTACTCCCTTGTGTTCTCACCACTCTTAATATCTCCTAAGTTCAACCATCCAGTTCTTGCCGCGACTGTATGTCACTTCAGATGCCAAACAAATCTTCACTTGGTCAATTTGTTCTGAACTATATTAAACTCTGATGGCATTGATAGAGACTGAGTAACATGACTGCTTCAGAGACTATTTCCTACCAGTGTCTTGAAGTGAAATCACCTTGACCTCAAGATCTGATGTTTCCTCTCATGACATCACCAAAAAAATAATTATTGTGAAAAATATTGACAGGAATCTTGTGACCGAACACGCCATCAAATAGTTTGGACTTAGAGATTCTCCACATTTCATGAAGCAAGCCCTGTTAGCCACCTCACTGAGGGGAGGTGGAATATCTTCACAAGAAATATGGTCCCAACATGATAACATTACTGAACAGCTGCTAATATAGATGGCAGAGAGATAATATTTTGAGAATCATATGGGTCGCATCGATGTCCATGCAGACCCAGCCAAAGCCAAACTCCACAAAGACATGGCAAGTCCACCCGATGACACTCCCAGCTTGATGACCTCGTCTATCCAAAAGATGACAGACAAAGACAAACGCATGACACATACACGCTGGTCTCCCCATCTGATCACAATGAATGGTGCAGGATCACCAAAAGTCAATTCCAATCGAACCCAGGATATTGTCGCCTTTGCCTCATGACTCTTACATGGGGACTGTGGCGTTAATGAACACAGTTATTTCTCATATTGAATTCTGTTAGCATAGGACTACAACGACAGAACGCTACTTTGCTGTGTCGATGAACCATGTGATTTCAAATGTTCCCTTTGGAATTCGGTAGTAGTCGAAAAAACTTTCCCAACATGTCTGTCTCTCTGGAAACTCCTGTCACTGCCAGCAAAACAAAAAAGATATTTTTAATAAAGAAGCTATAAACTTCTGTGAACACTTTACCAAAAACGATTTAATTCACATAAAGAATTTCAATATTTGGAGATATTATTTTCTAAATGTCGCTTTAACACATATATGCGCCCATATAATAATAATAATAATAATAATAATAATAATAATAATAATAATAATAATAATAATAATAATAATAATAATAATAATAATAATAATAATAATAATAATAATAATA
The DNA here is from genome assembly GCA_949316495.1 of Amphiduros pacificus. Classification (NCBI taxonomy): domain Eukaryota; kingdom Metazoa; phylum Annelida; class Polychaeta; order Phyllodocida; family Hesionidae; genus Amphiduros; species Amphiduros pacificus. The sequence goes on from OX439008.1 coordinate 10,610,127, forward strand.
ATAAATAATAATATGCATGCCTATACTTGTGCTTACAAATAAACATATGGCAAGCAGGGCCTGAATTTTAGCTGTGCGTGGCATAGCTTATGCAGTGACGAGGGAGCAATTTTCTCTCATTCTGTCCGTCGACTGTGATCACCTCCGAGACTGTGGACTTCTTGGCTATTAGATATTGTATTTTCAGGGGGACCACTTCTATCTATTTTCCTATTAGGCTCAGAACAGTTTTCACCTTTCATGACATTTTGAAAATAATCGTTAACTATTTCTGAGTTGTCAAGTAAGCTGTCAATTTAAAGAACATGACAAATATCAGCCAATAAGAATCAAGATAGCAAGCTAAACATTACCTCTTAATTGGAACTTTAACACTGAGTTTAGCTGCTACTGCTGGCCTCGGCAATATTTTCTCATATTTTATCAACTGAGTTTTTGTTATACTGATTGTTGTAGTTATCGATTAGTTATGCTTTGTCAGCTACTCGATTAGTGAAGCCTGCAATAAACATGCGTTCCGAGGCCGGATCACAAGATGTCTGCTTGGTGGTTATTTCATAGTTTGTAAATGGATAATATTACAAACATTACACTGATGTGGATTATGGATGTACAGGACAATGTCGTCCTGATTGGTTAGATGTCTTGAGATTTAATGTCAACACCCAGTATCCCACCAATGATATTTTATTAAGTTCACAGCGTATGCGAAAAGTGTCAGTCAGACAGACATGTCTGACGTTAGAAGAAAATGTCTGACGTTAGACAATGAAATGTCTGGCGTTGAAGATGTTTCTGTTTGGAGTTCCGAAAAATGTCCTGCTTTGGCATACAACATTTTGCGTACACGTTTTGAGTTCGCTGATCAAACCCCTCATCAACCAATTCAGTTGGAGGTTACACTGAGTTCACTGATCAAACCCCTCATCAACCAATTCAGTTGGAGGTTGGGGTAAATGGACTTGGATGCAGTAATATCTGCAAGAGAAGTTTTTTTCAGACAATTTCACAACTTCTGGAAATTTTGAATAGAAATTTATCAATATCAAAAAATCCACCTGTTTCAACCAACTCTGTACCAATGTTTGATCAAAATGCGATCGGGGATTTAATGTGATAACAGGGGTTCTAAAGGTCGCTTGTTTCTGAACTGCGGTGTAAAGACACTATATCCTCAATTTTAGAATTCATCCCTGACCAAAACATCACTGACTTAGCCCTTTGCTTAGATTGTACTGTACCATCGTAACTTTTGTGAACTCGAGCCAGAGGTGATGGTCTCATGCAATATGGAATGATGATTTGGTTTTGCCTGAATAATTGATAATTTGGTTTTGCCTGAATAATTGATAATTTGGTTTTCCCTGAATAATTGATAATTTGGCATTGCCTGAATAATAATCCAGTGACCAATACGACAGCATCCTGAAATAGGTGTTGCATATTTTGCAGGAGATTGTAAACCTAAAAACCCAGAAAATCGGGTTTTGTGTTACAATTTGGTTTTGTAGCCCAATTATAGTAAAAAATATTGTCCATAAATATTTTCAAACTTGTTCATCATACAATACATCCAAGTCGACGGTAGGATTAGCTGAAACATGGACCCTTGACAGGCTGAAAAATTAAACTTGATTTTTTCCAGTATTGAAATGAAGAAACTTAGGAGTATCTGGTTATTTTTTGCTAAAGTAGGGTCTGTTGAATGCCTTGCTGTGCATTTAGACAATGTTATTTCCATTCTCCAATACTTCTTCTTATAATACAACAAAGGGAGGACATGTAGAAAGTGAATAATAATATCATTTAATGAAAAGTGTTTTCACCTACTTTGATGTTATTGTCAATATGATTAGTTGGTCTGAAGTATCATCTTAGGCCTACACTGATTCCTATTGTGGCTAAGGCGTCGTCTATTCTATCGTTTAGTTAGGTACCTTACCTGCCTTATATTGATTTGTGAATGTATTGGCAGCAACTGACACAGATATGAAATATTTCCAAGCTATTATATTTTTATATTTTTTAATTCACCTATCTGAATAAAACTTTTGTCCATTTTTGTTTTATGTTTGAAACATTATTGCTTGATCATAAAGTGGCACGAAACCTTTCATGATCAACATCACTAGAAATGGCAGATATAGGGATATAACTTTTTTATTACTCAAAGTACATCTACAAATGATATGTGATCGAATGTCAACCTTTTTAGGCTATTTTGATCAAATATTGCCAGTGACCTTGAAATGATCTTTCAATGACCTTGAAAATAGAAAGCCTATTTTCACGAAATTATCTACATGTTTTATTATCCTATCATCTACATCTTTCAAATACAAGCTCGTAGAGTCCTTATTCATCAAAATCTTTTCATAATTAAAAATTTGAGAGCAATTTATAGTTTTGTGGTCAATCTATAAGGGAAAACAGAGGAAAATACTATAATACTAAGTTTTTTTGAAATATTATAAAAATGCCAGCTTATTGGGGGTTAGTTTATGAAAATATATAGAATACTGCACAGAAAAACACATTAATACTAAAAAGAAATTGAAAAAAAAGTCCGTCTATTTCAAGATATATTATGAAGCTAAAATGATTAAAAATAGCTTAAATCGGTAGGGTTACAAAAGTGACAGATAGACAGACTTTAATTTGACCTCACATTTATTTTTGAGATATTAGATAAATTAAATATTAATCTAATTTAAAAAAATAATCAGCAATAAGTTGCTCTCATCATAATAATACCTAAAAAAGAAGAAATATTCAATGAAAAATATGAGAAAATTAGTCATGAACAGAAATGATTAAAAAAAATAAAATAAAAAATATATTGAATGTAGAATCAATTGGGTTATAACATTTTGATAATTTTTGAAAAAAATGGCATTCTATATGGTTGATTTGGTGGATTGAAGTCGAACACAGCCAATATTAAATGTCACTGAAAGTGCTCTGCAGGGTGCTTTCTGGACGTCCGCTCCTCCCACTTTATAAACCCGTTACATGCGCTATGTCACTCATTCTCGCTGATGAAACCTTTAAATTTTGCAAATATCTCATGTGTCTTTTGACTGATAACAGTAGTCAACTATATATTTCTTGGAATGTAACAGATAGATTTGACCAGAAGACCAGGCGGAGATCATTTTAATTATGAGAGTCAGTGGTGGGATGAATTTGACATTGCTGATATCAACACAGGCGTCTTGGCATTACAAATCCTGGAGCTCTATCACTTTGATGAAAATGGAATTATAGAAGTAGAGCTTTATTCTAAACAAAGTAAGTCACAGAATGTTTATATGATTGAGTTGTAAATTAGATTTTATGTAATTGAGCCACATTTATCAAAAAGAATATTTGAACCAGTGATGAAAGTTTTATTAATTAATCTTTCCAAGATTTTCTCGATTGGTTTTTGTCCATTGAAATGAAGAATCAACAAAATTCACTGAGCGTTGTTGAAAATTTGTTCAGAAGCAATTTTATTTTAATAATGTTTTCAAAATGGAGGAAATGTTATGGTGACCTTCAGCTTCTCAATTGAGATTGTTGTCACAAATTAAGTGATTTGAGAAGTTGGCTGCGCCACTTGTGTCTCAAGACAAACTCAAGTTATTTGGTGCAAGAAGTTGGCTGTACCACTTGTGTCTCCAGACAGAATCAAGTTGGTTTGGTGTAACAATAGCTCTTTAAAAAACATTTAAATATATGGAAAACAAACTCGTTAATAGGCAATTTAATGGAAAGATATGAACAAGTGATACATAATATAGATTGATTTACAAAATTTAATGGAAATACATTAAATAATTAAATAGTCATTGTGCATAAATGATTTTGGACAAACGTGTTAAACCTGAATGGTATCATGCATATACATGTCGCACTCTCTGTTACATTCTATTTGCATCTTCTAAGTTGTATCAGTATGCATATAGTGTTTCTATTATGAAGTAGTGCAGGTTTTAGCCAATTATTTTATGATTAATTTAATGTAGGCAGGTTTTTTCTTTCTTTTCCTTTTTTTTAGAAATGAAGGCCATTATGTGTTAGGCCGTTAAGAGTATTGAGGCAAGATTCAACCCACTTCCAGCCATCTTGATTTAAGTGCTTTCACAATTCGGTTACCTTCTTGGCTGCTGTGTTCTATGGGAATAACATGTCGTGATATATTTTAACATAAATACAATTTATGTTAATTTCCATAACCAAATTGGATGGTGAAAATTATTGGTTTATGTGTCAAATTCTAGCTAACCGAGGGATGATGGTGCCATCTAAAAGAGTTCAACATCTGAGAATCATGACCAACAGTGAAAACTAAATTAACAAAGAAAGATTTGTAGAAAAAGCTCGTTAAAAAAGGATTGTATACTTATAATAAGAACAAGAAGGAGTTAGTGGGCTTTTGATCAGTGCTGATTGTAGATATGATGACTTGGAGGCAGCTGATCATGTTCATTTGATGTTATATTACAACAAAAGATTCACCATATTTCTCTAGAGATTCATTTGCATTTGTACAAGAGCAATGTATCAACTTTAATGGAAGTATTGTGATACTTGGAGATTTAAATGCCAGGATACCTAACTTAGGAATATTCCAAGATGGAGAACTGTCATATAGTATCAACCCAGACTTGGGGAGTAACTCCCATGGAAAGGATATTACAAAGATTTGCAATGGGGTTTGCATTAGTACCTGTTAATCATATGAACACAAACACAACAATTTGTGATGGTGGTTTGTCTTTTCGTCAGAAAGACAATTGGATATCACAATTAGACTGGGCATTGTGCTTTCATGCCATAACTAAAAATGTTGTTGACTTCAAGGTATTAAACAATATCAGCTTCCCATCAAACCATGCTCCAATTGTACTAAAACTGGAGTGCCAAACTGTGTCACCAGCCATATTGTTAGAGAGAGCAAAGTTACTAAATGGCCAACCATGTAGAAAAGCAGAGCTCACTGCAAAACCTGTTCGTATGTGGCAAATCGCTACAGAAAAATTTCAAAGCACACTTCCAGACCCCATGACTCTTCTACCAGCAAACGAATATGACTTGAGTGTCCTGTGTGAAACCGTGACTAGCACTTTACATAGAGCTTGTTGTGATGCAGTCATAAAGGCTCCAAATTGCAATCTTCCTACATCAGACTGTGCTGCCTCACGGTGGAAAAACCTCATAGATCTAGGAGATCCAAAAAAGATTTGGCAAGCCATTGACTGGAATGGAAAGTACAGCAAAAGCCTGCAAGTAGACAGTGCCCCAAGTGAAAGAGACTTTGCCATACATTTTGAAAACCTGTTAAACCCCCAAGGCTTTCAGGATCTTATGTACGGAATACCTCCTGGTATACTGAAATATTTATCTGATTCATGGTGATAGCCTTCCTTTTGAATTTTATCTTTATGGGTACTTACCCAGGGATGTGGTGCTACACAATAACATTTACCATTTTCAAGAAAGGTCTACGGTCTCTGACAAACAATTATCGTGGCATCAACATCTTATCAGCATTGTGTAAGGTCTACGATGGAATTTTGAACAAACGTTTTATGTTGTGGTTTAGACCTGACTTGGAATAAGCAGGCTCTCAGAAAGGTAGAGGTTGTTCTAAACAGCTTCTCACTTTGAGGTTGATTATTGACACAGCCAGGAAAACAAAGAAAAAGTTATATGTTGTATTCATTGATTATGAAAAAGCTTATGACTACGTAAATCGTTCAAAATTATTACAGTTATCTACCAGTGGCTGTGGAAGCAGGTTCACCCAAGCCATAGCTAGCTCCTTGAAAGATACAAAAGGTATAATAGGAGGAGAGACCTTCTCGGCTTCTGCAGGAGTATAACAAGGAGGCTCCACCAGTTGTTCTTTGTTTACCTACTATATCAACAGTACAATAAGAACACTTAAAGAATGTGGAGATGATGGTTTTCTAGGGAACCTGCACTCCTTATTACTCACATTCGTGTTTGCTACATTCAGGGACAAAATGATCATGAAGCTGAACCTCCTGAAGTCAGCTACAGACTCATTAGACATGAAATGGCACAAAGTGAAGTCCAGGTTTTTTACAGTTAGATGACACAACACAGGCACATATAGTCGTGGGAAATAGCTTTATTAAATAAAGCGGGAATACATAGTCACGCTAATCACACACTTAATTAAACACCTGACAAATACAAATCATACATACAATTCATTACAACATCCTATACCAATACATAAAGTTAATTGCGAGAACTGACTGCGGGGCAAATGCCGGACCTAGCCAATTGAACATTTAAACTTTGAACGGCGAGGCAATTGACCGCCCTAGCCGATTGAGATATACGCTTACATATTGACTTTGAACATTTTTGAGACATTAACTTAAACAAACTATATAAATATGATAATAATTGGATAAATAATAACATGCATAATAATATGAATCCCAGCAAGAATCCCTGAATAGGATTGATATGCCAGATATTATTAATATATATTATTTAGTTAAGCGTGAGGCATAGTGAATGTGATTAATGGGAGGAAGACGTATGTACTGTAGATAAGCATTGGAGCACCAATCTACCAGCGTTGCTAATTTCTTCTGCTGAGAAGTGATTATTGGCTGACTGGTAGCATTCCCTGCACGGAGGGAATGGGTAGAATAATGGATAGGATCCAGGCCCAGCGTTGAGACTGAGGATTTTATAACTGAGTTTAGGTAGCCCTTACTAATAGAAGTACCACCCACTAAGGACAGGAGTGGAGAGGACGGGGCTAAGAGTCCCAGGGAGGCCCTGAAATTGAGGAATGTTTTTAGCGAACAGTAGGCACAGACCCCAGTGAATGAACAATCTATGTACATAGTGAAACCAAAACGAGATGTTTTTGATTTGTGGACCTTGAGAGAAAAATAGGGGGTATTCTGCTGAGTACCGAACCTAACGTCCCTGACTGTAAGGGGAGGGGCAATGAAACTGGAGGGGTCCCTGGAGGCTAGTGTGACACAATATTCCCCCCTCTGAGACAACCAAAAAACCCCAGGGACAGGGCAGCTTTGCAGGCCAGGTCATTAAAGGAGAATTTGAGGGTAGAATACATTGCACATAGTTTATTGTACGTAATAGGGTGTTTTTGGCATGGAGGACCTTGACCTTCAGCTAAAGCCCTGAGAGCTAGGATCGCCATAGGGCAATTAGTAGGGGGGATACCGTAACTATGCATGATGTGGGCTGACCTAACTGCTGCCAAATAAACTGAAATTGAGGCTCCTGAAAGGGGTTTTCCTCTTTCGGGAGATGACAAATAAGCAAGATACTATAGAATAGTGTCCTCAGAGGCTGGGAAGGGGTTAACCTTGTAATTATTGCAAAATGACATATACTGGCGCTGTGCTGAGTTGTAGGTGCGGGAGGTGTTGCTCTACAAAGTACAAAATTGAGACCAATATACATATTAAATATAAATATTAGAAATCGTGGCTAATTAATGCTGGCTTAGTCATATCAGCGTCAGCTGCAGGGTTTAATTGTCTAAACCTGGGCAGGTCCATGCGGCTGAGGGCATCAGCTGAGGCGTTTTCTGCTGAAAACAAGTGAATCTCTTTATAGTTTATATCATAATTGGTCACAAAATAATACAGAACTCTAAAAAGGCCCATTTACTTGGGTTCCTTAGACTTTCCCGAATTAACAATATGGCAGACGGCCATGTTATCAATGTTCATTATAACTTTTTTGTTTTTGAGCTGAGGTCCAAAGGTGGCGAGTGCTAAGACGACTGCATAAAGTTCCTTCCAGGCAATATCTCGCTCTGCCATCCATGCATTATGACCTGAAAACGGAACTATTGACCATTTGTTGTTATGCAATATTCCGCAGGCAAAGTCTGAGGCGTCTGTAAACAGGACCTCTGCAGTCATAACGTTAAATTGTTCGGGGAACATAGTTATGCTGTTATGCGACGTTACACAGGAATTCCACCAATGTATATCTGCCCCAGCCTGAGTGGAAATGTTAATGGTGTGGTACAGTTTTTTACAACGTTTGGCCACCCGAATGAGGCGTCTTGTGAATTTTTCTCCATGGCGGACTACTTTGGCACAAAAGGTCAATTTTCCGATTAAGGACAGGATTTCCCTCTTCGTAGCCCTTTTCTTATTCATCCAAGCCTGTGTGAACTTCCTCGAGGCGATGCGAGGGTAATGATAGGGTTCTGTTTTTAATGTCAATTAGTATCCCGAGGAATTCGATGACTTGCGTTTAACGGTCTTCTTGGGCGGTTTGGAGAAGCCGGCTTCTTGGCACGTGTAGAGTATAATGTCCAGGCTTCTTTGGCATGAATCCCTGCTTCCACTACACGTAATTATGTCATCTAAATAATGGGTGGTATATATGGATGCTCCCCTCAGTTTATATATAAAATCTAAAGCGTCAGTAAACTCATTAAACAGCTGCGGAGCAGAGCGGAGTCCAATCGGGAGAACTTTCATATAGTAGTATTGGTGTGTGCCCGGGGTAGATTCCCAACTGAAGCCTAATAGTCGCTGGTCCTCGGGGTGAACGTCGACAGATTGAAATGCGGAACTAAAGTCGCATTTAGCCGCCCAAGCTGAGGGGAAATTATTTATCATCTTGACTGCGTCCCATATAGTAACATTTCGAAGCGTGCAAGCTGCCAGGTTGATGCCATCGTTGACGGAGAACTTGTCAGGCCATGAGAGGTCGTGGATCACCCATGTTTTCCCCGTAGTTTCCTTATGTAATGCGCCCAGTGGAGATGCCCGAAATCCCGCCGGGAGGTCCGCGAAGGGCCCTCGACCTTGTGCTGAGATAGATGCTTTGTTATGAATTCTTCTATGTGAGAGGAATGTTCAAAAGCTGACGGCCAATTCTTGGGATTGGCAGAAGTGAAGTGTTCACCAGTAAACTATTTTAACTCTGTTGGCTGCATTGTTAGATATCCTCTTTGCCCAATCCTGGTCGGGGTGTGAGGCGAGGGCATCAGCCCAAAATTTATTGGCTTGGAGAGTTCCGCTGGGGTAGGGCTGTCGCTCCTCTGCTGGCTTGGCCGGGGAAATGTTGAGTGCTACACTTTCCCTGTCTTGCGCATACGTCGTGAGGCAATGGTCCTCTGCAGATTCTACATATGTGGAGCCTTCGGCACATTTTAAAATTGCATTTTTGTGAATTGAAGTTGAGGCATATTTCGTTCGTAGGCACAATCTTCTTCTGCGGCTTAAACGTTTGGCCTGCCGACCCCTGAAATGGGGAGCTGATGTGAAAGGGGCATTCACCCAGTTGAACGTGGTCGTACATTCTGCAGCGTGGACAGCGTGGGGCTGAGGTCCTAACCATTGTAGCATCCAGAATAGAAGTTATAATGTCCGTTGGGATTTCAGCGAAAGACATACTCCTACCACTTAACATGACCCTGTGGCGAATATCCAGAGCTGTGATGGCATTCCATGCATACCTTTTGCTAAAATCTGCCAGTTTTTCCTTGTAGATACTAAATTGTTCATAAAGTTGAACCCCGTGAACGCGGATCATCATCCTTTCATAGATATTCCATGCTTCAAGCCACGTGGCCATGTCTATGATCTTCCTTTTTTGACGCTTGCTCCTATACCTAATAGCCCCATCTGAGTCTAAATATGGCTGCATCACTCCGGGGTCATCGTTTTGTACAACAAGATTGAAAAGAAAATCTTCCAATTGGAAATACTCGCCGTCAATGGCTGCCCTGAGAGTTTTTTCTGGTACAAAGTTCCTTGATATTTTGAACTCCGTCTAAATTCCTAAGGCCTAATATCTTGCCCCCTTTAAAGGGAAGGGGTTCCCCCACTCAGGTGTAGTCTCCAGCATTTTTAAAAGTTACATCATTCACAGGCAATTCGACTCCCTGTACTGAGGAGTGACAATCCTCAGCCAATTGAGCAATTGCCCCGGCAGCTTGTTGGTTAATAAATTGTTCATTACCTGGGTATGATGGCAGACTGTGAAGTGCGTGTTCCCTAGGCAATTGCTTCTGTCCCGGCGTCGACGTGGTGCTGGCCCCGACTCCCGTGGAAGGCTGTGGGGGTTGCGGAGCCGTCTGGCCGCTCTGAGTCGCCATGACCTGGAATATTTGGCCCTGCATGGTGACGACTTGGCTCTGAAGTGCATGTATGGCAGACAGTATAGGGCTTACGTTTTCTTGTGGATCTGATTCTACTTCTTCTGATGATGGACCCGCTCTGGGCGTCTGGATGTCCTCTGCCTTGCTCGGCGAGGGCTTCTCGCTGGGCCCGAAGAAAGGCGGGCTTGTTCTGGCATCTCTTACGTCCATAAGGACCTACGTGGACCTTGATGGGTTGGCCGCAATGCTGGCACCCGTTGCCTTTCTCCCCATTCATGGCTACTCCATCCACCAATCGAGGGGAAATTGGCTAGGATGTGGCGAAATGCGATAAAAGTCACTGATATATTAAAAGGTAAAAGCAATGGAAGCATACATGGCGGTACTTATCTTTGTAAAAACTGTAAATCCGTAAAAACTATTAAATCCATAAATTATGTTAAAATCCATCATAAAATTAGCGTTCCTTGTTTAAAAAGCACATATAATATCCTGCGTAGCTTCCATCCACAACGAGACTGACTGAACTGCAGTGGGTCGTATGCCCTAGCCTTAAGTAATCAGAGAAATGAACACGGTGCGGGCCCTAGGCAATTGACCGGGGCAATTGAGATGGCGGTCGCATTGGTATCCCCTAGCCAATTGCCCTAGCCAATTGAGATCGCTCGTCTGGGCGTACCAGCGACGTCTCTCCCTAGGCAATTGACCGGGACAATTGACCAGAGCAAATGCTCCAAGCCACTGATGAAACTAACTAATCTTAAGGCTGACATGAAGTGAGTTCCCTGCTCGTTCTGATCGCCTGCTCCCTACACAAGCTTGCCTTAAAGTGCCTCTAAGCCATCATAAACATAGAGGATTCTACCGCCTTCACAATAGATGATATCAAAATTAGCCACACTCAAGAATACACATACCTTGGATCACCAGTATCCAATCAGCCCATCAGGAAACAGATTGCTTCCCATATTGATAGCAAACAGTGCCATATGAGGAAATTCTTCTTTCTAGCTAAAAACAACAATGCCCCTTTTATCATTAAGAGAACAGTGTGGGATAGTGCCCTGACCAGTGCACTATTATACAGCCGTGAAAGCTGGATGTGTAAAGACCTTTCATCAGCTCATGTACCATATATGACATCAGCAAAGGAGTTACTCGGAGTAAGATCCCAGACGCCTACTGACATAGTGTACATAGAACTCAATATTCCATTAGTTAAGGCATTGATTATGACAAGACAGATAGACTTCCTCACAAAGTACAAAAGACAAACCTTTTATGATGACAGTCCCTTAAAACAGGCTATAACCATGGCACAGAGGTGTAAAAGCCCTCCAAACAGTTGGACGAACTGATAGAAGACCCTGCGATTAAATTCACCAAAGACTTGCATAGTAAAGTAAGAACTACAGACTCATCAAAGATTCAAACATATTGTGAGATAAACCCCACCTTAGCTGTACATGCTATGTATTTATCAACACTTAGTGTGTCAGAAGCACACAGAATAGCTACATCCAGGATTCGGTTGAGTTCTCACCGATTAAGGATAGAGACAGGTCGATGGTCCAGAACTCCCAAAGAGGACAGAATATGCCAATGTGGCAATAATGTTCAGACAGAATCACATGTTCTGCTTGCTTGTGAGAAATCACACACATTGAGGCAAAGATTCCCTCAAATCAAGTTTGGGTCAATATCTCAATTGATGGATGATACAGCAGTTGCAGACTTAAACCCTATGTTTATAACTTATACTATTATGAAACGTTATGCTTATTTTGATTCCATGATGACCTATTCTGTTTATTGTTATTATATTTATGTTGATCTGCATATGGGCCCTTTACATGTATGCAACGGAATGATCCTGATTTTGGTATAATACAGTCACCATATCCTGGTGCTTTCACAACAATTGGTGTTAAAAATGTGTACACCACTTTTCATGACCATCACATAGATTTGCTATGTGACGTTATGCATCAAGAGACTAAGAATATCATTCATTAATGATTTTACAGCCCTTTATGATTTTACAGACCAAGACCTTGCTCATTGCAAGAATTACATTATCTCATAACCCATGATAATATTGGTCTGAAATATGTTACAATGCGCCTATCCTCAGAAAGTTAGGCACTATATTCTGTATGTCACCAATGTTAATATGGACCTAGTTTGATGGGAGAATGCACTGAACAGGCATACAATCATTGACAATTAAATGTAAAATAATGAAAGGTCTACAGAGTAAATTGTTCGATCAAGCAAAATTGGGCTTAAAGCATTCATGAAACCTGACTTTCAGACACATTTTCTTTACATAACATGAATGTTTATACCCTAAACAGTGCCTTTATGTAGTATTACACAAAATATTCCCTGTTAACAACTTTCTGTGGCACTTGAAAGTTGATCAGTTGTCTGCTGAAACCTACACCAGCAATTGAACACTTTGTCCACAAGCTTTGTTTAGCTGATCTGTGATCTCGTGTAAACACCTAATGAGTTACCAGTTGGACACCTGTCCAGCTTGGGAAACAGGGTGGAGATGTTTTGTACAATTTATTGCCAGGAGTATACTTCAGAATAACATAAGATTATTTTAATATTATTTGAATCAATGTCATGGTTGAGACAAATATTTTATGGTTGTGAAAAATATCTTATGGTTGTGAAAGATATATCATTTATGGGAAAAGTATACAGCTTGAAACTCTTACGTCACATGTGTACTGCGCATGCCCAGCCTTCACTCCCGCCATATTGAAGTCACATCGCACATGGTGAAAACTACAAATTTGAATGTGATTGATATATGCTTGATTTACAACCAGATTTTAACTTATTTATGTGCATATTGCTGAAATAGAAGCCCAATATGAAGATTTCACCTATGTTTTCTGTATAAAGTCATTATTCTTTATATTTTCTTTGTTTGCAAAAATCAACTCAATTCTACATGTTCTGATGTGCATATCGCTCAAATAGAAACCCAATATGAAGATTTCACCTATGTTTTCTGTATAAAGTCATTATTCTTTATATTTTCTGTTTGCAAAAAAACAACTCAATTCTACATGTTCTGATGTGCATATCGCTCAAATAGAAACCCAATATGAAGATTTCACCTATGCTTTCTGTATAAAGTCATTATTCTTTATATTTTCTGTTTGCAAAAAAACAACTCAATTCTACATGTCCTGATGTGCATATCGCTCAAATAGAAACCCAATATGAAGATTTCACCTATGTTTTCTGTATAAAGTCATTATTCTTTATATTTTCTGTTTGCAAAAAAACAACTCAATTCTACGTGTTATGATGTGCATATCGCTCAAATAGAAACCCAATATGAAGATTTCACCTATGTTTTCTGTATAAAGTCATTATTCTTTATATTTTCTATGTTTGCAAAAAAACAATTCAATTCTACATGTTCTGATGTGTATATTGCTCAAATAGAAGACCAATATGAAGATTTTACCTATGTTTTCTGTATAAAGTCATAAAATTTCTATGTTTGAAAAAAAATCCTTGGAAAGGGCTAGTTATTTAGGGAGTGGATTCCATGACTGATCAAAGGGTATTTTGACATTGGTGTGAAAAACGCCAAAATGCCAATTATCAGCATTCACAGTATTGCTCTTCAGAATCCTTGTGATGTAAGGTTAAACCTGTGATCAAAGAGCATTCCCTCATTGTTTCCATAGCTTTGAGTCATGTCTTCCCTTTTTGAGAGAAATGCTTTCACACGCATATACAAAATATACAAAACACATGTAACAAATATACAAAACACATGTAACAAATATACAAAACACATGTCAAGAATAAAAAAAACTGTACCAGCAAATTAGAAAACTGACAAGGGCATTGTATGTATCGTAAAATATAGATATTATTGAGAAAAAAAACAGTGTGCAAAAAGAAAAATTTTTGGTGAAGATATGCTATAAATTATAAATATTTTGAACAGAGATTGGTTTCACCATGTCTGGTCATTATGACACCTGGTGGCCTTCAGCGGAACTAATGGTGGGCGATAATATAAGTAAGGCCAGTGTGCTGTATACTATTTATTTGAAAAGTATCTTATGCATGTGAAAACTTTTCCGTTAAAAAAGCAAGACATGACTCAAAGGCTGCATGGAATCCCCCTTAACTTAAAAGCTGTGATATTGAAAAAGTGACATTAAACCCTTTGATCACTGGTTTGGCCTTAAATCACAGGGACTTTAAATGGCAAAACTGTGAATGCTGATAATTGGTATCAGTGAAATTTATGACTTGAGCTTCTTTGATGAAATTTGGGGTTTTTCACACCACTGAATGGGAAGACATCAAAGGCTGCATGGATTCCACCTTAAAGTCTGGGCTGTATAGACTTTTTTATTCGAGTTCGCAAAAGTGCCCAATTATCGCCCACTGACGTCACGGCCCTGGGGGGACCGGTGAAGTCGTATCGTAAAATTCTTACAAGATTTCAAGCCAGAGTCAGGTGTTTGCATACGATCTTAGCAGCAATTATCTCTGTACACTGACAGTCAAATTATTTTCGTTTTCTCACAAGATATTGAATTAAATTTAACAAATATTTTACTCCAGTTTCACCGGAATGGCGGCCGCTTGGTCACGTGACCCCTAGTCACGTGATCAATGACGTTGTAGATTTGCTGGGCAATACTTTTTTTGCAAACATATATAATGTAAAAAATAATGATTTTTCTTCATTTATAGCTTCATAAATATTCATCCGTTTTTAATAATTTTACCACCAAAAGAAAGCCAAGAAAAGGCACTATCATGATAAGTCTTATCTTCCAAATAGTGAGGAAAAAATGGCTAAAAATGTGTTGCTCCAATTTTGATAATTGGTAAACAACACCTCCTGTGACTTACGGAGCCCCCTGACAGTTCAAAGGTCAAGGTCACACAACACACTTCCTGTCCAGTACTGGCAGTACTTGGTGGTCACAAAAAAACATAATTCTCAGAGCAGATGTTCTTTTGTGGATTTCAGACAGATAGCCTGTATGTATGTCAATTTTAAGATCATATATTGATTTCAGATACCTTAAACCACTGTAAAATCGCCTGGAACCTTCCAGGTTTCATGAATGTTTTAAATAAATGGGTAGCGGGTAACAGACTAAAACGTTTCGACCGTCACTGGATAGGAAAGTATTGTAAAAGAGTTCAGATTTATCATGACATAACGCATATCAGCATGGTCGAGATTAAACTTATTGTATATTTTGCATCATGCAAATAGCTGAAAAGTGATATCACTGACGACAGAAGTGATACATATATTTCTTTGATTGTGACAGGTAGATTTGACCAGGAGACCAGGCGGAGGTCATTCAAACTTTGCTAGTCAATGGTGGGATGAATTTCAAATTGCAAACATCACAGCAGATGTCGTACGGATTTGGATAAAACAATCTTATCACTTTGCTGAAAATGGAATCATAGAAATAGAATTTTACGGTAATGAAAGTAAGTCACAGAATTTGTTATAGTCGAGTTGTAATTTTTAACATTTTTATCTTGGCAAAATGTAATTATAGTTCATACAGCACCAAACAAACCTTGATATATATAGCCTGTTTGTTCATGGTGTTTTAGACCATATTTATTCATGATATCTGCCAGTGGATGGTAGACATGGTTCATGGTCAATAGTGTCAAAATAGCACTTAGGCTACAGTATTTTCACTGTATTTCTATACTATGGAACTCCTTTGCAAGAAAAATACTTCTGGTGTTATCAGCCTGCTGTTGATTAACGGATTGCTTGACCACAGTGCCCTCTATACGATTTGGCAAG
Organism: Amphiduros pacificus; assembly: GCA_949316495.1. NCBI lineage: Eukaryota > Metazoa > Annelida > Polychaeta > Phyllodocida > Hesionidae > Amphiduros > Amphiduros pacificus. The sequence goes on from OX439008.1 coordinate 10,626,098, forward strand.
GAAGCTGGATCACTGGTGTGTTGTTATTTTTAATAATTCTTAATGATGGATCTAATTGTTGGAGTCTTTAATGAATCATGCATGATTCAGGTCGTGATTGACTTGTTAATGATTGCTGTGATCCAGAGGGAGTAAGCGCCCTTTATTCAAAAGCCTTGTGGAGATCCAATTCGCAAGAATTCTTTGCTGCCTCTTTATTCAATTTTTGCTGCTTCTTTGTTTAAATTTTGCTGCCTCTTTATTTTTTATTTTGTAAAGTCTATGAACATTTCAAGGCTATATGTATTTGTTCTTCCTTTTGAACCCCAAAGTTATATGGAAAATTGCTTGCGATGAATGGAAAGATTGATGACCTAGAATAAGTCATTGTTTCCAATCATCCTAGAGGTTTATTTACATCTGAAGTCCCTGTCTACTTGATGTTTTTGTTTTATCTCTTTTTAAATTTCATATAAACATCTCCATGGAAGTTTGGATCTAACGATACAAAATTTAGATTTCATTGGTGCCTGTAGTGGATTAAGCATTTGTTTTAGATTTATGATCAGTGTTAAGTGATTAGCATATAGCCCGATTAGAGAATATTCTCGTGTGCTTTGTTTAAGCTGGCGCAATGACTGCCATGAGTGGGGCCCCCATAGGGGGGGTATGAAAAACCCAATAATCCCCCTTTTTTTACCTAAAAATCCAAAAATCCTTATCTTTTGTAGCCAAAAATCCTTAAATATTTTTCCCCTCAAATCTAAAAATCCAAAAGTATAAAACAAAAAATCCTAAAATATGTTTACATTTAGTACAAATATCATGAAACTCATATCTAAATCATTAATTGTTTGAATTAATAATCCTTTATTACTGAAAAATCCTAAAATCCAATTATCTTATTAAAAATCCATTAATCCTAAACACTTTCCTCAAAATCCAAAAATCCCAGATATTTCACCCCAAAAATCCAATAATCCCTCTTTTTTAGGCCAAAAATCCAATAATCCTAAAACCCTATGGGGGCCCCATGAGTCCCACATGGAGCTAGTATTGTTACACACTCAATGAGTTCACGTATTATTGAAATCAAGATGGCTGAATAGAGGTTGAGATGTGCTTTAGGGAAACAGGCCATGTCTACTATAGCAGATCAATGATTTACAGATTAAAATATAATAATATGCAAATGTCATAGTTTTTAAAGAATCTATGGTTAAAATACAAACAGTATCCAGAAAGAACCACATTCGGAGAAATTAAAAATATGAGTTTCGTTTGAGACAGAGCGCCTCCAACCCTCTTCTTGATAAAGAATTAATACCACGAATAAAGAGAACATTCATATTGACATATTCATGCCTGATTTGTTTGGAAATTGAGATATTAGATCGAGAAATGTGGTCTTAAATAATGAAAATACTGTGTCAGTCAGCGATGTTATCATAAGGGACGTTCCCTTTTAGGGGACTCTCCTTTAAACATGTATATACTTAATCTATAAAAATTCTGGCAACAAGTGTTGATTTAAAAAAAAATCAAGCTCACATAAGATTTGCAAAATAATATTTATTATTTGTTGTCTTCACAGAGACTGAAAAGCGTGCTAATATTTGATAATGTAATTAAATATTAATTTACCAATGGAGAGATGAATACATTTCAGATCCCTGCCCAGGAAACTTCTCATACATTTCCAATCGATGTTACCACTTCAATCCTCGTATGCTGGTCAACTGGAATGATGCCAACACGTTTTGTACCTCGCAAGGGGCTACCTTGATTGCCTTTGAAACGCGAAAAGAATTTGTTGAAGTCTATGTTTGGATTACTAACAGTAAGATATGATTTTTTTGTATACAGCTCTTTGAGCAGTTATAAATATATGTGACAATAAAGACAATATTATAAAGCTTATAAGGTATCAGGACACTCCGCACCCTGACACAGCGTCATTCCGCACCCAAAACTACAACGCACCCGAGACAGACTGACCCCGCTAAATTTACTCAATATAGTCAAGCCAAATCTTAATAAAATATAGCTATCTCTCTTCCTTGTGCCAAAATTGTTTCAATTCATTTTGGAAACGTAATATTTGGCGAGATTTTGCAGGGACCATCACATGTACGGATGTTGCTCATTTAAAAAGTCGCAGGAGGAAATAACATAAGAAAGGTGAAGCAAACGTGAACTATAATCAATGCCAAGAAGACAAAACAATGAGAAAACTTACTAAAAGTGTATGGAACATCAAACAAAACTTTTCATCTTATTTTTTTTGTACCAAGAATGGATCCCGCTCAGCATTACTTCCCGCCATTTTGAAGATAATGTTTTAGCTCACAAGATTTCAGAAAGCAAGAAATGGCAACTTACGTTTTGGTTACTTGTAAATAAAAGACGATTTAACAATGTTTTAGCATCATTACATGTTAATATATGGCGGTGGATGATACATAATGATAATTGCAGGTCAGTGTTGGGTGCGGATTGTCTCGGGTGCGGTTGTGTGAAGGGTGCGGATTGTCTGGAAAGCTATTATAACATACTGTATACTATTTGATCAGAGATGACGAGGGCTGATGTGTATACGTCAAGATTTCTGTGCTTTTTGGTTTTGAGCGTCACCATTAGGGTAATAACACTTTATTGGAGTTCAAACTATCAAAGTGAACCATAGTTGATCCTTGGCCCAAATAGATCACAGAATTTTTTTTTACCTTGGTATCCTTGCGAATTCTTTGGAATGCGAATTCTTTGGAAAACGAGAGTCTCTTCATTTTCTTAATGTCAAGATTACGGACACCCATCTGCCACGAACAAGTTGTGGACTTCCGGTGTGCTGAGCGTGCCAATATTGAGTCCAGGAGATGACGTCACATCCGGTTCTGTGCAGTGGCAGCTTGATAATGGCACCGAGCGAGCTTGGATAGTTCCCCCATATGCAGATGCAGTGAATGGTTTCCATCTTGTAAATGCGAATATGTCAAGTACAGCCATGCCATTCTGTGAGGTATTAGGTAGGTATACATATCAACACATTTTTCAAGGGATGCAAGACTGGGTTCCCTAATATGCATATCATAACACTATATGTACTTAGACCTTCAAAATGTAGTCCCTCACCCCCAAATTATTTCCTCAATCCAGGCAAACTAGGATTTGATTTGGTATAAATTTGACCATGAATTATTACCACAATGCATTTTTATAGGTCCATACAACGCCATAATAAAAATCCTAAGAAATGTGGAAATGTACCAAATTTACATATATCCAGGATGGTCACCCAATATTGACAGTTTCCGATATCCTTGCTTTCAGAAGACATTTGACTGCTTTTTAAGATCTAAACTAAGAGGTTTGATCCCAAGTAATTTTTTTTATTATGTTATCAAGCTGAAATATGCTACATTTGTATAGAATCAAGATGGTTGTCAAAACATCAACAATGTCACATATTTTTTTTCAGTGGCTTTGATTTCCCATGGGCACATTGTTGAAATTCCTTCTAATGTATATTCAAATGTAACAAGATCTGGGTTTTTTTCTCTGCTGCTCGGGGAATAGTGTTTGAATGGTTTATGGGTAATTCCTGTTCAGCACAGTTGTGTAGCCATTTAGTGGTAAGTACATCTATGTACACATCAGACAATTGTTGCACCACAGTTATATTGTTGCGCAAATGTAACATCATTTTTGACCCTTTTGATCATGGTAAGCAATGGAGGACTGCTGCCACATCATCAAGAACTGGACAATATCACTGGATTTTCACTTTCTTATGTCCATTGACTTCCACAGGACATTAATACGGCCTTATTATGGACTGAATTATTGGGGAATCCTTCCTGAGATGCCAGAATCTAGAACTTAATCTAGAACATAAATATGTCTTCTGAGAGTAATGAAATGGGAAATGATATTTCGACAGCCATCTTTTATGCAAATGTAGCACATTTCAGCTTGATAACATCAGCCAAGAGAATACTTTGTTTGGAACTGAAAAGCAGTGGAATGTGTTCTGAGAGGAAGGATATTGGAGATTGTCAATATTGGGTGACTATCTTGGATTTATGCAAATTTGGCACTTGAATTTTTCCGGACTTTTAGTATAGTGTTCTTGGGACCTCATAAAAATGCATCTGGGTGAAAATTCCTGAGACTTTTTGGACTACACATATAAATTCCAAATTGAAATTCTAATTTTTTTAATTGACAGCCCCCTCCATATGAACCTCTTGCTCTGGGTCGTATACTTGGACATTACATAAGACCTCCTGCTCACTAATTTTACACACCTTTTTTGTCTGGTACTTTTTTTGGCAGCTGATGTAATTTTTGAAAGAAACCTGAAGTCATACTCACAGTAGCTTTACCAATATGTCTGAAGAACAAGGATCTAGATGTGTTCAAAGGCTTTATGCTCTTAAAAACATAAGATATAGAATGAATACTATGCAAATATGATTTATTATAGGGTGTGCTTGGCTTGGTGAGGAGGGTTGCGACGGTCAACTTTGTGATAGCACTGATGGCCAATGTGAAGGAGGCTGCGTGACTGGATGGACAGGCTCAAACTGCCAACAAGGTACCCTCAAACTACCAACAAGGTACCCTCAGACTACCAACAAGGTACCCTCAAACTACCAACAAGGTACCCTCGTATCACTCACTCCCATACACCCCAACCTACCAACAAGGTACCCAAGGAGTATCACTCACTCATATCCATCTTAACCTACCAACAAGGTACTCTCATGTCACTCACTCCCATACACCTCAACCTACCAAGAAGGTACCCTCGTAGCACTCAATCCCATACATCACAACCTGCCAACAAGGTACTCTCATGTCACTCACTCCTATATACCTCAACCGACCAACAAGGTACTCTCATGTCACTCACTCCCATACACCTCAACCTGCCAACAAGGTACCCTCGTATCACTCAATCCTATACATCACAACCTATCAACAAGGTACCCTCTTATCACTCCTATACACCTCAACCTACCAACAAGGTACTCTCAAGTCACTGACTCCTAAACACCTCAACCTACCAACAAGGTACTCTCATGTCACTCACTCCTATCAATCTCATCTTACCAACAAGGTATCCTTGTATCACTCACTCCTATACACCTCAACCTACCAACAAGGTACTCTCATGTCACTGACTCCTATACATCTCAACCTACCAACAAGGTACTCTCATGTCACTGACTCCTATACATCTCAACCTACCAACAAGGTACTCTCATGTCACTCACTCCTATACACCTCAACCTACCAACAAGGTACCCTCGTATCACTCACTCCCATACACCTCAACCTACCAACAAGGTACCCTCTTATCACTCACTCCCATACACCTCAACCTGCCAACAAGGTACTCTCATGTCACTCACTCCCATACACCTCAACCTGCCAACAAGGTACTCTCATGTCACTCACTCCCATACACCTCAACCTGCCAACAAGGTACTCTCATGTCACTCACTCCCATACACCTCAACCTGCCAACAAGGTACTCTCATGTCACTCACTCCCATACACCTCAACCTGCCAACAAGGTACTCTCATGTCACTCACTCCCATACACCTCAACCTGCCAACAAGGTACTCTCATGTCACTCACTCCCATACACCTCAACCTGCCAACAAGGTACTCTCATGTCACTCACTCCCATACACCTCAACCTGCCAACAAGGTACTCTCATGTCACTCACTCCTATACATCTCAACCTGCCAACAAGGTACTCTCATGTCACTCACTCCTATACACCTCAACCTGCCAACAAGGTACTCTCATGTCACTCACTCCCATACACCTCAACCTGCCAACAAGGTACTCTCATGTCACTCACTCCCATACACCTCAACCTGCCAACAAGGTACTCTCATGTCACTCACTCCCATACACCTCAACCTGCCAACAAGGTACTCTCATGTCACTCACTCCCATACACCTCAACCTGCCAACAAGGTACTCTCATGTCACTCACTCCCATACACCTCAACCTGCCAACAAGGTACTCTCATGTCACTCACTCCCATACACCTCAACCTGCCAACAAGGTACTCTCATGTCACTCACTCCTATATACCTCAACCTGCCAACAAGGTACTCTCATGTCACTCACTCCCATATACCTCAACCTACCAACAAGGTACTCTCATGTCACTCACTCCCATACACCTCAACCTGCCAACAAGGTACTCTCGTGTTACTGACTCCTATACATCTCAACCTACCAACAAGGTACTCTCGTGTCACTCACTCCCATACACCTCAACCTGCCAACAAGGTACTCTCATGTCACTCACTCCTATATACCTCAACCTACCAACAAGGTACTCTCGTGTTACTGACTCCTATACATCTCAACCTACCAACAAGGTACTCTCGTGTCTCTGAAATCCTATACATCTACCAATCCTATACATCTACCAATCCTATACATCTACCAACAAGGTACCCTCGTGTCACTGTCTCCTATACATCTCAACCTACCAACAAGGTACTCTTGTGTAACTGTGTCCTATACACCTCAACCTACCATCAAGGTACCCTCGTATCACTCACTCCTATACACCTCAACCTACCAACAAGGTACCCTTGTATCATTCACTCCTATACATCTCAACCTAACAACAAGGTACTCTTGTGTAACTGTGTCCTATACACCTCAACCTACCAACAAGGTACCCTCGTATCACTCACTCCTATACACCTCAACCTACCAACAAGGTACTCTTGTGTAACTGTCTCCTATACACCTCAACCTACCAACAAGGTACCCTTGTATCATTCACTCCTAAACACGTCAACCTTCCAACTCGGTGAAAAAGGTAAACAAAGTGGTATTTATAGCATACTTTATTATGTCTTTGCAAAAATCAGGTATCTTAACATTCATGGATGTTTGCTTTCAGCTTGCAGTGCGGGCACCTATGGGGTTGGATGTACCTCTATATGTGCGCACTGTGGAGCCGGGGACGCATGCGATCCTGTAGATGGAGTATGTCCAGGACCCTGTGAGAGCGGATGGAGGGGCACCATGTGTGACTTGCGTATGCATCATTCCAAACATTAACTACTGCCACTAAAACATTAACCAGGGACAAAATATTATAATATCGAAATGAAATCAAATATAAAATAATTTATTAATTGCACGGAATTATGTGTATATTATAGAAACAATCATTTTATGCAGCATAACATGCCATGCAATTATATTTTAATTTATAATATCTTTGACAGTCTGTATTCCTGGTTCCTTTGGAGCAGACTGCACTACATTGTGTGGACATTGCTCAGGTGGTGAAATGTGTAACAGAGTAGATGGCACCTGCTCCAGTGGATGCAAGGATGGGTGGCTGGGGACTTTCTGTGATACAGGTAACAAGACATATCAATGTATTCTAACCCTGGACATTGTATCCCATACTGGCCTAGCTAGAGACACTCTTTGATACAGGTAACAAGACATATCAATGGATTCTAACCCTGGACATAATATCCCATACTGGTCTGGCTGGGGACACTGTGATACAGGTAACAAGACATATCAATGTATTCTAACCCTGGACATATTATCCCATACTGGCCTAGCTAGAGACACTCTGTGATACAGGTAACAAGACATATCAATGTATTCTAACCCCGGACATTGTATCCCATACTGGTCTGGCTGGGGACACTGTGATACAGGTAACAAGACATATCAATGTATTCTAACCCTGGACATAATATCCCATACTGGTCTGGCTGGGGACACTGTGATACAGGTAACAAGACATATCAATGTATTCTAACCCTGGACATAATATCCCATACTCCCCCATGTGGGCCTAGGGTTAGAATGGTTCTCTGATTTTTTTATTCCCTGTTTTTTTTTGTCCGTTCGTAAAAGGCGAACAAAAAAAATAACCATGGCGCCTTGTTTGCCGTGAGGTGCGACCTGTAAGGGGTGGATATGGAGTTCTGCAGGTTGAGCACTGGACTGGATTGGCAGTTATACCGATCCAGATGCAACACACCTGTTTGAACACAAATATTCACCCTAGACATGGAGGACTTTAGGGCCCGATATTGTCCAACCGGCTTGTGGAATATAGCTCCACACATTTTTCCAATTTCCAAAAATTAATTTTAAAGTAAAATATGATTTAAATTTGGTATATTTGATAAATGTTTGTTAAATTCTCCATGAAGATGAAATATATGGTAACTTCTACACACTTATCAAAATATTAAAACATATTTCACGAGATTAGCTTAACAGATATGTGGAGCTTGACTGCTGAATCAGGTCAATCCGGGGTACATTTTATGTATCCTTGAGTATATTGTCCAGTGTAGCCGAGTTTTATAGGTGTGCTGATGGCTCTCCCCATATCTATAACTCCCTATTATTAAAATAGGAGTCAGAGTAAGGCTTAGGAACATGGGCAATGAATAATTAACAAAACACACATGGCCTAAATTTTTAATTGCAGAAAGTTCTGACGCTGAACATACCCTTGCAATTGCAAAGGGGATACAAGGCATTGCTGGGGTACCAAAAACTTTAAAAGATGCGAAATAAATTATTGATTGAGTTTGAGCCGAAAAGCAATGTGGACAATCTACTACGATACCGAATGTTGGCCACAGTTCCTATTATTATAACGGCTCACAAACTCTCAACAATAAAAAAGGAGTAATCAGATGCCCAGATTTAGTGGGAGTTTCTGAGGAGGAGATAGTGGATGAGCTCAAAGACCAGGATGTTGTTCAATGCAAGTGGATATTTATAAAAAAGGATGGTGTCAAAATTCCTATCAATATGTTTATTCTGACATTTGAAGCAGCGCAGCTCCCAACATCTATTAAAGTTGGATATTTGAAAGTCAGAGTTGATATATTTATTCCAAACCCTCTCCGCTGCTTCAAGTATCAGAGGTATGGACATGGATCTGATCGATGTAAAGGTAATGATGTAACATGTCCAAAATGTGCCGCTCAGCACAGTGGAGACGATTGTTATTCAAATATAATAAAATGTGTCAATTGCCAAGGCAATCATCCATCGTATTCGCGGAATTGTCCTTCCTTTTTAAAAGAGAAGGAAATTCAGTGAATACAACACACTGAAAATATACCTTTTCCAGAGGCACGGAAGCGAGTAGAAAGTTTGAACACAACAAAGACATCTTATGCCAGCTCTGTAAAAACTAAAGAAACAAAATCAATAGCAATTCAAACCAAAATTACATAGCCAATCAATGACAAAAATTATTCCTTTTTTTACAAAAACCTCAAAATCTTCAGCAACATCTACTCAGACTACAACATCCACTATCCCAGTAATAACTCAACCAACAGCAACATCCACTAAATCCTCTTCACAAGCTCCCTCTACATCATCCAATAATAAAAGTATCAATAGTAATAGACCAGTACATAATCAGACAAAAAAGAAATCAAAGATCAAGTTAAAAGTAAAATAAATTGAACTAAATCCTTAGAAAGGATGGACACAGGTGATCCTCCGGATATGAATTTTACTCTTGTGCACTCGAAGCATAATAGTAAACTTAACAAGTGAATATGCTAAATCATATATTTTTTCTCATTATTCTTAATATGGCTATCGGCAATGTCATACAATGGAATTGTAGAGGATTTGAGGCAAACAGGCCAGAACTGGAGTTATTAGCCCAATAATATAATGCATCGGTAATTTGTTTGCAAGAAACTAAATTCAAAGATAATTCCACAACATTTAAGGGATATGTGATTTATAATAAAGTCGGTTCAATTGATATTATGGACCGGGCACATGGCAGAGTTTCTATTTTTGTTAAATCCTGTATACCCCAAAGTAAAGTAACATTAAATACTAATTTACAAGCTTCTGCAGTCATAATACATTAACTATATGTTCAATACATTTACCACCTAGTGAGCCAGTTAATATTACAGATTTAAATAATTTGATAACCCAGCTGCCACAGCCATATATGTTAGTTGGTGACTTTAATGCTCACAACTATCTTTGGGCTGGTAGAAATAATACTGATGCCAAAGGACGTATCATAGAAGATTTCTTAAATAATAATAGTTTATGCCTTTGGAATGACGATTCACCGATATATTTACATCCTGCTACAGGCTCTTTAACATCAATAGATCTCTCCATGTGCACTCAAAATTTATTTTTAGATTATTCCTGGGAAGTAGAGGAAGATCAATTGGATAGTGATAATAACCCCATTATTTTAAATAACCATTTTCCTCCACCAGAAGAACGAATCTCCAAGTGGAAATTTCATAAAGCTGATTGGGCAAAATTTCAAACATCCGGTTTTAATAAAATAACTCCAGAAATTTTTAACAATGTACATATGATCCTCTTCAAGTTTTTACAGATACATTGTATGATATTGCTGATGGGTGTATTCCCAAATCAAAGCCAAATTCTAAAATTAAAGAAAAGCCCTGGTTTAATGATGAGTGCAAAAAAGCTGTCAAGGAGCGTAAAAAAGCTCTGAAAAAATTAAATAGACGGCCGACTCAATATAATTTGCACCAGTTTCGAGTAAAAAGAGCTAAAGCCTGCTATATTATTAAAATAAGCAAAAGAAAAGGTTGGAAGAATTATGTTTCCTAATTAAATACACGTACACCAATTAAAAAATGCTGGGATATGGTGCGTAAAATTACTGGGAAGGGAGGTGGAGCAAGGATCAAACATCTAAATTATAATGGCCAATTAATTACAAATCCCACTGAAATAGGTAACACAATAGGTCAAACAATTTCCAAGAATTCCTCATCCAATAATTATTCTGCCAAATTTCAACAAATAAAAAATAGAAAAGAAAGAAACCAACTAAAATTTATATCCCATAACTTGGAAGAATATAATAAATCATTTACAATAGATGATTTCAAACTTGCTTTGGATAAATCTCATGCTACTTCTCCTGGACCTGATCAAATTCACTACCAAATCCTTAAACACCTCCCTGACCAATCACTTGGGCATCTTTTAGATATTTTTAATAATATTTGGGAAAGTGGTAATTTTCTTCCTTCATGGAGTGAAGCCACTATCATTCCTGTTCCCAAACCTGGCAAAGACTCATCAGATTCTAATAATTATCGTCCTATTGCTTTAACAAGTTGTATTTGTAAAACAATGGAACGAATGATTAACGAGTGTTTAATTCGATTTTTAGAAACTGCGGCTTATATTTCAGTTGCACAGAGTGAGAAAAAGAAAAGCTTTAGAAAAACTTGAAGTACTATTGACCATCTGGTACGTACACCAATTAAAAAATGCTGGGATATGGTGCGTAAAATTACTGGGAAGGGAGGTGGAGCAAGGATCAAACATCTAAATTATAATGGCCAATTAATTACAAATCCCACTGAAATAGGTAACACAATAGGTCAAACAATTTCCAAGAATTCCTCATCCAATAATTATTCTGCCAAATTTCAACAAATAAAAAATAGAAAAGAAAGAAACCAACTAAAATTTATATCCCATAACTTGGAAGAATATAATAAATCATTTACAATAGATGATTTCAAACTTGCTTTGGATAAATCTCATGCTACTTCTCCTGGACCTGATCAAATTCACTACCAAATCCTTAAACACCTCCCTGACCAATCACTTGGGCATCTTTTAGATATTTTTAATAATATTTGGGAAAGTGGTAATTTTCTTCCTTCATGGAGTGAAGCCACTATCATTCCTGTTCCCAAACCTGGCAAAGACTCATCAGATTCTAATAATTATCGTCCTATTGCTTTAACAAGTTGTATTTGTAAAACAATGGAACGAATGATTAACGAGTGTTTAATTCGATTTTTAGAAACTGCGGCTTATATTTCAGTTGCACAGAGTGAGAAAAAGAAAAGCTTTAGAAAAACTTGAAGTACTATTGACCATCTGGTACGTTTAGAATCATTTATACGAGAGGGTTTTATAAAAGGCGAACATGTGGTTAGTATATTTTTTTATTTAGAGAAAGCGTACGACACCACATGGAAATATGGAATAATGAGTGATTTATATGATATGGGATTAAGGGGTCGTTTACCCCTTTTTATTCAAAATTTTCTATCAAACAGACATTTCAAAGTTCGAGTGGGTGCATCACTTTCTGATGCTTTTGATCAGGAAATGGGTGTTCCACAGGGAAATATATTATCAGTCACCCTTTTTATTATTAAAATTAACAGCATTGTTGATTGTGCAAGGCCTGGAGCAGATTGCTCACTTCTTGTTGATGATTTCAACTTCAGCTAGAGGTCCACAAGCATGCATACAATAGAACGACAGCTCCAACAACACTTAAATAGATTACAAGAATGGGCTGATCACAACGGATTTAAGTTTTCTTTAAAGAAAACTGTGTGTATGCACTTTTGTAAAAAATGGAAGGTTCACCCAGATCCTGATCTTTATTTGGGCCAAACTCGGATACCTGTTGTCGAAGAAACCAAGTTTCTTGGACTTATTTTTGACAGGAAATTATCTTTTATTCCTCACATTAAATATGTTAAAAAGAAATGCCAGAAGGCATTAGATTCATTACGGGTTCTTGCCCATACCGATTGTGGAGGGGACCGTAATATTTTATTGCAATTGTACAGAGAGCACTTGTACGTTCTAAGCTTGATTATGGTGTATGATATATGGATCAGCACGTCCATCTTATATTAGAATGCTTGATCCTATACAAAATCAAGGTTTACGACTTTGCCTTGGTGCATTTCGTACATCGCCTGCAGATAGCTTGGCAGTTGAGGCAGATGAGCTGCCTCTTGATTTAAGAAGAGAAAAGCTTGCCCTTCACTATGCTGCAAAAATTGCAGCTTGTGCAGACAATCCTGCCCATGATACTATTTTTAATCCAAATTATGTTGACCTTTTTGAATGTAAACCAAATACAATACTAACTTTTGGCATTCGCATCAAAGAATCTTTACAATCTTTAAATTTAAATCCAAATCAAATAGCTAAATTTCAATATCCAGAAACACCTCCATGGACCTACGAAACTTTAAATATTAATGTAGCCATGTCAGAGCCACGGGCTGTGGCGCAGTTGGTTAGAGTGCCAGCTGATTAGCACCAGTTCCTCTGTGGTGATCCAAAGGTCGTGGGTTCGTTCCCCGGCTGTAGCAAGGTTGAATTCATGATACAATTTCACACATGAGCTGAGGCCCGTGCGCGAAGGGTTAATCCATTGTCCTTGTAAATCTGTGACCGGGTGGGTTGTCATGTCAAGGACCTGCGTCATGACAATTCAGTGAGGCAGCACTATATCTGCTACAATTAGGTCTCGTCACGAAATGACCGAAATAATGTTGAAAGTGATGTAAAGCCCCAAACAAACAACCAAACAAAAAGCCATGTCAGAATTAAAGAAGGACTCAACCGATCCATCCCTTTATATAAATAGATATAAAGAAATAAAATCTATTTTCACTGGATATCAATGTATACACACTGATGGATCATTTGATGATGGCAAGGCTGCCGCAGCTGCTGTTAAGGGCAATCGTCTATTTACTCTGCAGAACTTCATGCTTTATATTTAGCTTTAGATCATGTGGAGACTTCTCCACATCGAACATTTTTAATATTTTCTGATTCTTTGTCCTGTTTACAAGCATTGAAAGCAAAGGATTGGAAAAAATTCTTTTATTTACAATATCCTTGAATGACATCATAAACTCTGAATCCATGGAAATGAGGCTGCTGACCAAGCGCCCAGTAAATATGCCTATTGCTTATGCAGAGTTTAAGAAATATATTACGGTTTGTTTATGTTCTAAATGGCAATTGTGCTGGAATGAAGCTATTTTTAATAAACTACATGAAATTAAGCCTGTTTTAGGTAAAACCAAAGGTGCTTGTAGAATTAACTGAAGAGAAGAGTCTGTTTTAACGCGTATAAGAATTGGACATAGTCATTTGACTCACTGCTATCTTCCTAAAGGTGAAGATCAGCCTCAGTGTATTGGATGTCAAAGGGCTTTGAATATCAAACATGTTTTAATTGAATGTATCGATTTTGATATAATTAGGACTCAGTATTTTAATGTGCAAGATTTACATTCGTTATTTGATACTGTAGATACTTCTGTGATAGTATCATTTTAAAACCAAATAGGATTTTATAACCAATTTTAAGTGTGGAGCTCTTGTTTACTTAGGTCATTGGCCTATTTATCAAGAACCATGAAACATCAAATGGTATTTAAAGTCTTTTAAACAATTTACAATTCATATATATTATATACATAACTGATTTTGTTAAAATCTATGATGTAAGGATTGTTTATGTCTTATCTTGTTATACATTATTAACTTGTCAAACCTTTATGTTTTTACCATTTTTAGGCACTAAATAACCTTAGTGGTTGATGTGCCTCTAAGCAACCATTTATTCATTCATTATATCCCATACTGGCCTGGCTAGAGACGCTCTGTGATACAGGTAACAATACATATCAATGTATTCTAACCGTGGACATTATATCCCATACTGGCCTAGCTAGAGACGCTCTGTGATACAGGTAACAAGACATATCAATGTATTCTAACCCTGGACATTGTATCCCATACTGGCCTAGCTAGAGACACTCTTTGATACAGGTAACAAGACATATCAATGTATTCTAACCCTGGACATTGTATCCCATACTGGCCTAGCTAGAGACACTCTTTGATACAGGTAACAAGACATATCAATGTATTCTAACCCTGGACATTATATCCCATACTGGCCTAGCTAGAGACACTCTTTGATACAGGTAACAAGACATATCAATGTATTCTAACCCTGGACATAATATCCCATACTGGTCTGGCTGGGGACACTGTGATACAGGTAACAAGACATATCAATGCATTCTAACCGTAAACATTATATCCCATACTCCCCCATGTGGGCCTAGGGTTAGAATGGTCCTCTGATTATTTTATTCCCTGGTTTTTTTGTCCGTTCGTAAAAGGCGAACAAAAAAAATAACCATGGCGCCTTGTTTGCCGTGGAGTTCTGCAGGTTGAGCACTGGACTGGATTGGCAATTATACCGATCCAGATGCAACACACCTGTTTGAACACAAATATTCACCCTAGACATGGAGGACTTTAGGGCCCGATATTGTCCAACCGGCTTGTGGAATATAGCTCCACACATTTTTCCAATTTCCAAAAATTAATTTTAAAGTAAAATATGATTTAAATTTGGTATATTTGATATTTTTTTGTTAAATTCTCCATTGAGATGAAATATCTGGTAACTTCTACACACTTATCAAAATATTAAAACATATTTCACGAGATTAGCTTAACAGATATGTGGAGCTTGACTGCTGAATCGGGTCAATCCGGGGTACATTTTATGTATTCTTGAGTATATTGTCCAGTGTAGCCGAGTTTTATAGGTGTGCTGATGGCTCTGCCCCATATCTATAACTCCCTATTATTAAAATAGGAGTCAGAGTAAGGCTTAGGAACATGGGCAATGAATAATGAACAAGACACACATGGGATCAAATAAACAAAAAAGACAAAGGGCAGATACAGAAACGGACTCAGACAATGATTTGTACGTGAATGAGAATAGATGGCCTAGATTTTTAATTGCAGAAAGTTCTGACGCTGAACGTACCCTGGCAGAAATGTCCCCCTTTGCAATTGCAAAGGGGATACAAGGCATTGCTGGGGTACCAAAAACTGTTAAAAAGATGGGAAATAAATTATTGATTGAGTTTGAGCGGAAAAGCCATGCGGACAATCTACTACGATACCGAATGTTGGCCACAGTTCCTATTATTATAACAGCTCACAAAACTCTCAACAATAAAAAAGGAGTAATCAGATGCCCAGATTTAGTGGGCGTTTCTGAGGAGGAGATAGTGGATGAGCTCAAAGACCAGGATGTTGTTCAATGCAAGTGGATATTCATAAAAAAGGATGGTGTCAAAATTCCTATCAATATGTTTATTCTGACATTTGAAGCAGCGCAGCTCCCAACATCTATTATCACTCACTCAAAAGTTGGATATTTGAAAGTCAGAGTTGATATATTTATTCCAAACCCTCTCCGCTGCTTCAAGTATCAGAGGTATTGACATGGATCTGATCGATGTAAAGGTAATTTAACATGTCCAAAATGTGCCGCTCAGCACAGTGGAGACGATTGTTATTCAAATATAATAAAATGTGTCAATTGCCAAGGCAATCATCCATCGTATTCGCGGAATTGTCCTTCCTTTTATAAAGAGAAGGAAATTCAGTGAATACAACACACTGAAAATATACCTTTTCCAGAGGCACGGAAGCTAGTAAAAAGTTTGAACACAACAAAGACATCTTATGCCAGCTCTGTATAAACTAAAGAAACAAAATCAATAGCAATTCAAACCAAAATTACATAGCCAATCAATGACAAAAATTATTCCTTTTTTTACAAAAACCTCAAAATCTTCAGCAACATCTACTCAGACTACAACATCCACTATCCCAGTAATAACTCAACCAACAGCAACATCCACTAGATCCTCTTCACAAGCTCCCTCTACATCATCCAATAATAAAAGTATCAATAGTAATAGACCAGTACATAATCAGACAAAAAAGAAATGAAAGATCAAGTTAAAAGTAAAATAAATTGAACTAAATCCTTAGAAAGGATGGACACAGGTGATCCTCCGGATATGAATTTTACTCTTGTGCACTTGAAGCATAATAGTAAACTTAACAAGTGAATATGCTAAATCATATATTTTTTCTCATTATTCTTAATATGGCTATCGGCAATGTCATACAATGGAATTGTAGAGGATTTGAGGCAAACAGGCCAGAACTGGAGTTATTAGCCCAATAATATAATGCATCGGTAATTTGTTTGCAAGAAACTAAATTCAAAGATAATTCCACAACATTTAAGGGATATGTGATTTATAATAAAGTAGGTTCAATTGATATTATGGAACGAGCACATGGCAGAGTTTCTATTTTTGTTAAATCCTGTATACCCCAAAGTAAAGTAACATTAAATACTAATTTACAAGCTTCTGCAGTCAGGGTTACCCTGCATAATACATTAACTATATGTTCAATATATTTACCACCTAGTGAGCCAGTTAATATAACAGATTTACATAATTTGATAACCCAGCTGCCACAGCCATATATGTTAGTTGGTGACTTTAATGCTCACAACTATCTTTGGGCTGGTAGAAATAATACTGATGCCAAAGGACGTATCATAGAAGATTTCTTAAATAATAATAGTTTATGCCTTTGGAATGACGATTCACCGACATATTTACATCCTGCTACAGGCTCTTTAACATCAATAGATCTCTCCATGTGCACTCAAAATTTATTTTTAGATTATTCCTGGGAAGTAGAGGAAGATCAATTGGGTAGTGATAATTACCCCATTATTTTAAATAACCATTTTCCTCCACCAGAAGAACGAATCTCCAAGTGGAAATTTCATAAAGCCGATTGGGCAAAATTTCAAACACTATGCTGCAAAAATTGCAGCTTGTGCAGACAATCCTGCCCATGATACTATTTTTAATCCAAATTATGTTGACCTTTTTGAATGTAAACCAAATACAATACTAACTTTTGGCATTCGCATCAAAGAATCTTTACAATCTTTAAATTTAAATCCAAATCAAATAGCTAAATTTCAATATCCAGAAACACCTCCATGGACCTACGAAACTTTAAATATTAATGTAGCTATGTCAGAGCCACTGGCCGTGGCGCAGTTGGTTAGAGTGCCAGCTGATTAGCACCAGTTCCTCTGTGGTGATCCAAAGGTCGTGGGTTCGATCCCCGGCTGTGGCGAGGTTGAATTCATGATACAATTTCACACATGAGCTGAGGCCTGTGCGCGAAGGGTTAATCCGTTGTCCTTGTAAATCTGTGACCGGGTGGGTTGTCATGTCAAGGACCTGCGACATGACAATTCAGTGAGGCAGCACTATATCTGCTACAAGTAGGTCTCATCACGAAATGACCGAAATAATGTTGAAAGTGATGTAAAGCCCCAAACAAACAAACAAACAAAAAGCCATGTCAGAATTAAAGAAGGACTCAACCGATCCATCCCTTTATATAAATAGATATCAATGTATACACACTGATGGATCATTTGATGATGGCAAGGCTGCTGCAGCTGCTGTTAAGGGCAATTGTCTATTTACTCTGCAGAACTTCATGCTTTATATTTAGCTTTAGATCATGTGGAGACTTCTCCACATCAAACATTTTTAATATTTTCTGATTCTTTGTCCTGTTTACAAGCATTGAAAGCAAAGGATTGGAAAAATCCTTTTATTTACAATATCCTTGAATGACATCATAAACTCTGAATCCATGGAAATGAGGCTGCTGACCAAGCTGCCAAAGCAGCATTGGATAAGCGCCCAGTAAATATGCCTATTGCTTATGCAGAGTTTAAGAAATATATTACGGTTTGTTTATGTTCTAAATGGCAATTGTGCTGGAATGAAGCTATTTTTAATAAACTACACGAAATTAAGCCTGTTTTAGGTAAAACCAAAGGTGCTTGTAGAATTAACTGAAGAGAAGAGTCTGTTTTAACACGTATAAGAATTGGACATAGTCATTTGACTCACTGCTATCTTCCTAAAGGTGAAGATCAGCCTCAGTGTATTGGATGTCAAAGGGCTTTGACTATCAAACATGTTTTAATTGAATGTATCGATTTTGATATAATTAGGACTCAGTATTTTAATGTGCAAGATTTACATTCGTTATTTGATACTGTAGATACTTCTGTGATAGTATCATTTTAAAACCAAATAGGACTTTATAACCAATTTTAAGTGTGGAGCTCTTGTTCACTTAGGTCATTGGCCTATTTATCAAGAACCATGAAACATCAAATGGTATTTAAAGTCTTAAACAATTTACAATTCATATATATTATATACATAACTGATTTTGTTAAAATCTATGATGTAAGGATTGTTTATGTCTTATCTTGTTATACATTATTAACTTGTCAATCCTTTATGTTTTTGCCATTTTTAGGCACTAAATAACCTTAGTGGTTGATGTGCCTCTAAGCAACCATTTATTCATTCATTATATCCCATACTGGCCTGGCTAGAGACGCTCTGTGATACAGGTAACAATACATATAAATGGATTCTAACCCTGGACATTATATCCCATACTGGCCTAGCTAGAGACACTGTGATACAGGTAACAAGACATTAACAGGCTTAACAGGCTTCATTAACAAATCTTTAACTTTAATCAAACTCAGAAAGGAAATGTAAGCTTTTCACTAGCTTTGTGATGATAGAACTCCTGACTGTGATGAGACATGTTTTCACCAACAGCGTGTGCAAGTGGTTCCTGGGGGGCAGGCTGCAGTTCACCTTGTGGTCACTGCTCAGTTGGAGATACCTGCAACAATGAAGATGGTGCGTGCCCCGGTGGATGTCAGGAAGGGTGGCAAGGGACCCTATGTGATACAGGTAACACACTGTGCTCTAAAGTAACTAAATTATCTTGATTTATGTACAGATTTATGCCTAATTTATAAACATTGAGTCGTTTTAACTTCCATTCTTTCAAATAATTTGAATAATATTTATTGCAATTGATTTGAAGTAAATTGGTATTTGAATACAACATAGACCATGCTATTTAAGGATTGATCATTGCAATACAATACAAGGCTATTTTACCTGTATGCAACTGATCCATGACTGTACTGGTTTCATAATGACCTTTGCACATGACATTTACTTCCCTAAAGATAAATCAAGCACATTTTCAACCTCTATTCAGGCATCTCGATTTCTATTATGAGTGGACTCATTGAGTATATATATTAACATGTACAATGAAACCTGCATTCCACCAGAATACTTTACATATGACTTCTCCAGAAAAATACACAACACGCCAGCCACTGACTTTCCTGGTTTTATTACCATTTTCTATTTTTCAAATTCAGATTAAATACATTAAAAGTGTCTGGACAACACAATTCATATTCAATGTAAGTAATTGCATGCTTATCTTATACCTACCAACAGAAAATCAACTAGAAAATGGCGTCTTAAGTTCTACTTCTTTTTTATTTATTTGCATTCATTTTGATGCCATCTAAGACAAAAATATATATGGGAAATGTTGTCCATAATTTTAATTGAGGCTGCACTCTGACATTTATGAATAGCTTCCTAACTACCAGTAAAAGCCATGGGTCGTGGCGCAGTTGGTTAGAGCGTCAGCTAATTAGCACCAGTTCCTCTGTGGTGATCCAAAGGTTGTGGGTTCGAACCCTGGCCATGCCGGGATTGAACTCACGATTTCCCATATGAGCTGAGGCCCGTGGCTAAAGGGTTAACCCGTTGTCCTTGTAAATCTGTGACCGGGTGGATTGTCATGTCAAAGACCTGCGACATGACAATTCAGTGAGGCAGCACTATATCTGCTACAAGTAGGTCTCATCACGAAATGACTGAAATAATGTTGAAAGTGATGTAAAACCCCAAACAAACAAACAAACAAACAAAACCAGTAAAAAGGTTATATTGTACTTTTTAACGTGGCACAGTGGATAGGATGTCTGCCCAGTGGATAGGATCTGGGATTCAGTTCCCAGTTGGGACAAGTTTTGCATGTCAGAATGTCTTAGATCCAGTATGGCTGGTTGGGGTCAGTGGCCATTTTGGTCAATCTAACACGAATGTTTGATGACATCATAAAGTTGCTTGTGCAACTTTATGATGTCATTTTTAAGAACCTGACCTTATGAATACTTCATCTTGATATTAATAATTTGACATGTTAATCAAAACCTATAATAACAAAATATCTTCAGCAAAGTGAATATAAACAAAAACAAAATTAGATCCCCCCCATGCCCTATATAGTCTAGCCATACAGGAAAGGGCACAACAGTCCTATGGATGAGGCCCAACACTTGGTTCACCCCTTTCACTGCACTGGCGCAGTTCCTGCTAGAGCTCAGGGACTCCTGGATTATCACACCCAGGTCCTTTTCCTCTTTAGACTCCACTCTCTCATCACCAATGAAATAGTCATATCTGGGGTTGATATGACCTACATTTGCATTTACATGTTGAACAGCATTTGCCATTCCATGGACCAGTCCACTAGCTTGCTCAGATCATCTTGGAATGTGAAGGTTTCCTCCGCCATGGCCACTTTCAAGATCTTGCTTGCAATTCCCTCGTCTATATCATTGATGTAAAAGATGAAGAGTGTTGAGCCCAAGACTGATCCCAGTGGTACGCCACTCAGCATATCAGACACTTTGTTGAATGCTTTACTGAAATCCAAATATATAATGTCCACAGGATAGCCCTTGTCTGTGTACTTGGTGACATGGTCTAGAAATGAGAGGAGGTTCGTCAAGCATGACCTGCCTTGTGCGAATCCATGCTGTGAGTCCCTTACCAGCTTATACTTCTTGAGGTGGTCCACTATAGTGTCCTTTATGATGCTTTCCATCACCTTACTCACTTGAGAGGTCAAACTAACTGGTCTGTAGTTGGACGGAAGATTTCTTCTTCCTTTCTTAAACAAAGGAATAACGTTAGCTCTTCTCGAGTCCTCTGGTACTTTGGCTTCATTCATTGACCACTGGAACAGTACACTGAGTGGTCTGGAGATGGCGGTTGCCACCTCCTTCAGCACTACAGTGTTTATGCTGTCATCACCTGGCGCTTTCTCAGGTTTCAGGCTAGTTAGCATTTTCAGCACAACACCAGGTCAAAAGTCAACATGTCTCAGTTCCTCTTTTAATGATCCAAGAAACATCCGTTTGGGTTCAGGTAATTTGTCCAGCAGCTCCTCTGTGAAAACAGATGGAAAATACACATCCAGCATAGAAGCTGCCTTGAAATCATCTGTGACAATTTGTCCATTTTCATCTGTCAATCTGTCAACTCATTTTCTTGTGTGCATATGCATAAAAGGCTTTGGGATTCCTCTTCACATTTCTGGACAATTTCCTCTCATACTTCCTTTGAGTCTTTCTCACCTCCTTAGTAGCTCTGTTCAATGCTCACATGAAATGACTAAAATAATGTTGGAAGTGATTTAAACCCCAAAACATAACAGGAAACCAATATAACCTCTATGACATTATTGTAAGCTTAATATTTAAGGTCTATAATCCACAATGAAACACTGGGACAGACTTATGTTTTTTTTGCTTAAATGTGTTCAAAGTCATGTTATTTGTTAATTTAGCACAGAAAAAGTAAACTTAACCAGCTAGTCTTAAACTTTTATTATTTAAATTGAACCCGTTTTAATGGTAGTTAAAACGGGTTCGACTCAGTTATTGCAGCTGGACACCATGTGTGCTGTATGAGAAATACCCCCCACTGACGTCATAGCCTCACTCTCATCCTGGAATCCCCCAGAGCATGCAGAGCCGAAGGCAGTTACGTCAATATACGAGACCACACGAAGTTCTCTCCCGATGCTTCAAACTGATTGTGGATTATAGACCTTAAGTGCTTTCACAATGATCAAAGTTTTCACAGAAGGATATTTACTGCCTTTCCCACTTGATTTTGCAGCATTAGTGGTTGGTGAAATATATCTCACCAGTATTTTTAAAGTAAAAGTAAGCTTTGATTTGATTTACTTTCGAAAATCATTAAACAAAAAGAATTGAGAAGTAGATTGCATTACAAGACAACAAAGCAACAATAAATTTTTGACTCGGGAACCTCACATGCATGGCAAATTTCATCCATTTCAAAAAGGGGGCGGCGTTTTCAGCAAACCTCATTTGTGTCATTTGTCAGTTGATTCTCTGACCTTGTTGTTTTGCTATGCCCATTATTATGCCCATTATTGTCCATCGTAAGAGAGCTTTTACATACTAGATTAAATAAATCAAGAGACACATTGCTCAAAGATATTGATTTCTTCAATATCAACATTTCTGGGTTTCTTTATCAAATCGGCCCAAGGCTGTCATGACTTTGAATCATTAAGGACATAAAAATGCACTGAGAAATTTAAAATAGTTGGACCAACCTTGCATGAATTATCTATATTCTTGAAATTCAATTTTGTGATCTCAAGTTGCAAAATCAGAGACTTCATCAACGAATGTACCAAGCCCTTTGTAAAAACCCTTGGACTATTTCTATTGGCCTTATTTTTAGATATTTCCTTCAAATAATGATATGGTGCCTCAAATAATTTAAGACAAGTAGAAAACATAATTGACGTCTGGTATATGATTTTCTATTGCCTTGATTCATCTTCCATGACTGAAACGAAAGAATGAAAAATTATAGTGAATGTGGAATGTGTATATTAATACATTAATGTAATTCCAAAGAACAGGTATAGCTTGAAGATATTGAGACTATAGATTGTCTTAGTTTTATATTCATGGAATGAATATAAAATTAATACATTTAGTTCTTTGTTAAAATCACATGATGAGAAGAATATCATTGATCAAAGATCGACTGAATTATTTTATGTGGCTAATTGAATTAATTAAACTATTTACATTTTTTTAAAAAGACTTGATTGTTATGTACACGTAGATCACAGATAAATGTCCTCAATCTCATGAATAGACACAATCTTTCTTATATTGATGGATATCATATGAGCATATAACAGGGAGATTTTAAGACGATCAAACAATGGAGATGTTGAGATCTGGTCTGCACGAGGGAATTTTGTGGACATGCAAGCAAAGATTTTTGTAGAAATCGTTTGCATGAATGATTTTTTACAAGTGTTGATTTTTATAAATGAATAGGATCTTCCTTACCAAACATCATTCACTTCCAGCTTCTTGATGCCTTTAAGGCATACCTTGTCCCAAGGCACACCTTGTTTAATATCAAGACGACTAGCATCAAATACATTTTGCTTGTAAGAAGTCCAATGATGAACAATACTGTGTAAGGGTTGATCTTTCAAATACAATAAAATATTTTTTGTGCTCAACTCAAATAGAGCAAATCCTCGGCTAGACTGGTATTGTGTTCTACCATGACAGTAGGTAGGCCTTTAGTAAGCTTTATTTGATTCATAATATCATGTTTGAATCATCTTCCACAGCGTGTGCAGGTGGTTCCTGGGGGGCGGGCTGCAGTTCATCGTGTGGTCACTGCTCAGGGGGTGATGCCTGTGATGATGTGGATGGTACATGCCCCGGTGGATGTCAGGGAGGATGGCAAGGGAGCCTCTGTACTACAGGTAAACTATAACCGTAACTGACACCTTAACTGTTTCAGTCTCTCTGAAAGAGCTAGTTATTTTCAATTGGATAGATCGTAGAAACAATTAAGTATGGATATATCCAAATCTGCAGAAAGATATCAGCCATTTGATATGGAAATCTATTTGTGTTTCCATTTTGTGTTTAGTTATTTTCAATTGGATAGATCGTAGAAACAATTAAGTATGGATATATCCAAATCTGCAGAAAGATATCAGCCATTTGATATGGAAATCTATTTGTGTTTCCATTTTGTGTTTAGAATTTATAAGAGTTTCTTATCAGTGTGTTATGTTCTATTAGGATTGAAGTAGCTTATTGGCAGTTATTTTGTGAAATTCGTTTTTTTTGTATGCAGTATGATATGTACTTTCATAAATCAACAACCATTATTATTTCCAAATTGCTCACCATAACATTTTCCCTCTAATTTACCGAAAATGTCATTGCTGCTAAACTCACCTCCTGAAACCTTACCTTTGCCGCTTTGGTCACTTGCTTGTGCAACTTGTATCATCCAATTTCTCCATTGAATTTTCTTTCAAAAATGTTTAATAATATACATCTAGATCTCACCAAGAGCATTGACCACTGCATGATAAAAATCATTCCCTAATGTTTGGTTGGTTGAAAACAAATGAGAGAAATATCCTTCAAATGTTCTGTTTGTAGAATGCCCAAGCAACACGTATGGTGTAGGATGCTCCAAGCAGTGCCACTGCCAGAACGATACCCAGTGTGACTTCATCAGTGGAAATTGTGCTAATGGGTGCGAAACCGGATGGATGGGGGACGATTGCCAGTCAGGTGTGTTATATACTGCATGAAAGATTATTGCCAACCAAGTACCTAAAATGGTGACAAGATCCCTAAGGTCCGACGAAAACAATGAGTATATAATTCCTAGATCTAACATGAGAACATATGGAGATAGGGCAATTGCAGTATATGCGCCAAAGAATTGGAATGCCCCACCCCCGGAAGTGAAAAATTGTAAAACAATAGCTTCAAAACCCAATTAAAGACAAAATGCCACACTTCAGAGGGTAGCACTATTTACTAATTCAATTTTCTGTGTTATTTCCATTTTAAGTCATGCTGACTATGTCTTCTGCAGTAATGGAAGGAATTTATTTTGTCATTCAGTCATTCTGTCCGTCTTCTCCTGTGGGTGGAGTTCTCAGCTATTAATTGGAAAGGCGTTGAAGGGACCAATTCTTTCTATTTTCGATTAGGCTCACATCTTTTTCCATTTCGTTATGATTTTTTCAAAAATCTAATAGCTGTCAATGACTTTTAAAGGTAGCTGCTATTTTGAGTAACATTACATATTGCCAAGTAGAATCCAAATAACAAGATGGGGCCAAATTTAATATGTAACATGCATTTTGATTGGTCAAATCATCATCTGCTCAAGTCTGCTCTTAGAAAGAATTTAAATCTTTTGTGAAGCAATTTCCTGAAAATGTTCACAAATAAAAAGGCAATGATCAGCATAGCTGTAAAGCCATTGGCCTGTGTTTTTACTTTG
This sequence comes from Amphiduros pacificus, assembly GCA_949316495.1. Classification (NCBI taxonomy): domain Eukaryota; kingdom Metazoa; phylum Annelida; class Polychaeta; order Phyllodocida; family Hesionidae; genus Amphiduros; species Amphiduros pacificus. The sequence continues at coordinate 10,651,939 of OX439008.1, forward strand.
CTTTGTCAGTAACGTCGTTATTTGTGAAAAGAAATGAAATACTATTGTTGAAAGGAACCTATAGATCTACATTTTGATGTCATTTGACCAATCTCCAAACCCTTATGCCTGTGATGACTTATTGATACGTGTGCTTGAAATGAAATGCACATTCGTTACATTAACGTTGAAAACTGATATCTTGGTAGAAGATCATTCTTCTGACATTAAAGACCTGAAATCATATTACTCTTGCTCATAAAAGTTTGGTTATCAATGTTGAGGTATAAACATTAACGTTATGTTAGTTAAAAAAATACTTCAAAATCTGATTTCATGAATGTTTTAAGGAACTTTCTGATCAGTATCACAAATATATCATCACTATTTTTCATTCTCTACTGAGGGAATTGTTACATATTCAAATGTAAAATTTAGTATTGTCAGAAGATGAATTACATCATTGATTTCTTTTGTACATGTATATACTCCTGTAACATCCAATGTCTCAATCTACTAACCTAAATTATGACGTAATTTATTGTAAAGTTTATGACGTTTGATATAAAGCAGTATGCGCATTGACGGAGTCACCCCTATTATTTGGTACATTAGTTTTACCATATTGACTGAGTGATCATTTTTGAAGTAATTTGCACACATTCCCAAGATATGTTCACAAGAATCAATGACCAGCCTGTCTTAAAAGCTATTGGTCTATGTCTTGTTTTGTAGTCTGCCACTGTGGAGTACAGGAGCTGTGCTATACAAATCTTACAACCTGTGGAAGCTTCTCAGTGTGCGAGAGCGGGTATATGGGAGCAGACTGCCAGACCCGTGAGTAACAAGAAAGGTTTACTGAAAAAAGAACAAAACAAAACAAACACTGTGCGGTTAAAACGGTTGCACACTCTTGTTAAGATTATTGCATGTTATGATTGCCACATGTTTAGACAGCCTCAAGGTTTTTGAGACTGCCTAATGTTGTTAAGCTTGCCACACATTGTTAAGATTACTGCATCTTGTTTAAACTGCCCTTATGTTATTAAGACTGCTTTATGTTGTTGGGACCGCCATGCATTGTTCTGATTGCTGCTTTTTGTTAAGAATACCTAATGTAGATTGCCTTATGTTGTTAAGACTTCCTTATGTTGTTAAGACTGCCTTATATTATTGAGACTGCCTTATGTTGTTGAGACTGCCTCATGTTGTTGAGACTGCCTTATGTTGTTGAGACTGCCTTATGTTGTTGAGACTGCCTTATGTTGTTTAGACTGCCTTATGTTGTTGAGACTGCCTTATGTTGTTGAGACTGCCTTATGTTGTTTAGACTGCCTTATGTTGTCAAGACTGCCTTATGTTGTCGAGACTGCCTTATGTTGTTTAGACTGCCTTATATTATTGAGACTGCCTTATGTTGTCGAGACTGCCTCATGTTGTTGAGACTGCCTTATGTTGTTGAGACTGCCTTATGTTGTTGAGACTGCCTTATGTTGTTGAGACTGCCTTATGTTGTTAAGACTGCCTTATGTTGTTGAGACTGCCTTATGTTGTTGAGACTGCCTTATGTTGTTGAGACTGCCTTATGTTGTTTAGACTGCCTTATGTTGTTAAGACTGCCTTATGTTGTTAAGACTGCCTTATGTTGTTAAGACTGCCTCATGTTGTTGAGACTGCCTTATGCTATTAAGATTGCTGTATGTTATTAAGAATGCCTTGTGCTTGATGCAATCTGTGAGTGATAATTCTTTTGTTTGTTGTTTACTCCAGCGTGCACTGCAGGATATTTTGGTTATTCCTGCCTGGTGAGATGTCAGTGTCATAATGATGTACCGTGTGACCGGGTAACTGGAATATGCCCCGGTGGTTGCCAGCCCGGATATCAAGACATCTACTGCCAAGACGGTAAATAATGCACACCACCAACTCCTCATTATGAGAAGTATTTCCTCTTCATGTTCTCTCCCAAATCTGTGACCACGATCCTAGTCATTGTTCTATTGGATATTAGGCAGGCTACATATATGTGTTCATGATCCGTACTCTGATAAGATTAATGATTAAAATAAAAATGATAGTTTTGAGATCTGCAGCACATTGCAATGCACAGCTAATGAAAAGCATCATTCTGTTTGAATCAATACTTTTACTGCATTCTTTTATACATGTTATTTCTGACTTCAGAGTGTTCCCAGGGAAGTTATGGTGCGGACTGCTCTCAGACATGTCACTGCTCAGACCCAGAGCAGTGTGATGCCAAGACTGGAGTATGCCACGATGGGGTCTGCAGTCCGGGCTGGGTAGGAGCTACTTGCCAGTATGGTACGTGCCAAACAACCTGCTCTGTCACTAGGTCACTGTCTACAATGACGTATAAAAGGATATTATGTCCGTTAGTATGGCAGAAAACAACCTGCTCTGTCACTAGGTCACTGTCTACAATGACGTATAAAAGGATATTATGTCCGTTAGTATGGCAGAAAACAACCTGCTCTGTCACTAGGTCACTGTCTACAATGACGTATAAGAGGATATTATGTCCGTTAGTATGGCAGAAAACAACCTGCTCTGTCACTAGGTCACTGTCTACAATGACGTATAAAAGGATATTATGTCCGTTAGTATGGCAGAAAACAACCTGCTCTGTCACTAGGTCACTGTCTACGATGACGTATACATGGATATCATATCCGTTAGTATGGCAGAAAACAACCTGCTCTGTCACTAGGTCACTGTCTACAATGACGTATACAGGGATATTATGTCTGTTAGTATGGCAGAAAACAACCTGCTCGGTCACTAGGTCACTGTCTATGATGACGTATACAGGGATATCATATCCGTTAGTATGACAGAAAACAACCTGCGCTGTCATTAGGTCACTGTCTACAATGACGTATACAGGGATATCATATCCGTTAGTATGGCAGAAAACAACCTGCTCGGTCACTAGGTCACTGTCTACAATGACGTATACAGGGATATCATATCCGTTAGTATGACAGAAAACAACCTGCGCTGTCATTAGGTCACTGTCTACAATGACGTATACAGGGATATCATATCCGTTAGTATGGCAGAAAACAACCTGCTCGGTCACTAGGTCACTGTCTACAATGACTTATACAGGGATATCATATCCGTTAGTATGGCAGAAAACAACCTGCGCTGTCACTAGGTCACTGTCTACAATGACGTATACAGGGATATCATATCCGTTAGTATGGCAGAAAACAACCTGCGCTGTCACTAGGTCACTGTCTACAATGACATATACAGGGATATTATGTCTGTTAGTATGGCAGAAAACAACCTGCTCGGTCACTAGGTCACTGTCTACAATGACGTATACAGGGATATCATATCCGTTAGTATGGCAGAAAACAACCTGCTCTGTCACTAGGTCACTGTCTACAATGACGTATACAGGGATATTATGTCTGTTAGTATGGCAGAAAACAACCTGCTCTGTCACTAGGTCACTGTCTACAATGACGTATACAGGGATATCATATCCGTTAGTATGGCAGAAAACAACCTGCGCTGTCACTAGGTCACTGTCTACAATGACGTATATAGGGATATTATGTCCGTTAGTATGGCAGAAAACAACCTGCTCTGTCACTAGGTCACTGTCTACAATGACGTATACAGGGATATCATATCCGTTAGTATGGCAGAAAACAACCTGCTCTGTCACTAGGTCACTGTCTACGATGACGTATACAGGGATATCATATCCGTTAGTATGGCAGAAAACAACCTGCGCTGTCACTAGGTCACTGTCTACAATGACGTATACAGGGATATTATGTCCGTTAGTATGGCAGAAAACAACCTGCTCTGTCACTAGGTCACTGTCTACAATGACGTATACAGGGATATTATGTCTGTTAGTATGGCAAAAAACAACCTGCTCTGTCATTAGGTCACTGTCTACAATGACGTATACAGGGATATTATGTCTGTTAGTATGGCAGAAAACAACCTGCTGAGTCACTAGGTCACTGTCTACAATGACGTATACAGGGATATTATATCCGTTAGTATGGCAGAAAACAACCTGCTCTTTCACTAGGTCACTGTCTACGATGACGTATACAGGGATATTATGTCCATTAGTATGGCAGAAAACAACCTGCTCTGTCACTAGGTCACTGTCTACGATGACGTATAAAGGGATATTATGTCCATTAGTATGGCAGAAAACAACCTGCTCTGTCACTAGGTCACTGTCTACAATGACGTATACAGGGATATTATGTCTGTTAGTATGGCAGAAAACAACCTGCTCTGTCATTAGGTCACTGTCTACAATGACGTATACAGGGATATCATATCCGTTAGTATGGCAGAAAACAACCTGCTCTTTCACTAGGTCACTGTCTACAATGACGTATACAGGGATATTATATCCGTTAGTATGGCAGAAAACAACCTGCTCTGTCATTAGGTCACTGTCTACAATGACGTATACAGGGATATCATATCCGTTAGTATGGCAGAAAACAACCTGCTCTGTCATTAGGTCACTGTCTACAATGACGTATACAGGGATATCATATCCGTTAGTATGGCAGAAAACAACCTGCTCTTTCACTAGGTCACTGTCTACAATGACGTATACAGGGATATTATATCCGTTAGTATGGCAGAAAACAACCTGCTCTGTCACTAGGTCACTGTCTACAATGACTTATACAGGGATATCATATCCGTTAGTATGGCAGAAAACAACCTGCTCTGTCACTAGGTCACTGTCTACAATGACGTATACAGGGATATCATATCCGTTAGTATGGCAGAAAACAACCTGCTCTGTCACTAGGTCACTGTCTACAATGACTTATACAGGGATATTATGTCTGTTAGTATGGCAGAAAACAACCTGCTCTTTCACTAGGTCACTGTCTACAATGACGTATACAGGGATATTATGTCCATTAGTATGGCAGAAAACAACCTGCTCTGTCACTAGGTCACTGTCTACGATGACGTATAAAGGGATATTATGTCCATTAGTATGGCAGAAAACAACCTGCTCTGTCACTAGGTCACTGTCTACGATGACGTATACAGGGATATTATGTCCATTAGTATGGCAGAAAACAACCTGCTCTGTCACTAGGTCACTGTCTACGATGACGTATAAAGGGATATTATGTCCATTAGTATGGCAGAAAACAACCTGCTCTGTCATTAGGTCACTGTCTACAATGACGTATAAAGGGATATTATGTCTGTTAGTATGGCAGAAAACAACCTGCTCTGTCACTAGGTCACTGTCTACAATGACGTATACAGGGATATTATGTCCATTAGTATGGCAGAAAACAACCTGCTCTGTCACTAGGTCACTGTCTACAATGACGTATACAGGGATATCATATCCGTTAGTGTGGCAGAAAACAACCTGCTCTGTCACTAGGTCACTGTCTACAATGACGTATACAGGGATATTATGTCTGTTAGTATGGCAGAAAACAACCTGCTCTGTCACTAGGTCACTGTCTACAATGACGTATAAAGAGATATTATGTCTGTTAGTATGGCAGAAAACAACCTGCTCTGTCACTAGGTCACTGTCTACAATGACGTATACAGGGATATCATATCCGTTAGTATGGCAGAAAACAACCTGCTCTGTCACTAGGTCAATGTCTACGATGACGTATACAGGGATATCATATCCGTTAGTATGGCAGAAAACAACCTGCTCTGTCACTAGGTCACTGTCTACAATGACGTATACAGGGATATCATATCCGTTAGTATGGCAGAAACCAACCTGCTCTGTCACTAGGTCACTGTCTACAATGACGTATACAGGGATATTATGTCTGTTAGTATGGCAGAAAACAACCTGCTCTGTCACTAGGTCACTGTCTACAATGACGTATACAGGGATATTATGTCTGTTAGTATGGCAGAAAACAACCTGCTCTGTGACTAGGTCACTGTCCACAATGACGTATACAGGGATATTATGTCTGTTAGTATGGCAGAAAACAACCTGCTCTGTCACTAGGTCACTGTCTACAATGACGTATACAGGGATATTATGTCTGTTAGTATGGCAGAAAACAACCTGCGCTGTCATTAGGTCACTGTCTACAATGACGTATACAGGGATAATATGTCTGTTAGTATGGCAGAAAACAACCTGCTCTGTCATTCGGTCACTGTCTACAATGACGTATACAGGGATATTATGTCTGTTAGTATGGCAGAAAACAACCTGCGCTGTCATTAGGTCACTGTCTACAATGACGTATACAGGGATATTATGTCTGTTAGTATGGCAGAAAACAACCTGCGCTGTCACTAGGTCACTGTCTACGATGACGTATACAGGGATATTATATCCGTTAGTATGGCAGAAAACAACCTGCTCTCACTCTAAATTTATCTAGTAACAATCTAGTAATCTTCTTAACTAGATTCTAGACAGATTACTAGATGCATCTAGAAAAGTTACTAGATTGTCTAAACAAGTTCCTAGATGATCTAGTAACGTTTCTAGATGATCTAGTCATGTTCCTATGTAATCTAGTCATGTGTCTAGATTGACTAGTAAGGTCTATTTAGTTGCTAGAAATGTTCCTAGATGAAGCTAGTAAGGTATTTAGATATTATCTAGTAAGGTTACTAAGCCAATAGATATATGCTAGATTCTAGACAAATTACTAGATTTTAGATTGTCATGTTACTAGAAATCAGTATTTACCCAACTCAAAGTTTAAAAATAATCAACATGATAATGTACAAAACAATATGTATGGAGGAATATATTTATAATTAAATAAACAAGTTTATATTATTGGTAAAGATTTAAAACCTTGTCAACAACAAATAACTCACTTAAAGCTTGTCAGGAGCTTTCAGTGCGACTCTCTGCACTTTCAAGTTTATATTAAGTCACAACATGAACAAATTATCTATTATTGTTAGGAAAATTAACTTTCAGTCCTTGCCAAATTCATGCCAAATAACAATTAGCAATATATCAAATGAAAAAAATTATATATAATTTATTACAAAATGGCTCAAATTTAACTGTGATACCAATAATCTTCTGTGGGTAATCTAATATAATATCCATTTCATTATCTATGAGATCGACTGTTTTCATTAAATATGGGAATAAGAAATTTTCCCATATTACATTAATGATGAAACTAACATATATCACAGTAAGGTCCTGCAAGGTCCACACTGACCCAGAGTAATGTCACTGTTTGCCACTAGAGGTCGCTCCCGGCCACATGGGAGACACCTGGTGGCAACTGCTCGCACCAGCAGTGACCTACTTATTAACAGCCTGCCAAAACCACACAATGGATGCCAGCTGACAGTTTAAATTTCCAGAGATTGTCACTTCTAAATTGGTGAGTAACATATATATCATCATGCCTTAAAGTCAGAAACTTTCCTGATGTCTGAGTGTACTATTTGGAGGTGATTATTGGTAAAACAATTAACAAAACCAGTAGGATATCTGGCCAGACAAAAGATTGCAGCATATTGCATCATTACATTGAGTCAGTTGACCTATATTGTAAACCCATCAAAAGTAAACTATCATGTACATTATAACCAAAAGTCCTATGTACAATACATTTCTTGGGTGTAAACAAATGGTCATGCATTACGATCGTTACGATCTGTATTAAATAATGGCCCTACATTGTCATTTTCCATTTTATCTTAAAGAGATTTAAATCCTGAGCATGCCAGTTTTTAAAGTTTGTTTCTATCATTATTGGTTCCTGAGATATACTGCTTTAAAGTTCTAACATAATTTGCCTGACGATTATGAAATTATTATGTGTTCAAAGTCTACTCTTTTTTCCCTATTTTACAGGAGCTGATGCCAGAATCATTGACAAGACACCAGTTGATTGCAGCTTGGCCAAATCCAGCCTCAAAATGTGGACTCTCTACAATGACTGCCTATGACTAGAAACCCATCTCCTAGACCAAGATCGAGGCAAAGTCTGATATTTCACCATGGAGCAAACTATACACCGTTGCCCCTTTTGCTTCTTCATGTCTCAGTTTTACAAACCCTTTGAGCAGCATATAGTACGAACTCATCGAGAAGGCTATGGTTGAGATTATGGATACTGAAGTGAGTCTAATAACATTTCTTCAGTTATACTATAAATGCTATTATATGAATGTTTTCATAAAGTAGTTCTTTCAATTTTAACAAAATATTGTTACAAACAGGCTTGAATTCTGTTTAAAAAAGCTTAGCTGGTCATTCTCCCGTAAATTTGTTTGGCAAGTAGTGATCATTCTCTGCCATGGACACTACATTTTTTAAATATGATAAAATGAATATCCTATCAAAATTATTCTTACATATTTTGTTTTGGTTTATGTATTTGCAGAATCCTACCTTCCAGGATATGCTGCAATATGTAGAAAAGGAGACGTGGAGCAAAAATCGATTTTGCTCCAGCAAGCCCCTTCTCCAGATTCATGAGGTATGACATTAGTATTTATTGGAATATTTTAAGACAGTTTCCTAATTAACAGTTGACACATTGTAAATAGCATATGTTCTGTCCCACAATATTTACTGTATCTTTTATCAAACCAGCAGACAACTTTAACATTATGTAGAAATGTTAAAATGAAAAAGTGCTTGATATTTAGCTTTTCAAACTATTATCAGAATACATTCATGTTTTATCTTCAGGATGTCCCCGATGAGGAGGTCGCAAGCCATATTGAGTCTGCAGTGACAGACTGCCCTCACCTGGTAGGTTTCCCGGATTCGGGCGAGAAGAAGATGAAGAGGATGTTTGTGGTTGGACTCGGCACATACAGTACACAAGAACTCACAAACGACACGTTTGACCTCGAGCCCTTCTTTCTGGCCCTCATAGGCCTCTACTATGTTGCCAATGTAGCGTTCCCCAAGTGCTATTGTGGTGTGCTTGGAGTCTGCCAGCAATACTATCTTGGTGAGATTTATGACCAGTATAGATCCACCGGGTTCAAGCTGCTGGAACCGCGTCTGCAGGCAGCAATTGACCAGGTTGAATCCTAAGGTGCAAGGGCAAATCACATGGGAAATACCCATTAAACCGAATCATAGAATATGAGAACAATTTTGCATAATCATAATAGTTCTTTATAACAGACATGTTGGGACTTTTTATGTTATGATTAAATAATATTCATAGTTGCTTTGTTATTCATATTCTTATATGGATGTGATGATGTTTATACCTTATGTCAATGGAAAAACATAGAAACTTTGGATAAAGTTGGTTGATTTAATAATGGACCAGACATAATATTTTAGTTTCTCTATTAGATACTGAATATATACTGCTGTGCAGTAAAATTATGTAAATGTCAGAAAAATGTAAAATGAATCCATATTATGGTCCAGAGGTCTTTGATACTTTTAATATGAGAATGTTGTCCTCATTTGATAGCATAGTTTATAATATTTGTTTTATGTGCTAGTTAGTGCTAGTTAGTACATAGTGCTATTATGTCATTATTTTATGTCCATAATTATATTTACATTTATCCAAAATCCTGCCATTTTGTATTGTCCAGTGTGGTAAAGATTAACATTTCTCCAAAAATCAAGTAATCTAAATTGAAAATGATCGCTCATGATCATTTGAACTATTTTCCTGAAACCCTTGTCACAAATGTACTTAATGTCATCTAAATTACATGTAGCTGAGAGATGTTCAAGTTTTAATACAGATATAAATTGTATGATATTGAAAATTGTTATGTTTGATACATTGTAAATGCCATCTAGTAAATGTAATCTAGTAACATTATTTTGTTTCTAGTAAGATTGTCTAGGAACAAATGTTATTAGCGGGTCAGTAAAACCAACTTGTCTAGAAACTAGTGAATTTCCTTCCTAGTTTCTAGTAATGTAACTTACTACTTTCTAGTAATTTGTATCTAGTATGATAATAAAATATTTCTAGAATCTAGACAACTTTCTAGTTTTTTCTAGTAATCTAGTAATTTAAAGTTATTAGCAAGTCAGTAGGGTGAAGTTACTAGATTTATTACTAGTTTCTAGTAATGAAAAATTTAGAGTGCTGTGACTAGGTCACTGTCTACAATGACGTATACAGGGATATTATATCCGTTAGTATGGCAGAAAACAACCTGCTCTGTCACTAGGTCACTGTCTACAATGACGTATACAGGGATATCATATCCGTTAGTATGGCAGAAAACAACCTGCTCTGTCACTAGGTCACTGTCTACAATGACATATACAGGGATATTATGTCCGTTAGTATGGCAGAAAACAACCTGCTGAGTCACTAGGTCACTGTCTACAATGACGTATAAAGGGATATTATGTCTGTTAGTATGGCAGAAAACAACCTGCGCTGTCACTAGGTCACTGTCTATGATGACGTATACAGGGATATTGATATAAGCGCAGGAGATTTACAAGAGCAAACAGAAGATATATGATATTTGTTCATTGTATAATGTAAATGCGTTTGAACGGTAAGAAAGAATGTGTGCACTGCAAGAAGCAACTATTGTTGTACATTTACAGCATGTTCTATTGTACCAACAATAATTGTAAATATTGTTCCTAAAAATAGATATTTGTACTGTTTAACATAATACAGAAATGTCATATTTACGTCATTAATTGCTGTAATATTAACCTTATAATCTTTAGCATATATCAATCTTTCCTGGCAAGCCTTGGGCAAATACTTTAATTGATCTGTTAATCTGATTACTCTGGGAAGAGCTCTACTTAATTACACGAGCAGAGGTTTTATGCGATTAATCCTGGAGGAGCTATATTTGGTTACAGAGGAGCTGTATCTGAGTTCTCAGGTTGTACGCCTGATGCTTTGGTTCAGTAGTATTCAGTAGCAAGTTAGGTCAGCATGTGAAGCCTTTCCAGGCCAGCATTATGGAGGTCCTAGCTACAAGCATGAACACTTGAGTGATAGTCTCATCCAGGCAGTTTCTGATGTAAAATATAGTCCTGGTGTCAGAATATCAAGTGTTTCACATTTTTTTGCTCTTTAATATTTATGGTCAAGTGAAACTGTGAATTAATTGTCATAATGTTGTCACCTAAGAGATATCACACAGATTATTTTAGTTTCCACAAAAATAAGAAATTCAGCTTACCATCATGATAAAGCTACATTTTCTTAATCAACAGAATATCTTTAATGACCTAACTGCTCTAATCATCAGCATATCTGTCGTATCCATATTCCAGATATAAATGTTTGATATTTGTAGAGTGTGAGGATGGTACCTATGGATCTAACTGTCATGGAGTGTGCCACTGTGCTGATGGCAAGCCCTGTGACAAGCAGACAGGCCAGTGTCCCGGGTCCTGTGCCCCCGGTTGGATAGGCGACCAGTGCTCCGTCACAGGTAATCTCCAGCTTTGTCGGGGTCTGAGCTGTAATGAGATAGTATTAGGGAATTGGATCAAGCAAATATACATAGGCCGATTGCCGATCTCCATGTTGTTTTTTTCCCCCATTGAAAAGTACTCACCAGAACTGTACAACTTTACCGGAACCAGAACTGTACAACTCCACTATATTTAATCATTGGTGGGAGAGATTGGCAGGGGGCCTATGTGTTTATATTCCCCATCTTCTTATAAGCGTGATAACTATTAAAATCTACTTTCAGATTGCCCTGAAGGTTTTTTTGGTGATAGCTGCCTGTATCAGTGTCATTGTCTGGACAGGAGACCTTGTGACAAGCAGACTGGACACTGCCCATTTGCCTGTACCACTGGGTGGACGGGCAGGTCATGTGACCAAGAGTGTGCGCCCACAATGTCCATCAGCAAGGAGGTGCAGTTTAGTCTGCTAGGTGGCGGCAGTGTGCTCGGATTTATTTTCATTACTGGTTGTTTTGTCCACATGCTGAGGAAAGGCAAAGGAAAAGCCACCTCCGGCCAGAGCGGTGGGGACCATAAAGAGTACAGGAGGAACATTGAGGAGGAACTAAAGAGAATATCTATCCAAGGAGTAAAGATACAAAAAAGAGAGAAGAGAGCGCACTGATTGGACAATATTCACTTAACTATGAAATATAAACATATTAATATGTAAATGGTGTTGAGCTGCAGCAAAACTGGAATATCTCTGTAAAATATACAGCGCAGTCGAGTATAGAATATCTTGGTGCAGAATTGCTCATATAATTTCTTTGAAAATGTATATGGAGTTTCTTGCGATTTTTTCATCCATGAACAGTGGATAAGAAATGTTTTAAAACATAATTGTTCAATAAAAAAATAAATATTTGCATTTTCATTTTACATAAACTATATCTTACAATTTTATGTTAATTGATTGATGTGAGGAGAGCTGTGCTAGCAGTGATGATTTGCTGGCACTGAATTGAAAGAAATTTTGACTCTTGTATAACCGCCCTGAATTTCGGTTTTCTTTCTTTGATAATTATATCCCCTATGTGCATTGGGGATAGAAACACCTCATTAAAAGCTGTTGTTAGTTCATTTGTCAGGAATTTTCAATGTTAAGGCATTTCATGTTAGTTCAGTCTTGTTAGTTTCAAATCGAAGCCCAGATTTTAGTAGACAGGCCAAGTAAAAAAGGGGGGCTCTTGTATTGCACTAAAACTCTTTTAACTGCATAGATTAATTTTTGTACCAATTTTTTCAGCAGAATTTCTACTTTCCCAAACAATCAATTTTAATGATATGAAATGCAGCAAAATTGTCCCAATTTCCAGAGTGCAGAAATATGTTTGAATATTGGTTACGTCTTGGTGGGAATGCTACCGTGGTGATCATCAGGAAAAAGCCAACAGGTGAGACATTTGTGCATGTATAACCGTCCAAAATACGACTTCTGTATCATATCAGTCCCCGCCACCAAAGTTAAGAAGGTGTGCAGAGGTTCGGCCGTAAGGCATGACTAAAAAATGTATGGTGAAAGAATAAATAACAATTCATAGGGATTGCGATTGATAAGTCAGTTAACTGATCCCCACTCATGACCTGAAGCTGGTTAATTGTTACCCTCCATAGCAGGACTTCTCTATCATATCAGACCCTGCCACCAAAGCTATAAATGTGCGCACAGAATCGAGCGCAAGTCATCAGTATTCAGAAAAATATGGCTGTCAACTCATTGGTAAAAGGATATAAATAGATTTGTTGTACTGATTGGTCAGTATATGTGCCAGATGCCTGTTTACAGTTTATGACCTGATATTTGTCAATTCAGATTTGATGATATTTTTGTGAGCAAGTATTTATAACTTGGGGAATACCAAATTTTGAATGGCCACGGGCCGTGGCGCAGTCGGTTAGAGCGCCAGCTTATTAGAACCAGTTCCTCTGTGGTGATCCAAAGGTCGTGGGTTCGAACCCCGGCCATGCCGAGATTGAACTCATGATTCAATTTCCCATATGAGCTGAGGCCCGTGCCAAAAGGGTTAACCCGTTGTCCTTGTAAATCTGTGACCGGGTGGGTTGTCATGTCAAGGACCTGCGACATAACAATTCAGTGAGGCAGCACTATATCTGCTACAAGTAGGTCTCATCACGAAATGACTGAAATAATGTTGAAAGTGATGTAAAACCCCAAACAAACAAAAAAACAAATTTTGAATGAGATCAAAAACAAGGCAATGATTGCAGAGGTAGTAATTGAATACTACCTGTGTAATGCAGAGAAGTTATATATAAGTTGTATTTTGGTTGACATGAATGGCTGGACATGGAGTTTGCAACAACGTCAATACAGTGCAATGAGGGTCCAGAGAGTGAGAAAACTGAACGACTTGCATAACTATCGAATTTGTGCAGAGAAGTGCATGTACAGTAAGTGCATGTACAGCAAGTACATGTACAGTGGTCATTTGGCAGGATAAGAAATATTTGATGGAAAGTAATATTTCACATATTTCCATAATTTATATTCAAATTGCATAATATCAAAACATTCCAAATTTAACAGAATTACCTGAGCTGATGTCATTTATCCATGAGAGGTAATTATATATTTGTCACAAAGAGGTGGGCGTGAAAAAAAGAGATTACACAGTGAGGCGGAGGACAGAGCGCGTGATGATCCAATGTGAGTCAGTGAGTCCCGCCCCCTGGTGTGAGTCCTCTGCCGCCCCCACCTGCTGCTCTCTGTGTGCTGTGTGCTGCCCCCTGCCCCCAAAGGCCCTTCAAGGGCAATAATAAGACCAACATACAAAATAACGTGAATGTATCTTGATGGAAAAATGGAAGAATGCAGTCAGGTGATGTAAGGTCGTGGATTTGATTCCCGAAATCAAATTCATGATACAATCGGAATTAAATTCATGATACAATTTTCTAGATGAGCCGATACCCATACCTGAAGGATCAACCTGTTCTCCCCGTAAAAATCTGTGACATAGTGGATTGCCATGTCAATGGCCTGCAACATGACAATTCAGTGAGTGCTATATTTGCGCCGAGTAGGTCTCGTCATGAAATAACTATAATAATGTCGAAACTGACGTGGAACCCTGAACAAAAACAAGAAGATAGAAAGCTTAAATATTGTAACATAAAAAATCATAATGTAGAAATTTAAGTGTCATTGATTTATTTTGAAGGTTACTTTTCATGATGCACATTTGTCCTATATCCTGCCAAAACATCCTTCAGAATATCTCATTTATGAGAGCTTGAGATAGAGACAGCACAATGTATGGCCCTGGACGTCCTGATCTTGGCACACACTCCGTGCGATTCTCTTCAGCAGTTTCTGTGCTCACAGCAGTCTTATTTTTACCCCAAATTTGATTTCCCAACAAGGTAACAATAAAAACATGTCAAATTAGTAACATCTATGGTTGTAAGAAAGAAAGGTAATTTTGTAACCTTTTTTGCGAAAGGTCTATTATACGAGTATGTGGATAATGCCATTTTTAACAGCACAGTTTAATTTCTATTTCATTTTTTTAAAGCAGATTTAAGATATGTGAAGAAAATACTAAGAATGATATCGTTGTCCTTAAGGGGCCGACCCAACATATTAATGTTCATGTTGAAGCAGTTTATGTAGTGTACACGTGTGTCAGCAGGCCAGTCACGAGCACCCAGGTAGACAGGAGAGCACAGACAACTGATACAGTAACCGACACCTAAAGTACACAGTCAACTATTACAGTAACCGACAGCTACACCTGCACCAGCCACTGACATCGCGTCCCAAGGTGAATACATTGCTTTTTTCGCTAATATATATATGCAATTTTGCTAATTTACCATCTGACTTCGTATCCATTTACCAACATTCGCAGCAATTAAAAATCCAAAACTCTTTGTCAGATTATAAATCTTGTCTAAACAATCAATGTTATTGCTATGATATAAAGTTAAACATATTTACAAAGTAATCAAAAAAATTATTACTACATATTGATATATCTAAAAAGGCA
This sequence comes from Amphiduros pacificus, assembly GCA_949316495.1. Taxonomy (NCBI): domain Eukaryota; kingdom Metazoa; phylum Annelida; class Polychaeta; order Phyllodocida; family Hesionidae; genus Amphiduros; species Amphiduros pacificus. Next base: position 10,667,371 of record OX439008.1, read on the forward strand.
TTAGGTCCCATAGTTCAAAATCAGCCACATTTTCAACCTCCTGTCAGCCATAACGGCATATTCGTTCAAGTAAATACGCATCGGGACACCATTAGAATACATTTAGAAATGGCTATCCTCAAGACTGGCTGGGGACCTGATTAAGTCTCTCATAGTGTGGTGCTAATGACTGAGATCTTATTTGAATTCTATGAAAACCTTACACATGTTTACCTGATAGGAACACGGAAAGCATAAGGACAGGGACTATGTTTTTGATTTGTTCTATACTTATTGATTATTTGATTTATTTGCCCAGCTCCACATTGACCATGCCAGGCGGAGATGAGAAGATAGACAAACCCGACGTCAGTGCCATCGCCAACTTTGACAAAGCCCAACTCAAAAAGACAGCAACAACAGTGAAAAACACATTGCCAGACAAAGAAAGTGAGCACTTAGCCTATATGTTCTTATGTGTACCCGTGAAGCACTTAGCCTATATGTTCTTATTTGTACCTGTGAAGCACTTAGCCTATATGTTCTTATTTGTACCTGTGAAGCACTTAGTCTATATGTTATTATGTGTACCTGTGAAGCACTTAGTCTATATTCTTATGTGTACCTATGAAGCACTTAGTCTATATGTTATTATGTGTACCTGTGAAACACTTAGCCGATATGTTCTTATGTGTACCTGTGAAGCACTTAGCCTATATGTTCTTTTGTGCACCTGTGAAGCACTTAGCCTATATGTTCTTATTTGTACCTGTGAAGCACTTAGTCTATGTTCTTATGTGTACCTATGAAGCACTTGGCCTATATGTTATTTCGTGGATCTATGAAGCATGTTTCCTATAGGTGATTATGTGTACATATGAAGCACTTAGCCTTGGGGTTATTCTGTGCACCTGTGAATAATTATCTATTGCAGACAAACCACAATCAATTTCAGTCACAAAATATTTCATATTCATATATTTCATTAACATAGTTTTTGGTCATTTTTGCTTGATTTATATGTTAAGGTTATCGTGATCCAGCCAGAAGATCAACGAGTCCATATTAATGTAAAGCAAGAATTTCCTGTGTTCTTTATATAGAATTGATATTTATATTTTCCTTGGTTAAATCATGAGAGAATTACAGTATTTCAATAGTCATGAACAATATCCATTTTATACAAAAAGGACCTTTTATTATGTTAAGTTATACTTATGAAAATAAACAACTGGTAAAATACATTTAGCAGTGATCACAATGTTTTACAAATGACCATCATATCTTTCAAATCACTGTCACAATAGTGAATACAGAAACATCTTTGTGTTACGTTGGCAACCTGTTGCCTTGGTAACAGCCATCTGTTGCCACAGTAACTGTCTGTGGAGACAATTAGACAAGGAGATTGTGCACGAGACGCTTGTCGTCTGCTGCCACCTTAGCTCACCCAGCCTGTGTCACGCAGCAGGTACGCCCTCACAAATTCTGCAAACTTTGAGCAAAGATATCAAATATTTCTCTGTGAATAGTAAACCAATAATGAATATTTGATTACTTTTTTTTCACAATCATTTCTGTAGGTATCCACTATCAATCATCTTTTTAAAACATAAGAGGGCACTTGTTAAAGGATCATTTCCTGAGCGCAATTTAAGGGGGTGGGGGGGAACAACTCCTAAGGACCCAGATACCTCATTAGAGACCAGTTCTTCAATGGAGTTACTCATTGGAACCTATCACAGGTCCCCAGCTTGATCATATCAGTAAAGTTATCAAAGTAATATAATTAAAATTATGGCAAGAGTTAGCAACATGGACCTGGGCATTACTGGTCCCGGGTATGGTGATGTGTTACAATGTCTAGGGATATGATATTTGTGTGCAGTATGTTTCAATATTTGCTTCCTGTCTGAGTAGTTCCGGATGGTGCATCACCAGTGTGTATCAACTGTGCTAATTATTTGCAGAACTACAACACGTCCACGCTGACCTGGTAGCAAAGACCCACAAAGCAAACATGCACTGGCATAACGAGAACCAACATTGACAAACACGTCCTATCACAAACAAATTCATTAAGCAGATTCTGTATAAGCCTGACCGAATCCTACTATTTAACTATGGGTAGTTTCTGGGCAGATCTGATATAATTACCCCCCGTAAGCACTGCTAAGTGGTCCACATGTTGGTTGATATAATGAGCAATTAGCCCAATTAGCCCCATTAAAGAAGGAACAGATGGATATATATATATATATATATATATATATATATATATGTATATATATATATATATATATCGACTTATAAAATATAGACTTATAAAATGTATATCAAATATGTGAACACAAATCAAAGGTTTAAAGGTTTAATCAATTTAAAGCTGTGTTGATCATTGCTTTTTGGTAATGGTTGTAAATATTTCCTTGACATGCCTTTAAATTGATAAATATTAACGATAATTTCAAGTATTTACCTAGCTCCGTAGAACAGTTAATGGAGAAAAAGTATTTTTTTAGTATTGCACATAATATGGCTGCCTGACTCCATCAGCCCCCACATTACTTATCCACAGAAGTCTCAAACTAAGGCTGTATTAATATGACATGTACATATATGTATTTGGTAGTTACAGCCCTGGGTCACTTTGAGTTTAATGTGTTCTATTATTTTTCATTTCACTACTAAATCAGTATTTGATATTATTCTATGCATTAAAAAATAACTTATCTTTATCTCAAATTATTTTTTCATTATTTAGAATGTATATTAATACTACCGGTACCTTTATTAATGAGGATTTGATAAATGCTCTCATAAGTTGTTAACAAACCCAGCTAAATGACCAAATTATTAATTTAATAATGATCCTTTGTCTTTCAGCAATTGAACAAGAAAAGCAGCAATGATGAGCCATGGTGGGAGAACTAAGCGAACATTGGAGGCGTACCCAGGCTCATGATAAACACTCGGCAGTGACACCTTTGTTAAAGAAATCTTCACAAGCAAACTGCAAAAATGTTAGAATAAGATGTATTTTTGTATTTGGGGGTTCACTTTGAGAAGTGGCCTCCCTGGGTGCGCACCCGGCATGAGGATCTGATGATGAACAGAGAAGATCGGACAGCTTGCAGCGGGAGACCACATATCTTAACACCACACCTGAGATTTATTTCTATTGCCTTATGCAATGTTCACCTTCATCATATATTTAGTTATTTTAACAGTTAAATAATATTCTAAATTCACTCCATTGCATATTTGTATGTTTTATTTAATGATATATTTCTTTCACCTTTGAGTGGATTTGGATCTTTTCACTGTGGGGAAATCCGTCAGCCATTGTTGCACACTCTGCTAGGAGTTGGTTCCATTAAGTAAAACTATTTCTCAGAGAATTTTTTTTCCATCAAGCAAACCTGACACATTAATTTGTTCTCCTTTAAAGATTTCATTGGTTTTTAAGGGCATTTTTTCACTGATTTTTTTGTTGGAGTTGATGATAAAAGAGAAAAGATGGTCTTCTTATCTTGCTGGTATTTTTTTATACTGCATTTTGAGAAACTATTGTCAGATTGGTCATTGGACATGAATATTTTCTACGTCTACAGGATTATTTCTTTTACAAAAAATGTAATAATTAAAATAAAAGCTTTGTAATATTTTAGCAAACGTAGTTCTCTTTTTTCAGATGTGTTCAAATTTGCTAACTGATTTTGTACATTTCTGAATTTCTATTGAAATTTCTGATTACAATCTGACTTTTGAATTAGTTGATGATCACCAAAAAGCTTATAGAAAATGTAAAGATATTTTCTATGCTGTATTGTCTGTAGTCATAGAACTGGTCTTACTTTGAGGAATTTGTGGTTGATGTAACAATTATTATGAAAATACTGTTTTCAGTGTAGTAAAATGACTAGAACTGAAATGTAAATACAGTAATTGTTAAATCTATTGTTGTTCACATTAAGGGTTGAACTCATTAGATTTGCAATAAATAATCACTTGACTGTATTTGATAAGTATTTTTTTAAAGTTGTTCCCTCCCTTTCGGATGATATTCCTGCATAAGTAAATGAATCTTATTTCTAAAAAAGAATTAAGGTGCATTTCTTTGAAATATTACAATGAAACAAAGAGATCCTTTTTACTTAATCCATACTCAATGCTTCTGGGATGTCAAAGGGTTAATTACATCAGAAGAAATTTAAGATAAACCAAAAAAAAACGAAACAAAAAAAAACTGGTTGGGTGTAATGTGGATAAGTATATACCGAGCATCATATTGATATTGATATCCGAAATAATTTCAGCGTTAATACTATTAAAATATATCATTTATTTGCATGATACATATATTTAATGACTGTTCATCGGTCATATAATATTTGAGTGTCCTTATTGGACCTGTATATCTATTTTATTTGAATAAATAAAATTTGAGATAAAACATCAGGAAATGCTCATGTCTTTATTCCAAGCATATTCATCAGATGCCCACAGCAGGAGACGTATCAAATATTTTATGTCTTAGTTCTTGAGTGTTATTTCTTGGCTTTCTTTTTGGGAGGCTCATCTTCAGCCACAGCCAGTGGAGGAATACTGAAGCCCTCGATCTGAAACACATCCCAACAACCTTCTCATTTTGACATCTTTAAAAATCGCACCTCAATTATAGAATCACCCTCACTGTTAAGAGTTTTTTTTACAATTAAAATGTTACAAATATTGGCGACGGCTTACCTCTGGTTTGACGAGCTTGAGGCAGAGCTTCTGGTGCTGGATGTCGGACTGGTCAAGGCTGATCTGTACCGTGACTGGGTCAAACACATGGAATACCACCTCCCCACAGGTCTGAGTCGACTCCTGTCAATATACACACCATATACATTAACAGATAACTACCAAAACTAATGCAGACAAGTGTCAATTTACATTATCCTAATTGTACATTCTAGGGCAGTCACATTGTATCTTAGTTGTTTTTTTTAATGTGAACGCATGTCAACATGATATCATATTTTCTCCAATTATATTTAATAAAGGAAATTTTCAAATAATGATCAGGATTTATTCGTCTTCTCCAGTTTGAGAGGACCTTTATTTTGACCAACATGTTGTTAGTAGGGCTTGATGTTGCCTTTGGGGCATGTTTTAAGTTGGGCATGATGTCACCCTGGGGCATGTTGTTAGTGGGGCATGTTGTTAGTAGGGCATGATGTCACCCTGGGGCATGTTGTTAGTGGGGCATGATGTCACCCTGGGGCATGATGTCACCTTTGGGGCATATTTTAAGTAGGGCACGATGTCACCTTTGGGGCATGTTGTTAGTAGGGCACGATGTTACCTTTGGGCCATGTTATTAGTAGGGCACGATGGGGGCTGTGCCTTACCTCTTCATTGTAGGTAAACATGGACCGGCCTTTGTTGTCGGCCACATATATAGTACCCTCCAGGCCGAACTTGGGAATAAGAACCTGGATGGCATTCTTCCTCACAAACAAGATGTATCCCTGCTCATCCATCGTCCGGTTACGAAAAAACAACTGAAAATATCAAAATTGCTTCATTTCTATGGATTCTCTTGTGAATTTGGCAGTGGGTCTATGATAACTGATAAGACATAACTCACCTGGGTGTGTAGTCCTACGGATGCCCTCCCAGCATACTGCGCCATCTTGTGGCGGAAGTTCAAGTTGTTGGATATGCTCTATAATTATAGATTTATAACGTTAATCACCTTTCATGCACCACACAACTTCAGACAAAGTAATAATGCTAAACAGACAACTAGCTGTAATTTACTGATCATTCCAGGCACTGTTTGTACAAAGAATTCCCGGGTTACAAAATAAAACCTTTAGTTAGCAACCAAAGTGTAGGAAATCAATTAAGAACTGGGATGAGGAGATGCCAGTTTTAATGATGTAACTTGAATATAGACAATGATAGGAGAGTTGAAAGACCTGTGTTTTCTTCTTGTCTATGAGTTCTGGATAGGAAGCGTCAGCTCCTATAGCCACTGCCAACAGTCTATGTACAATAACATCTGAGAATCTGAAAGCAGGCAACATCAACGTGAGCCACATTAACACTGCCACTTGAGTGGTAAAGGAAAACTGCAATCTTACTATTGTGGGGTACAGGGGAAGGCAATCTTACTATTGTGGGGTACAGGGGCAGGCCATGCTGTAGTGGGGGTACAAGGGGCAGGTCAGGCTGTAGTGGGGGTACAGGGGGCAGGCCAGGCCGTAGTGGGGGTACAGGGGCAGGCTAGGCTGTAGTGGGGGTACAAGGGACAGGCCAGGCCACAGTGGGGGGGTACAAGGGGCAGGCCAGGCCATAGTGGGGGTACAAGGGGCAGGCCAGGCCATAATGGGGGTACAAGGGGCAGGCCAGGCCATAATGGGGGTACAAGGGGCAGGCCAGGCCATAGTAGGAGTACAAGGGGCAGGCCGGGCCATAATGGGGGTACAGTGGCAGGCCAGGCCATAGTGGGGGTACAAGGGGCAGGCCAGGCCATAATGGGGGTACAAGGGACAGGCCATGCCATAATGGGGGTACAAGGGGCAGGCCAGGCCATAATGGGGATACTGGTTCTTACCTCCTGATGGGAGAGGTGAAGTGAGTGTAGAGGGGGCAGGCCAGTCCATAATGGGGGTACTCGTTCTTGCTGGTCATGCCGCTGCAGAAGTAGACAGCCTGCATCATGCAGCGTGTGGCCAGGATTCGCAGCATGGTGTTGAAGTATGGGTTCTCAGGTAGCACAGCTGCCTCCAATGAATCTGCCAAACCCTTCCCTGTAGCCACGTTCATTTTGAAGCCCTATAAATTATATAATCATCATTAAGAAATACTGCAATACGTAAATTATCCAAAATGACATGCTTTAAAAAATGCATATGTTTTTAATAAATTACAGTTTAAAATGAAAGCATATTTTTTTTGTAATTTGTGGAAGTGAAATGAATACATGCTATTGATAGAAGTTTGTCACCGGTGAGGAGGATTGGCTTACCATATACTCCGCCGCTTTGACAAGAGGGTTGACTTACCTTAGACTCTGCAGCCTTGATGAGGGGGTCGTAGTTGGTGACGGGTGGGGCTTACCTTAGACTCTGCAGCCTTGATGAGGGGGTCGTGGTGGTGACGGGTGGGGAGGGGTGGCTTACCTTAGACTCTGCGGCCTTGATGAGGGGGTCGTAGTTGGTGACGGGTGGGGCTTACCTTTGACTCTGCAGCCTTGATGAGGGGGTCGTAGTTGGTGACGGGTGGGGAGGGGTGGCTTACCTTAGACTCTGCAGCCTTGATGAGGGGGTCGTAGTTGGTGACGGGTGGCTTACCTTAGACTCTGCAGCCTTGATGAGGAGGTCGTAGTTGGTGACGGGTGGCTTACCTTAGACTCTGCGGCCTTGATGAGGGGGTCGTAGTTGGTGACGGGTGGGGAGGGATGGCGTCGCAGCATGGCACAGTCTGGGAACTCCTCAAGGGTCTTCTCGGCGGTCGCTATGTTGGCCAGCAACATAAACTCCTCCACCATGGAGTTTGTCTCCCTGTTAATGTGGAAAACATAAATAAAATATTCTATAAGTGTGTACAGTAATGATTATAAACAAGTGAAATGCCATATAATAGTCTGTACCTACCTGAGTTCCTTGGTTTGCACATCAATTGGGTCGTGTGTTTCACTGTCAATGTGGAAGCGAATCTCAGGCGATGCCAATGTTAATGCACTAAAATTCATAATATATAATAATGCATTACTCTATAAAAATGTACTGTTATATTTTAGGCACAACTTTGTAACTTGTGATCTATTCATTATCATATATCTCTAGGTTATAGATTTTCAATTCATCATTAGTACAACAAATAATCCTGTTAAATATAAACAGCTGAATCCAAAAGCCTTGACTGGCTCAGTCACATTACGATCCAAGTAAGACAGACTGCAGAACTGCGGTTGGTCGAGAATACTTGCTGAACCACGCATGGCAGAATATGGCTGCATTAAAACTGGGTATTTGAGTCAAGGTAGTACCAAGATTAATTAGTTCACACTCTAAATGAGTGAACACCCTAATCAACAGCCGAAGTCTAAGCAATATCAAGAGGCTTTACCCATTTTCTATTCTTCTTTTTTTGAGTATTTTGGCCAGGTGGTTGAGTCTGCGGAGGCTCTTAGCGACCTCGTCTTGCTGTGTCGGGTCGTCTATCCTCATTTGAGCCTCGGCATACGTCAGCGCCGCCTAGTGGTATCAAATACGATTAAAAATTCATTCACATTCTTATCAGAGTAGGATATTTCCACAAATATATTAGAGATAGGTTAAAATTTTCTGAGATAGTCTGAAAGATTTATCATCTAATAAGGTTTGATTGGATTTAATCATAAGACATACCTTTGATTTTATGATGCTTTTGTGATATATGGTGTTGACAATGTTGGCATCCTGTGTTATTTCCCAAACTACAGAGAAGGCAAATCTGAAATATTTAAAATGTCATAAAATTATCTCAAATATATGATGAAACTCCCAAACTTTACAAGTTTATTAAACACTTAGTATACTTTCTTAAAGAATCAACACCATTTAAACTAAAAAGAATTTCCCATCATCCCACAAATGAGATAATTGCCAATTATAGCCATGGACACGGTTAGTTGTTTATCTGGACAAGATGGCAACACCTCAATTTTATTTTCCTTGGATTCAGAAATATTTCCCATAGTGAGGAAAAGAGATTACCTTTCCACACCTCCACGCAGCGAGCACAGATTAGAACTGAGTAGCTCTGGCACCATATCAATCCTCTGAAATCATATATACATGTAGTCAGGTTTCACTCAGTGGTGGACTACAAATGTTTCTTACAAATGAATTTCTCTTCTCTTGATGTACAAATGTTATCATTTTCTTATTTACATAACCATTAGGCTAGAGGTGCTTTAGTTGTTGCTGACTACTAGTCTGGTGGTGACTTACTTTTTCTATGAGGTATACAGTTGTTCTCCTGCTGACTAGCTATCAGTCTAGGGGTGACTTACTTTGTCTATGAGATATACAGTTGTTCCCCTGCTGGCTAGCTTTCAGTCTAGGGGTGACATACTTTGTCTATGAGGTGTATAGTTATTCCCCTGCTGGTTAGCTATCAGTCTGGTGGTGATTTAGTTTGTCTATGAGGTGTATAGTTATTCCCCTGCTGGCTAGCTATCAGTCTAGGGGTGACTTACTTTGTCTATGAGATATACAGTTGTTCCCCTGCTGGCTAGCTATCAGTCTAGGGGTGACATACTTTGTCTATGAGGTGTATAGTTATTCCCCTGCTGGTTAGCTATCAGTCTGGTGGTGATTTAGTTTGTCTATGAGGTGTATAGTTATTCCCCTGCTGGCTAGCTATCAGTCTAGGGGTGACTTACTTTGTCTATGAGATATACAGTTGTTCCCCTGCTGGCTAGCTATCAGTCTAGGGGTGACTTACTTTGTCTATGAGGTGTATAGTTATTCCCCTGCTGGCTAGCTATCAGTCTAGGGGTGACTTTGTCTATGAGGTATACAGTTGTTCCCCTGCTGGCTAGCTATCAGTCTAGGGGTGACTTACTTTGTCTATGAGATATACAGTTGTTCCCCTGCTGGCTAGCTATCAGTCTAGGGGTGACTTACTTTGTCTATGAGATATACAGTTGTTCCCCTGCTGGCTAGCTATCAGTCTAGGGGTGACTTTGTCTATGAGGTATACAGTTGTTCCCCTGCTGGCTAGCTATCAGTCTAGGGGTGACTTTGTCTATGAGGTGTACAGTTGTTCCCCTGCTGGCTAGCTATCAGTCTAGGGATGACTTACTTTGTCTATGAGGTATACAGTTGTTCCCCTGCTGGCTAGCTATCAGTCTAGGGGTGACTTACTTTGTCTATGAGATATACAGTTGTTCCCCTGCTGGCTAGCTTTCAGTCTAGGGGTGACTTACTTTGTCTATGGGGTATACAGTCCTTCCCCTGCTGACTAGCTATCAGTCTAGGGTGACTTACTTTTTCTATGAGGTATACAGTTGTTCCCCTGCTGACTAGCTATCAGTCTAGGGGTGACTTACTTTGTCCTTGAGGTATACAGTTGTTCCCCTGCTGGCTAGCTATCAGTCTAGGGCTGACTTACTTTGTCCTTGAGGTATACAGTTGTTCCCCTGCTGACTAGCTATCAGTCTAGGGGTGACTCACTTTGTCCTTGAGGTATACAGTTGTTCCCCTGCTGGCTAGCTATCAGTCTAGGGCTGACTTACTTTGTCTATGGGGTATTCCTTCGTTCCCCTGCTGACTAGCTATCAGTCTAGGGGTGACTTACTTTGTCTATGAGGTATACAGTCCTTCCCCTGCTGGCTAGCTATCAGTCTAGGGGTGACTTACTTTGTCTATGAGGTATACAGTTGTTCCCCTGCTAGCTATCAGTCTAGGGGTGACTTACTTTGTCTATGAGGTATACAGTCCTTCCCCTGCTAGCTATCAGTCTAGGGGTGACTTACTTTGTCTATGAGGTATACAGTTGTTCCCCTGCTGGCTAGCTATCAGTCTAGGGGTGACTTTGTCTATGGGGTATTCCTTCGTTCCCCTGCTGGCTAGCTATCAGTCTAGGGGTGACTTACTTTGTCTATGGGGTATTCCTTCGTTCCCCTGCTGACTAGCTATCAGTCTAGGAGTGACTTACTTTGTCTATGAGGTATACAGTTGTTCCCCTGCTAGCTATCAGTCTAGGGGTGACTTACTTTTTCTATGAGGTATACAGTCCTTCCCCTGCTGACTAGCTATCAGTCTAGGGGTGACTTACTTTGTCTATGAGGTATACAGTCCTTCCCCTGCTGGCTAGCTATCAGTCTAGGGGTGACTTACTTTGTCTATGAGGTATACAGTTGTTCCCCTGCTAGCTATCAGTCTAGGGGTGACTTACTTTGTCTATGAGGTATACAGTTGTTCCCCTGCTAGCTATCAGTCTAGGGGTGACTTACTTTGTCTATGAGGTATACAGTTGTTCCCCTGCTGGCTAGCTATCAGTCTAGGGGTGACTTTGTCTATGGGGTATTCCTTCGTTCCCCTGCTGGCTAGCTATCAGTCTAGGGGTGACTTACTTTGTCTATGGGGTATTCCTTCGTTCCCCTGCTGACTAGCTATCAGTCTAGGAGTGACTTACTTTGTCTATGAGGTGTACAGTTGTTCCCCTGCTGACTAGCTATCAGTCTAGGGGTGACTTTGTCTATGGGGTATTCCTTCGTTCCCCTGCTGACTAGCTATCAGTCTAGGGGTGACTTTGTCTATGGGGTATTCCTCCGTTCCCCTGCTGACTAGCTATCAGTCTAGGGGTGACTTACTTTGTCTATGAGGTGTACAGTTGTTCCCCTGCTGGCTAGCTATCAGTCTAGGGGTGACTTACTTTGTCTATGAGGTGTACAGTTGTTCCCCTGCTGACTAGCTATCAGTCTAGGGGTGACTTTGTCTATGGGGTATTCCTTCGTTCCCCTGCTGACTAGCTATCAGTCTAGGGGTGACTTACTTTGTCTATGAGGTGTACAGTTGTTCCCCTGCTGGCTAGCTATCAGTCTAGGGGTGACTTACTTTGTCTATGAGGTGTACAGTTGTTCCCCTGCTGACTAGCTATCAGTCTAGGGGTGACTTTGTCTATGGGGTATTCCTTCGTTCCCCTGCTGACTAGCTATCAGTCTAGGGGTGACTTTGTCTATGGGGTATTCCTCCGTTCCCCTGCTGACTAGCTATCAGTCTAGGGGTGACTTACTTTGTCTATGAGGTGTACAGTTGTTCCCCTGCTGGCTAGCTATCAGTCTAGGGGTGACTTACTTTGTCTCTGAGGTGTACAGTTGTTCCCCTGCTGACTAGCTATCAGTCTAGGGGTGACTTTGTCTATGGGGTATTCCTTCGTTCCCCTGCTGACTAGCTATCAGTCTAGGGGTGACTTTGTCTATGGGGTATTCCTCCGTTCCCCTGCTGACTAGCTATCAGTCTAGGGGTGACTTACTTTGTCTATGAGGTGTACAGTTGTTCCCCTGCTGGCTAGCTATCAGTCTAGGGGTGACTTACTTTGTCTATGAGGTGTACAGTTGTTCCCCTGCTGACTAGCTATCAGTCTAGGGGTGACTTTGTCTATGGGGTATTCCTTCGTTCCCCTGCTGACTAGCTATCAGTCTAGGGGTGACTTACTTTGTCTATGAGGTGTACAGTTGTTCCCCTGCTGGCTAGCTATCAGTCTAGGGGTGACTTACTTTGTCTATGAGGTGTACAGTTGTTCCCCTGCTGACTAGCTATCAGTCTAGGGGTGACTTTGTCTATGGGGTATTCCTTCGTTCCCCTGCTGACTAGCTATCAGTCTAGGGGTGACTTTGTCTATGGGGTATTCCTCCGTTCCCCTGCTGACTAGCTATCAGTCTAGGGGTGACTTACTTTGTCTATGAGGTGTACAGTTGTTCCCCTGCTGACTAGCTATCAGTCTAGGGGTGACTTACTTTGTCTATGAGGTGTACAGTTGTTCCCCTGCTGACTAGCTATCAGTCTAGGGGTGACTTTGTCTATGGGGTATACAGTCCTTCCCCTGCTGGCTAGCTATCAGTCTAGGGGTGACTTACTTTGTCTATGAGGTATACAGTCCTTCCCCTGCTGACTAGCTATCAGTCTAGGGGTGACTTACTTTGTCTATGGGGTATTCCTTCGTTCCCCTGCTGACTAGCTATCAGTCTAGGGGTGACTTTCTTTGTCTATGGGGTATTCTTTCGTTCCCCTGCTGACTAGCTATCAGTCTAGGGGTGACCTACTTTGTCTATGAGGTATACAGTTGTTCCCCTGCTGGCTAGCTATCAGTCTAGGGGTGACTTACTTTGTCTATGGGGTATTCTTTCGTTCCCCTGCTGACTAGCTATCAGTCTAGGCATGACTTACTGTGTCTATGAGGTATACAGTTGTTCCCCTGCTAGCTATCAGTCTAGGGGTGACCTACTTTGTCTATGAGGTATACAGTTGTTCCCCTGCTGACTAGCTATCAGTCTAGGGGTAACTTTGTCTATGGGGTATTCCTTCGTTCCCCTGCTGACTAGCTATCAGTCTAGGCATGACTTACTGTGTCTATGAGGTATACAGTCCTTCCCCTGCTGACTAGCTATCAGTCTAGGGGTGACTTACTTTTTCTATGAGGTATACAGTTGTTCCCCTGCTGACTAGCTATCAGTCTAGGGGTGACTCACTTTGTCTATCAGGTATACAGTCCTTCCCCTGCTGGCTAGCTATCAGTCTAGGGGTGACTTACTTTGTCTATGAAGTATGCAGTTGTTCCCCTGCTGACTAGCTATCAGTCTAGGGGTGACTTACTTTGTCTATGAGGTGTACAGTTGTTCCCCTGCTGACTAGCTATCAGTCTAGGAGTGACTTACTTTGTCTATGAGGTGTACAGTTGTTCCCCTGCTGGCTAGCTATCAGTCTAGGGGTGACTTTGTCTATGGGGTATTCCTTCGTTCCCCTGCTGACTAGCTATCAGTCTAGGGGTGACTTACTTTGTCTATGAGGTATACAGTCCTTCCCTTGCTGACTAGCTATCAGTCTAGGGGTGACTTACTTTGTCTATGAGGTATACAGTCCTTCCCCTGCTGACTAGCTATCAGTCTAGGGGTGACTTACTTTTTCTATGAGGTATACAGTTGTTCCCCTGCTGACTAGCTATCAGTCTAGGGGTGACTCACTTTGTCTATGAGGTATACAGTCCTTCCCCTGCTGGCTAGCTATCAGTCTAGGGGTGATTTACTTTGTCTATGAGGTATACAGTTGTTCCCCTGCTGGCTAGCTATCAGTCTAGGGGTGACTTACTTTGTCTATGAAGTATGCAGTTGTTCCCCTGCTGACTAGCTATCAGTCTAGGGGTGACTTACTTTGTCTATGGGGTATTCCTTCGTTCCCCTGCTGACTAGCTATCAGTCTAGGGGTGACTTACTTTGTCTATGAGGTATACAGTCCTTCCCCTGCTGACTAGCTATCAGTCTAGGGGTGACTTACTTTGTCTATGAGGTATACAGTCCTTCCCCTGCTGACTAGCTATCAGTCTAGGGGTGACATACTTTGTCTATGAGGTATACAGTCCTTCCCCTACTGGCTAGCTATCAGTCTAGGGGTGACTTACTTTGTCTATGAGGTATACAGTTGTTCCCCTGCTGGCTGCTTCTCTGTCTATAGCTGTGCCTGGTCGAATGAAATGGGACACATCAGCAATGTGCACCCCAACCTACAAATATAGGTATATATCTTCAATAAAATAATTCAATATTTGCTATTTTCATGAAAAAAGGGACAACAAAACCATTGAGAACTGACACAAAATCTTGAAAGATAAGATTACAGGACAATGCAATTTGAAGTCAGTTAACTCACCTCCCAGTTTCCATTTGGAAGTTCCCGGCAGTGGAGGGCATCGTCGATGTCAGTGCATCCCGGAGGATCCACACTGCAGATGTCTATATGCCGCAGGTCCACACGCCTCTTCTCATCCTAATTATACCACATTCAATATAGAAGAGCATTAGGAAAAAAACTTACAAGGAAAGGTTTATTGGGAAATTTGTATTTACTTTGTTATTCCACAAAGAAATTACCAGAATAGACAAATGAAACTGAACTCAATTATGACCATTTAAGCAAGTCTTTTATGGAGGACTGAGTGTGTAGCAATTGAGATGTCTTTGGTAAGCATTTATCTGGAGGATTGAGTGTTTAGAAATTGAGATGTCTTTTTTAAGACTCTAGATGGAGGATTGAGTGTTTAGTAATTAAGATGTGTACATGTACCTCTTCTGTGATGACCCAGGGCAGCTTAGGTAGGCAAGCCAGCACTGCTTCAGAGAATGCCTGGTGTGGCACATCATGTTCCAGAAGCAGCACCTCATTCTCGGCATCCTTGTCCCCGACCGCTCCCAGCTTACGCACGAAGTGCCCCTGAGGGTAGCGCGAGTTGCGGGGCCATGAGTCTATCACCACAATGATACGCTGGCCCTCCAACATATCTGCCTGACGTGTCTCAATCCGGATCTTTGGAATTCTCCTTTCTGCTGGTTTAAATAAATGTCTATTTGCCTGCAAATATATTTTAACTTTTATTGTATTGCAACTATGACTTTTTTGAGAGAGAAATGATGGTTCAAACCGTATGTATCATCTGATCAAACCCATATAAACACATCCAAACCAGTTCCTGTGTGAGTGAAGAATCATATACTCACCCCTTTGACGAGGGATTTCTGCAGGATTCCACAGTATTGTCTCCAGTTCCTCTTGATGATCCCTATTACTCTGGCAGATGGAATCTTTGGCTGTTTGGATTTCTTGTCCTTCACCAAATCATCCTGTAATTAAAGCTTTGATCAGTTTCTGTGTCTCAAAGGTTGAGGCATTCTGCTTAAGATCGCCATCTGATGAGAATACAAAGTAATCAAATCTCTCCATCTCTACAATCTAATCTTCCATTGCTATGACAGCACTCACCTCTTTCCCAGCATCCTCATCAGCTTTCTCCTCCTCATCTTCCATCACCATGGATGAGGGACAGGTCCACTCCGCCTCGGGTAGCATCTCTATGGCAACCACATCCTGGTGGACAGCCCGGTTCATATTCATCTGTCCCTGGATGAAAATCTGAAATCAAATGAGTTCATGCACTTATAAATGAATATATTATCAGTGAAAAGAAATCAGTTGACAAATTCCTTAATCTCAAAATGAAATACATGTGACAAAATTAAGATGACATCAGAATTAAAGTCTAGCAGAAGCTGATTTACCATATCATCTCTGTCGTGGACTCCTACGTTAGCCTCCAGGTAATTGTCTCTGCTGGTTTGGAAGGTGCCCTGCAGGTAGCGCCCCAGCTTAAGTCCTCTTTGTATCTCAGACAACGGAAGGTGCTCAGGAAACACAGGCCTGTCAACTCCTACATTCTAAACAGATAAAATCTCACTCAGCAAACAGCAAACACAGGCCTGTCCACTCCTACACTCTAAACAGATAAACTCTCACTCTGCAAACGGCAAACACAGGCCTGTCCACTCCTACACTCTAAACAGATAAACTCTCACTCAACAAACAGCAAACACAAGCCTGTCCACTGCTACACTGTAAACAGATAAACTCTCACTCAGCAAACAGCAAACACAGGCCTGTCCACTCCTACACTCTAAACAGACAAACTTTCACTCAGCAAACAGGAAACAAAGGCCTGTCCACTCCTACTCTCTAAACAGATAAACTCTCACTTAGCAAACAGGAAACACAGACCTGTCCACTCCTACACTCTAAACAGATAAACTCTCACTCGGAAAACAAGAACCACAGGTCTGTCCACTCCTACATTCTAAACAGATAAAATCTCACTCAGCAAACAGCAAACACAGGCCTGTCCACTCATACACTCTAAACAGATAAACTCTCACTCAGCAAACAGCAAACACAGGCCTGTCCACTCCTACACTCTAAACAGATAAACTCTCACTCTGCAAACAGCAAACACAGGCCTGTCCACTCATACACTCTAAACAGATAAACTCTCACTCAGCAAACAGCAAACACAGGCCTGTCCACTCCTACACTCTAAACAGATAAACTCTCACTCAGCAAACAGCAAACACAGGCCTGTCCACTCCTACACTCTAAACAGATAAACTCTCACTCAGAAAACAGGAAACACAGGCCTGTCCATTCCTAGTCTCTAATCAGATAAACACTCACTCTGCAAACAGCAAACACAGGCCTGTCCACTCCTACACTCTAAACAGATAAACTCTCACTCAGCAAACAGCAAACACAGGCCTGTCCACCCCTACACTCTAAACAGATAAACTCTCACTCAGCCAGCCATAAACAGTGTTGTAGGTTTACAAAAGAAACCTAAAAATTACTTGTTTCAAACTATCCAATTATAGCAGTGGTCTTACATGTATATAATTTTAAGGTAAATACTTGATTACTGATATGAGATTCACTATGCTCACCCCTTCTCCCATTCCGGCCAATCTGTCTACCAGCTCTGGGCAACTTGTGATACTCTTCACATAGTCATGTACTACAACAACAAAAACACAGATCTAATCTAATTTTAGTAGAACATGAAGTACTATTTTAAAGTTAAATCTCAAACTTTTCAAGTAAAATTAAATGTGAAAATTTATAAATGTATGAATAGATATTTAAAAAAAAATTACCTGTGAATACCAAAATGCCTTCTTCTTTTGCCTTGGCCTTATTTCCTGCATCATTTGTGAGCAAGACAACCCGCAGATGATCCTGACCTTGCTGACCTTCAGAAAGGTCAAGGTGTTTCTGATACCATTTGCAGGCTGTGCGTATTGCACGGTCATTTCTATCATTAGCACTTTCTCCTTTTTCTCGTTCAATGTACGTGTCTCTGCAATGGCAATAAATGATTCATGCTTAACATTTTTTGTGTGAAAACTTTAAAAAAGAAATAAAAAATATGAAAACATCTTAATTCTTATAAAATTTCTTATCATTACATGCAGAATTCATCACTGTTTGGAATCTTAAGAATTCATAATTTTTGCAATTAATCAGAAATGTTTACAGGTTTATAATATTGTTACGGTGATTTAAATATTTTCAAATTTTTCTGAAATTAAAGAAAAAGAATCACAGATCCTGCCTTTAAATTTTCAGATGGTTTACTTGTCAAGCTTTTACTTGGCTGACAAGTAGATTTTGTAAGAATTTCTATATTTTGGCAAAATGCACAAGTACATAGTATCATAGTACATGGGTATAAAGGCACCTGCCAAAAAATTATCACAATTTATTTTTAAATGTGAACTTAAAAATATGTGAAAAAATAAAATCAAGCATTATATACCGTAATTACTCGTGTATAAGACGACTCGTGTATAAGACGAACCCCCAAAATTGAGGTTATTTTGCTTGAAAAAAAAACAATTTCCGAATATAAGACGAGTTGGTTTTTCTCAAGATATCGGCTCTGCTACCATTCAAGCTTCAGCTGAAGCTTGGCGGCCATTTTACGTGAAACGTAAATATGCTTACAATACAAGATCTTAAAGCCCCACTGCCACTATATAAACAGGCCTGTGAGAGTGATGGCCAGCTTGTGAATGGATTTGAATCTGAGCTGAGCTGAGCCCAATTTTCAATAATAATTACTGCTATCAACGTTAATATATGATTGTGAAATATAATAATTAACAGTACTGAACATGAATACTTTGGGAATTTATTCCTGTAGTCAAAGTACAAAAATATAGATGCATAATGTACATTTCCTACCACAAAGTTTGGAAAGAATTTAGATTTGACAGTTATTTTCAAGTTTGAGTGACAGCTGATGCTGTTTTGTTTATACATTTGTGTGTGTGGTTAGTGTTTGTAAACACAGAAGCACATGGCTAGGCTGCATGGATGCATGCCTGCTCCAACTGACATAATCCCCTTGCTCACTGGGACTGCATGAAAAGTTATAATTCCAATTTACTTGGATAAATTGTGTGACTATTAATTATATGTCTTCACTTATGATAATTATTATCTAAACTTGTAATAATTAGTGTTGTCTTCACCAGTGCTGTGTACTTCACTAAAATTGTAATCCCAATCACCAATCTTACTCCAGGAAAGCTCAACAAAGGCATTACCTGCTCCTCCAAAACATCATATTTCCATCCTTTTTCTGCATATAACTGTCTTATTGTGCACTCCTGCCTTTGTGTTAGCCTTAGTCTGACAATTTTGATACATTTTGGTGTAGTTCGTGACATATTCACACAAATGTTTAGTTGTGCTCTGGCCCTGAGACTGAGCTTGAATGACCTGTAGTGCAGGGCCATGTGTCCTCTGCACAGATTTTATCACTGACCACATGCTGCAGAATGGTTGGAGAAACCCTTTTTAAATGTGGGGTAAAAGAAAATGGTCTGCTATCAACAATGTATTCAAGTATTTACTATTATGTTATCTTACATAGTCTATGCCCAATCAATTTCCATTGGTTTGGACATGTCAAGTAATTATTTCTTATCAAAATGCTACATGAACATGACCCCTACTTCTGTACTAGGGGAAGGACATGCTGAGAAAAGGATATACCAGAGGAATCTAGTGAAGATAAGTGATTTAAAAACTGATAAAAAGTACCAGATACACTTATGCAAATAGGTAGATAGCAATTTGACACCCAGTCAGAGAATAATTGGTCAGTTCTGCATTACCTCTTTCTAAATTGGGCGAGTCCAATGAAAAAAAAAGGTATGAGTGTGTATAGCATGGCATGAAATAAAAACACTTCTTTGTGGCTTTGAAATTAAAAAGCTAGTGTATTTGAGAGCTGTCAGAATGGTCAGTCTGGCCATGTGGTTGTGCCTGTGTGGGCTGCCTTGGGGTATTTTTAGCAGCCCTTCCCAGCAGCCCCCAGGAAGAGATAAGATTAAGCCCCGCCCCAGATTCTCGGTACCCCTCTACCGAGAAGTGGGGCTTTAACAGTCTTATATACGAGTATATACGGTAAAACGTAAATATGATGTTCATATTTTCTAAATAAATTGCATTTCAAATGATAAATAAAGGTATTTAACCAATATTATCACAACTTACGCTTTGCAGGTCGAGAACAGAACAAAACCATACATTCATTTAACATGCATTACGCAATACTAGCGTGAAAGCATTTCTGTCAAAACGGGAAGACACAACTCAAAGCATTAGAAAAAATGACGAGATGCAAAACTGTGAATGCTGATAATTGGAATCAAAGTCAGAACAAAGCGTTTTGACGTGTGTTATTTCATCGTTTTCAAGTAAAACGTAAATTTGATGTGCAGAACACGGTAAATTCGATGTGCGGAACATGAAGAAAAGCCAGGGATCCATCATTGCGCAATATATTAATATTTCAATGCAAGTTGATAGACTCAAATTATTTTCGCGCCAAAAATAAGAGCTTGTCCCCGTCACTCCCGCTTTGTAAAATGACGACCTCGTATTGCGCAATGCATGTTAAATGGATGGATTAATTTGTGATAATATTGGGTAAATGCCTTTATTTATCATTTAAAACACAATTAAAATCGGTCCGCTACGTTCGATGTCTATTATTTCGAAACGCTTTGTTCTGACTTTGTTTTCACTGATTCCAATTATCAGCATTCACAGTTTTGCATTTCGTCATTGTCTCCACTGCTTTGAGTCGTGTCTTCCCGCTTGGACAGAAATGCTTTCACACGTTTTAAATGATAAATAAAGGTATTTACCCAATATTATCACAAATTGCTCGAGAACAGAACAAAACCATCAATCCATTTAAAACGCACTTAAAATCGATCCATGTGTGAAAGCATTTCTGTCCAAGGGGGAAGACACGACTCAAAGCAGTGGAAACAATGACGAAATGCAAAACTGTGAACGCTGATAATTGGTATCAGTGAAATTTTACTAATTTTCACACCACTGAATGGGAAGACATCAAAGGCAGAATTGAATTGTGCGATATATTTAAATAATAATTTTAATAGACATAGAAGTAAAAGTAAAACGCAAATACGATGTCCATGACGTAGCGGATCGATTGGCCACGTGACTCACAAGTCATGTGATCATTGACTTTGCAGATTTCTCAGAGAATTGCGTTTTAAATGATAAATAAAAGTTTATACCCAATATCAACACAAAATACGCTTTGCAGGTCGAGAACAGAACAAAACCATCCACCCATTTAACATGCATTACGCAATACTAGCGTGAAAGCAAATATCGGACAGGCGGACTACTGTCTACACGTGGTTGAATATTTCTTTGTGTATTATAAAGATATTAATCATATCGCTTTTAATCATATCGCTTTTAATTATTATCGTTTATAATATTGGGTTAATACCTTTATTTATCATTTAAAACGCAATTAAAATCGATCCACGTCTGAAAGCATTTCTGTCAAAAGGGGAAGACACGACTCAAAGCAGTGGAGACAATGACGAAACGCAAAACTAACGCTGATAATTGGAATCAGTGAGAACAAAGTCAAAACAAAGCGTTTCGAAATAATAGACCAATAATATTGGGTAAATACCTTTTTTTATCATTTAAAACGCAATTAAAATCAATCTGCTGCGTCTGATATTCGTTATTTAGAAAATATGAACATCGTATTTATGTTTTACCATAATTACTTGAGTATAAGACTGTTAAATCGATCCGTTATGTCCGATATTCGTTATTTCGAAAATAAGAATGTCCGTAATGAAAACTCGTAGTGCCGTAATTTTTGGACGTAAATCCTCGTCCACAGGTTGCTCTCGTGTATAAGACGACCCCCCTAACATTAACTAAGGATTTGTAGACAAAAACCTTGACTTATATACGAGTAAATACGGTAAGTTTATGACTGTAAATGTAGGAGGTTTCCAAGTCAAAATATATTATTTAACTTATATCTCATGTGACACTCACTTGTGAAATTCATTTATGAAAGTAAAAAACTTTTTCTTGGAATCTGCGATAGAGTCCTTGACTCTTTTGAATATTGGTGCACTCCTGTGTTTAATCTGCAACAAATATATATTATTAACATTCTGAAGCTTGGCTTGCAATGCAGTATGCTTAACAAATATTTTTTGACGAAGGGATTAAAAACTACTCTTTTATATGTTTACATTGACAGAAACATTTGAGAAGAAAGAGTTTCATAAAAATACTGTTTCAAATTTGATGTAATGATTAAATACAATGTAAAATACTGTTTGTTTCCTTTTCTGCAATTCATTTATTTCAACACGTAATCTTATATTAGCAAGTAATGTCACTGTCTTGGATATATATGGTCAATAGCTGCTTAAACCAGCTCCTAAATAATGAAAACATCTGCTTTCTACTCATCTTACAGAATACATATCTCGTTCTAATTGATTATTCATCTTTCATGGATGAATATTTGGCTTCTACTCACCTCTTCCAAAACTGTTTGGAGAATGATGACGTTTTTTATGACCTCATCCTCCAAAATGTCAATCTGAAAATAATTACCAACTCATCATATCTATTTAATATCACAAAATATAGCATTATTAAAGTATTGCAGAAATGAATAAATTTTCTGTGGTTGAGAGGAAAGCAAAAATGTTTTCTTCAAAAACAAAACCAATGGGGCATTGGCTGCAATAAAATTTGCTACTTGAGCGTGCGATCTCACTGTTGGTTCATCATGTTGCCCTCTGGTGGAATTTGCTGACGTAAGACCAGTCTCCACTTCTATTCTATTTTGCAAGTTATTTGTGATGGTTTAAGCAATATGCATATTATGAGCAAAGTAGTTCTCACTTATTTGTTGCAAGAATTACTCAAAATATGATATATTGGCTACAATATTCATACATTTCTGTATTTAGACTCACGAATGTGCTCTAATTACTAAACTTATTACTGCAGCCCCACTAGGAACTTTACAAAGGGCCTACATGTATGAAATGTAAATATTGTTTAATCAGTTCCAAGGGTGTGAGAAACAGTTCAAACAGTGAGAGATAGCTTCATAAGTGAGAGATGGATACAACAGTGGGACAGCTGCATAAGTGGGAGATTGCACTCCTTCTCAGCCAAAGTCAAAGGCATTTGTTCATATATTTTTTTAAATATATATTTAATATAACAAATAAAATCTTTGAGTAATTTTGTGATTAAATTACTGCTACCATTCATGTTGAAAAGCAGTTGGTCACAGAACATTATTCACAACAATTCAAGACCTCTGGATAAGCCCTTGAGCTTGTTGGAAACTACTGCCTGTCGGAAACTGCTCCAATGCCCATACTTAACGACTGCAGAATGTACTCTTGTACACTACCAATAACCGCGGATTACAGCAGCCAAGCTGGGGAGAATCTTTTTAGCCGCTTGTAGTCACGGTCTACTTCATTGGTGTAAACTGGTTGATGACAGTGACAAGTACTATATGTATCTGTTTAATTACTTGTCAGTGACCAGTTTCCACTGATGAAGTAGACCGTGAGTCGTGACTGCCAGCGGTGACAAGGGTCCTCTCCGGCTTAACCGCTGTAATCGGCAGTTATTGGTTATTGGTACTCAAGTACTCTCTGAGACAATCACTTGAATCAGTTATTAATCTATAAGTTATCAATAAGATATCAATCAATATTTACCTGATGAAGAGCCACGTTTGTGTCTGGTATGATATAATGGGGAAATGCACACAGAGAACTCTTGCTCTCTGGCTCAGCATCAAGAACTGGTGCTTCATGTTCACATGTGTCACAGACTGCTGAACTGCACCATATATCGTCTCGGAGATAGTGTTCCCTGACTATCTTCATAATCTTGCCCCGCTTCGTCTTCTTTATAAATGTTTTCGTCCTTAACATGATTGTTTCTTTTCGGTGCCCACCCGGTTTAAATCTTTGCACAACTTTTTGTTGTGATTTGATCTCATTAGGTGATCAAATAATCAATTTATTCCCGGCGAATCACGAAAAACACATGGCCATTTCGCCTTTATCCGGTCTTCTTATTTTGATTCCTTTCGCATCTCCAATCCTTAAGAGCGATAAAAGACCTTGAAAGAACGGGACGTTTGATTGGCTTATTTCGTTCTTCCCAATAAAATAATTTTACCAAAATAAATAGTAATTTGTCAATCAACATTGATTTATTTGTGCTAAATAACTATATAAAATTCACATTACAAACAATATTAAGATTTGTTTTCTCTAAATCCACCAAATACCTGGTATTACGGGAAAATTGAAGTGATGAACCCGAATAAGGTTAGCCAATCAGCGATGCTGTTAGAAGCTCCATTATTTTCCGGTCATAAAATAGATGAGTTTTGGTGTTCAGTAAGGAAAGTTTTGTGTTATGAAAAAGGAAAACAACAATTATAAGGCATATTGGATAAGATCAACTTTTAGGGTGAGTATAACAGGCAAAGTCAATGTAACAAGCTTCCATTATTAACATTTCCATCACATAAGGATTGCAAGGAGTTCTAAATATCCTCACCAAAGATTTGACAAATCATGTCACAAATTCCTTTGATAAACACTGTCACTGCTCACATCAACAGACCAAATCTGAACAGATTCTACCCAAAATGTTTGTGCTACAGACGATTTACTGCATGTTTAGTGAGGACCAAGGCCACAAGATGCCACACATGGTTTTGTCAAGATCTACAGATCTATCTAGAATTATGGTCAAAATAACCGCGGTACCAAGTGGACCGCGCTGTTGAACTGCCACATTAGACCGCGGCCAAGCTGCTGAATTTCTATATTTTATCAATGTAAATTATTTACAAGTGTCAGTTGCCCAAATTCAGCAGCTTGACCACTTGGTACCGCAGTTATTTTGACCAGGTACCTCTATCTATGGACAGTGATCAGCAAGTGCACACAACCTGCAGTTGGACCCATTTAACCGAGTCAAATGTCAAACAGACCTACTGTACTAATGTAGCTTAAAAGAATGTTGTGTTTCACATCTCATTTTCGCTCGCATTTGTTTTGACTTCAAGGCTGAATGTTCGAGGTTTTAGCATGATTAAGCTGGATGTCTATGTAGCATACACCTATTATCGGTCCATGGCAGCCATGTTTTTGACATGTTATTTCTGCTTACCCTATCAGATAGCGCTTTTGTATAAAAAGTGATTTGTGAATGCGTAGTAGAGTTAGAAGAGTTTTTGGATTTTGCTCTTGGATTTTAAATTGGGATTTTGCAAATTTACACAAGCTTGATTTTTTTTAAATCAACACTTGTTTTATTCTAAATCAAATGCTTTTCTACATCTCTGTAAGTTTACTTGGCAAAACCAATTGGCATCCTGCCAACACTTTCAAAGTATTTATTTGTTTTCAACACACAAGTGATGACACTATAAAATAACACCAAGAATAGTCATGTGACCAAATGTCATTGGATGACTCATCTTTAAAAAAGAACAATCTGCTGGTTTGCTAAATGCATAACCCAGTCAATATTACTATAAAGCTGGAAATAACAGAGATATTTAAATGTCTCTGGAAATAGTGAATTTGTATGACTCATAGGCATCCAAAATGGGTGAAACACAATAAATGTTACTAGTTTGTATCCAGTTCTCACATATCTTATGAAAATTCTTAATGAAATATGCCCCAGTGTCTGAAGTTTACTGTTGATGTCTTTTAAGGGAATTTCTTTAAATGAACCCACAAGGCTGCCCAGGGCTGCTTACTCTGCCTGTACAAAATTGTACAATTATAGTGTTTAGAATCTGTTGTCAAAGAGAATTGAATATACCAGTTGATATTGAGTTTGGATCTTCTGGGTGAATTTTTCAAATTGAATATACCAGTTGATATTGAGTTTGGATCTTCTGGGTGAATTTTCCAACTAAGCATTTCATCTCTGACCATTTATCTTTGCCATAGCACTAATCTATAACAATAATGTGATAATGGATTAGGGATGCAGATAATAAATTATGTTACAAACATACTCAATCATAATTTTTTACACTTAATTATGCTATTATTATTTTGATTATAACCTAGATATAAAAAAAATATATTTGCACTGTAAAAGTTAAATAACTCATATTTTATTTTAAAAAATAATCTATTATCATAATTATAGATACTAAAGATATTAGATACACATTTTGTTTGCATCGCATAAAACAAAGATTTCTTGGTAAAAGAAATTATACTGTGCTGTTGAAAAGGGTTCGTAGAAAATGTACACTAATGTAGAAGATTTTTCATAAAAAAGATATATGAATTATTCTTGACATTTGTAGATTTTTACAATTCAAATTGGTTATGATCCTTGATGCTGTCCTGCCCTTTTTATGAACTCATTTTAGGTTTATCTATAATTCTTGTTGCTGAAAAATCAAGTCCTCTGGCATGCAAAGGTATAAAAATCAACAATTAATCATGTGTGGAATATTTATTTTATGGTAGAATAAATCTCTTGGTCAGTTTCCTCAGAATTACCCGTAAACCTTCCTGTATAATAAAAATTCATATTATCTTTTGGGTCTGAAGTACTTGCACAGACTTGAAGTATTGGGCAATACAGAAGCTCACAATAGGGTATAACAGGGGCTCACATTGGGGGATAACAAGGGTCCACATTGGGGTATAACAGGGGCTCACATTGGGGGATAACAAGGGTCCACAATGGGGGATAACAGGGGCTCACATTGGGGGATAACAAGGGTCCACAATGGTGTATAACAGGGGCTCACATTGGGGGATAACAAGGGTCCACAATGGGGGATAATAGGGATCCGAAATGTAGGATAACATAATGGGGGTCACTTTGTGTTTTGTAACTGCCATCCCAGTATGACAGGATCAGTATCTGCATGTTTTTTGCATTCATCGAACCTTACTTCAATTGGCCTTTAATTTCCCATAACGTATTCAACATTTTGTTTAAAATCATACATTGGAGGATGCACCTCACTTTGAAACTAGCTTCAAAGCTGTTTCTGAACTCAGAATCTTAGAATAAACCAAGTATGGGCACATTGAAAAATCCCAAAATCATAGATCTGAGTAAATACTCAGATTGTGAGCCAAAACTCAGTATGTGAAATTTCTAAGCATGATGGAAATATCAGATCTTTAGAAAGTGCATTGTGTACCAAAACATGTGAGTTTTTGAAGCTTAATGGAAATATGAGATCTGGGTACTGTGTATGCCGAAATGTGTCTGACTGCCTGATATCACTGGCAAAATATGGCTCTGTAATGTGCCGTTATGTCGGACTCATTGTCCTTCATCTATCAGTTGGTATTGATGGTTTAGTCATGAGAAAAAGGGGCACATCCTCAAATCCTGTAACATTCTCTGCTCTCATTAGTACCCAGTCGCAGTGATGGCTTTGCCACAACCACTACTTGGCTTGATACTTGAATTGGCTTGTCAGATAAATTTTATAAACATCAGACAAATCTCTTATTTCTGGCTGGTTTAGCACAAACTGCGAGTATATGCTAAGAATCTGAACAAAAGTTCAAACTTGAGCTTGATATCAGCTCACAAGCACATACTTAACTTTGTTAAAAGCAATGTCATATATGTCTCATTCCCTTTGTTGATGACATTTTTTACACAAGAGGGAGCCACACAATGGCAATGCTAGAATTATGCAATACTTCTTTCTCATACCATTTCAGACAAATATGTTCAATGAGATCAAGTTGTGTATTTGTGTGTTTTCATGTGCGAGATATATAAATTGTAATCTTATTCAGAAGTTAGGTTAACACCATTTGAAAGTAAGTTTTGTCATTTATAATCATAAGAATATAGCCTTCCTGTCAGTATTCTGGGTTAGTTTGTATTATTGTCCATATTCTGGGTTAGTTTGTATTATTGTCCATATTCTGGGTTAGTTTGTATTATTGTCGATATTCTGGGCTAGTTTGTATTATTGTCCATATTCTGGGTTAGTTTGTAAACTTTGTACTTTGTATTATTGTCGATATTCTGGGCTAGTTTGTATTATTGTCCATATTCTGGGCTAGTTTGTATTATTGTTCATATTCTGGGTTAGTTTGTATTATTGTCGATATTCTGGGCTAGTTTGTATTATTGTCCATATTCTGGGCTAGTTTGTATTATTATCCATATTCTGGGCTAGTTTGTATTATTGTCCATATTCTGGGCTAGTTTGTATTATTGTCCATATTCTGGGTTAGTTTGTATTATTGTCCATATTCTGGGCTAGTTTGTATTATTGTCCATATTCTGGGCTAGTTTTGTATTATTTGATATAGGGAGCAGAAAAGGCATTGTAATTTACAAAAAGTGAGAAACAAGAAAACCATATATTGTCAGAATATATCTCAAGCTCAAGCTGCAGATTTAGGCAAGAATACCCCATACAAAATCCTGATAATTGGCTCTTCTCACTCCTGCAAGATCCTTCTTAAAATATAAAGGTATAGAAATAGATACATTTTGAATTAGATTCTATGATACAAATTGCAATATTCATGGATTAATATATTTGATTTCATGGTCTCATTTTTTTGGCTGATAATTTCTGACACCAGAGGGCACTTCAAATTTAGTTGCGCAATGATATCAACTTTTTAAACAAAGGATTGGGCTTACAAAATTTTGGAATGATATTGAATAGAAATTTTACTTTTCATAACTTTAAATTGATTTGTAAAATGCTTTGAAATTAAAGTTCTACATTTTAAAATTGTTCTTTAAATAATGTCTTTCTCTGAACAGATGCTATATGTATTTTTATTTTTGCCTGAACTCATAAATTAGGCTGATGGCCCACAATGTCCACCCTTCATTTCTCGTAGTGAGGTTAAGATCATACTTTTAGGGATCATTTCTATAGTATGTATCGCCAGGACGTCAGGTAAAACTGACTCCGGACTGTAAACCACGATGATGAGCTGAAGCGCGTCCTCCTGAGCATGAAGCGGACCTTGGGTGCCGCCATCTCTGGTGGCTTGCCCTTGGTCATTGAGGAGTGTTCCCTTCCCCCTAGTGGGGAGTGGGAGGGAGGACATGCATTCAGAGTGGTCTACTCAACCTTTTTATACAATCCAAAATTACAATTCAAGTGTGATTAAATCATTTTGAGTTATAATGGATATTTTACAATGAAAAGCTAGGACATATTTATTTGGAAATTAAATTTAATCCTATTACTCCAACTGGTGTTTTCTGAGATAACAGCTGATATTTTAAGAATATAAGTTATAATAATAACCTCAAATTCAATAATTTGGGAAGCAAAGTCAAAAAAAATTCTATTGCTAGAAATGTAAGATGCACATGAAAAGTTTATTATAATGGAAATTAAACTTACAATTTCGTTGGTCAGATAGGATTCCAATAGATTTTGTCAAATACGCTTAAAAATCATAATTTTGAAGCTTGGCTTAACAATTATATTCTGCAGAAAAATATCACACCTCTGCACACATTAAGACTAGAAACAGTTTCCATCTTTTGCTGAATGAAATCTATCACCAGAGGGCATTTCAAATCCAATTGCGCAATGATATTAATTATAATAATTGGTTTTGGTCAGAAACATTTTCATTGAGATTATAAAAATTTGAGTTTTCATAACCTCAAATTGAGCTGTAAATTGTTTTTAAAATTGATATTTACCTAATAGAAATATTCTGTAAAAAAACTGTCAATCTGGAAGAGATGCAAAGATCATTCCAATTTGCCTGAACTCATAAATTAGGCTGATGGCCCACAATGACCACCCTTCTTTTCTTGTAGTGAGGTTAAGATCATACTTTTAGGGATCATTTCTATAGTATGTATCGCCAGGACGTCAGGTAAAACTGACTCCGGACTGTAAACCACGATGATGAGCTGAAGCGCGTCCTCCTGAGCATGAAGCGGACCTTGGGTGCCGCCATCTATGGTGGCTTGCCCTTGGTCATTGAGGAGTGTTCCCCTCCCCCTAGTGGGGAGTGGGAGGGAGGACATGCATTCAGAGTGGTTTACTCAACTTTTTGTACAATCCAAAATTACAGTTCAAGTGGGATCAATTCCTACCAAGTTTTAGTATGTATTATACAGCAGACTTAAAGATATTTGTCGGACCTGCGGACCCACTGTTCCCATGCCATTGTGGACCTTTTGTCCGGCAATATATTTACTTCTAACTGCCAATTTATGTCAAAATCGTCATAAAACTGTGTAAAATGCCAATTTTCTTGATTGAGTCGAGCGATGTTGAATGCCCCAGCCGCCATTTTGAATTCTGCAGACACAAATTTACGTGGATTCTGATTGGTTAACAATTAGGTTCCCACTCACAAGTGGCAAAATGGCAATCAAAGTTATGTTTATTTGTAAATCAAAGACAATTTATCAGTGATTTAGCCCTATTTAATGTAAATATATGGCGGCGGATGATAATTAATAATTATTGCAGGTCAGTTAGTGTATGGTTTAACTCGTAAAATTATGTGGGTCAGACAGAACCAGGGACGGTCCAGCAGATCCAGTAATTCTGCAGGACTGACAGTCAGACAGAG
This sequence comes from Amphiduros pacificus, assembly GCA_949316495.1. Taxonomy (NCBI): domain Eukaryota; kingdom Metazoa; phylum Annelida; class Polychaeta; order Phyllodocida; family Hesionidae; genus Amphiduros; species Amphiduros pacificus. The sequence continues at coordinate 10,697,435 of OX439008.1, forward strand.
TAAACTACAGTTTCTTAAAGTCTGATACAGTAGGAAGTTGGGACATTTCATTTTGAAGCAAAATTTATTCCTTTAAGGTCTATAATCCACAATCAGTTTGAAGCATCTGGAGAGAACTTTGTGTGGTCTTGTATATTTACTTCGGCTCTGGGGGATTCCAGGATGAGAGTGAGGCTATGATGCCAGTGGGGGGTATATCCCATACAGCACACATGGCGGACAAACTCGTTTGCATGAGATTTTTAAATACCCAACTCTTTTAGTGATAATTCATATTTTATGCCATGATTATATCTAAAATGTCCCAAAAAACCTTGATTATTCTTTGGATGGCATTAAATAAAGAAAATATAAATACTTGATATAACTCGCCAGCTGCAAAAACTGAGTCAAACCTGTTTTAAATTAAAGACTAGCTGGTTAAGTTTACTTTTTCTGTGCTAAATTAACAAATAACATTTAAGCCAAAAAAACATAAGTCTGTCTCAGTTTTTCATTGTGGATTATAGACCTTAACTCAGATTGTTATTCACTGACTTTACAACTGACATGTTCAGAAATAAAATATTACTTAAGGTTCAGTTATTTTGTTTGGCCAACGATTTTATATTCTGAGGAAATATGAGATGCATATGGTGAATGTGTTATATAATGGAAATTGGACTCAGGACACAGATCATAAATTACCGGTAGGTTCAGAAAACAGAGAAGTGCTCAATACATATCTTCTGTATTGCACAATTTATACTCTTTAAGTAATGAAATAAATGAGAGATTTTCCAATGTAATTCACTCATAGGCTCTCCTTACTTACCATGCAGCTGGGCTGAACTAGGTGTTAAACCATCTAAACCACATATTGTGATATACAAGAAGACCTTAACAAGAAAGTCTTTTTTAAAAAAAAAGAGTTTGTATACAGTTTCCTATTTGAAAATGACATATTTTCTCATCATTTTGAACTTGCCGCAAATCATAGACGTGAATGTTTAAAACTGGCAGTTGAATCTCTGGACATTTTTAACACAGTGAAACATCTAGCATACCTTGCTGTACTAATTGTTGCAATTGAGCTGAATGTTTTGTCTCACACGTCGCCTTGTAATTCCACTGTCTGACCATGTTTGATTTATTTTTCAGAAAAGCTTCAGACACTTTTAATGGAATGATGAGGAAGCTGCCATGACCGATCCAGAACCACCGCTTATCGCAGACCTCGGTCAGTACTCACTTCATAGCACCCGCTTTTTAGCATCGTCTCTCCCTCTCCTTTAACAGTATCTAATTATTTAGAATTTATTATTTAGGGAAAATTCAAAAGAGTATTATTTGTCAAAAATATGCCTTTTTTATTTAGAAAATTCCATATTTATTACAATAAATAAAAACCAACTGGTATTATAATTATAAGTTGGCTGCAAATAGTTCACACAGCAATTAGACAGCACTGCCTATATATTGTGCCGGGTAGCAATATTCTAATCAAGAGGAGAATGGCCCATAAATGATCAGATCAGATTGACCTGAACATTTCAGATGCTGGCATATTGATTTGAAATGTAGGATTCCAAAGGGACATTCACTGCTGGTTTTGAGTGTTGAATATAATATTGAGGTATATACTCTTACATCATCCCTTACAAGTATGACTGAATGGACTCATCCAGTGCCACTGTGTGACTATATATGGTCATGCTTGACTAACTATTGTGTGTTTATGGTAACTAAGGTGTTGTCATGGGTAACTGAGGTGCGGTCATACATTCATATCACTTCAGTGATGTCAGACTGTGACCTGTCTGGCTGTGACCATGTATAATGTAAGTTATGGTACAATACAGTCATGCCAGGACAGACAGCTCATAATTACACTGTCTCCATCTTTTTTTGCTAAATAAATTCTACCACCAGAGGGCACTTCAAATCAATTGTGCAATAACATTAACGTTAGGGGGAACAGGGACACTTCATAAAGAGGATCACAACTGTATGAAATGTGTTGTTAATTGTTGCTAAGATACCAAAAAAGCATGACGTCACTATTTCATTGATAAATAGCCACAGCACCATTATGACATCATTGATCCTTCAACTACATGAAATAGTGTACCATTATAACCGACCAACTAAATAAATACCATATATTGGTTCAGAGGGGATCAATGTTTATTAGTACACATGAAAACATCATGTATTGATCTTTTATGACTAATCCATTTGCCAGTATCTGCATTAGACCTCATCACTGCCCAATAATACAAAATTAGAAGTAAATAAAACTTAAGATATTTCTCAAAATCTCAGACGATTTTATAATAAAATTGAGAGTATTTGCAATTTTTATCTGACTTTCTCCAAAGTCAAATAAAAGATTACCAAATTGTGTCAAAAGTTAACACATATTTGATTTATTTTATTCACAAAAACACAAATTACTTGAGTTATGAGACATTTGTTAAAATTCTGTCTATTTAAACTAAATAACGTCATTCTAGCTAAAGATTAATGCCTTATACTTCTGCAGAATGCCAGTGTAGTTTTTCTCAAAAATGTTTTTTCGAGGATTCAAATGGAGGGGAGATGACTTTTTTTGGCGGGAAAAAAGAACTTTGGAAGACACTGTTCCCCTAACATTAATTGTCTGGCTGTGACCAGTTATAATATACGATATGGTACGATACAGCCATGCCAGGACCCCATATTGTGTCATTGATGTCTGGCTGCAACCAGTTATAATGTAAGATATGGTAGGATACAGCCATGCTAGGACCCCATATGACTTCATTGATGTCTGGCTGTGACCAGTTATAATATAAGATATGGTAGGATACAGCCATGCTAGGACCCCATATGACTTCATTGATGTCTGGCTGCGATCAGTTATAATATAAGGTATGGTACGATACAGCCATGCCGGGACCCCATATGACTTCATCGATGTCTGGCTGCGACCAGTTATAATATAAGGTATGGTATTATACAGCCTTGCCGGGACCCCATATGACTTTATTGGTGTCTGGCTGCGACCAGTTATAATATAAGATATGGTACGATACAGCCATGCCAGGACCCCATATGACGTCATTGATGTCTGGCTGCAACCAGTTATAATATAAGGTATGGTACGATACAGCCATGCTAGGACCCTATATGACTTCATTGATGTCTGGCTGCGACCAGTTATAATATAAGGTATGGTATGATACAGCCTTGCCGGGACCCCATATGACTTCATTGATGTCTGGCTGCGACCAGTTATAATATAAGGTATGGTATGATACAGCCTTGCCGGGACCCCATATGACTTCATTGGTGTCTGGCTGCGACCAGTTATAATGTATAGCCTCTGTGGGCTGTCATCGCCATGGAAACTGATTGTCTCCTGTGGCAGCAACAAGGCAGATCAATGAGGATCATGGGTAAAGGTATTGTCACTGCCAGCTCTGATTGGATTAACGATTTGTGATCTCGTCTCATTGATCTGCTGCCAGTCACATCAAAGTCCCACGTCTTGTGTATTTTTTACCGTCCACTGCAGTCAGTGTTTGTCACATTATCCTCTCGCCAGGAAGCCATTATTCCCCACTTTATCAAAGCACTAACAGACTATTTGTAGTTATGGAAAACAGCAGTTGTTTAAAATACCAATAGATTTTAAATAATTTCCCAGCCCGTCAAACCTCAGGGGTGCACATTTGCCTGATTGGTGCCTGCAGTGGTCAAGGTTGGGCGCACAGTGTGGGACCGGGAGGCTGAGTATATGGCAGGCTGCCAAGCTTCACTGAGCACACCGTGTCAGTACGGGCTGCAGCAGCTGAGCGGTGAGAGAGCTATGAAGTGCGACTACACACATGGAGGATAGAAAAGGCAGGATTGATCCAAGATGATCACAGAATCATCACCAACATTGGCACCAAAGATAACTACCGACTCGACACAGCAGCAGGATGCGCCTGGTCTCCACGCCATTCTCTATGACATAGCCGTGTATGTGTGTGATCTGGACGTACCAAATATGCTTCAGAGACACCGACCTCACCGCAAGGGCTTCAGGGTGCGCAGGACGCTCCACGATGCCGAGGATGACAACAATTACTACACAACAAGTAGGAAGAGTTTGTCTTAAGTTCCACCAGAACCTCATGATTGATCGAGATGGGGGCAAGCAGAGAGTCAGACTTTGAGGCAGAATTTTTTGTGGAATATAAAAGTTCTTGCAAATACTTTGGCAGGCGGGGAGAAGCAAGTAATTAAGATAAAACAGCCTCTGGAAGTGAAAGTGTTAAGTGGCAAGAAAGTTAGGCTTTGTAGGAGAGCTATTTCTTTTTTGAATCCCTTAAGGCTATGCAGAGAATGTTATTTCAAAATGCATAACTGCCTATTGAAATGGTTTATTTTAATATATGTATGCAATTTCTTGTCAGTGCATGAATTAATGAATGCACTCCTTTGATATTGTATATATGATGACATCTAACTATGTCTGTATATTATGTGATATTATCAGAGTAAAGTGACACATATAGACCTGTGATTAAGGATGCAGGGAGCGTGTGATTGTTGCAGTGTTTATGTCCGGTGTCACTCTGGTATTGATATATAGAGAAGAGGCAGTGCTCCAGGGGTCAACATTAAGCTTAAAACAATAACTAAAAAATTGATATTGTTGTCTTGCAAATGTTTCTTCCTTGAAAAAAAAACACTACCAAATAAAAAAAAACAAAAACATTATGACATATAAATATGACTAAAAAATATCTTATATACATGTGTAAAAAGATGTATGATAATCAGATACAGTATATATATGTGGAGAAAACATACAAGTAGCTCTAGTTATATATTGGTGGTCTCGTATGGAAGATTTCCAAGTGCTTTGCAGATGCTACCATTGTATGCAATACATATTTACACACAAATATTATAAGTTACACCATCTTTATTTGAGAATGGACAAAAAAATATGATCTAACACACTGCCTGATATTTTGTGAGTTTCTCTTTGCCCCAGGCAGTGTACAAATCAATCATCATGAACCATAACAAAAAAGTGCTTGATATATTGGCCAGGATATTGCAGCAAAGATAGGAAGCTAATAATTTACTGAAAAAATAATTATGAATAAGATTATAGCACATCTTTGGCCACAGACATAAAATTAAATAGTAAAGTTGAAGCCCTTAATAGAAATTACATAGAACTGGTTGACCAGCTGTGTGTAATGGCACATCCCCTAAGCACATAATTTGAGTGATTAGCATAATGGGACTCACCTGGACACGCGTGGCTGTGACATTCACTTGTCTCACTACACACACCATGTGTCCCTTCTCAACATAACCCTGTTTACTTATTACACAGACCACATGTCCCTTCTCAACTTAACCCTGCTTATGTATTGCACAGACAATTTGTCCCTTCTCAACATAACCCTGTTTACTTATTGCACAGACCATGTGTCCCTTCTCAACGTAACCCGGTTTACTTATTGCACAGACCACGTGTCCCTTCTCAACGTAACCCAGTTTACTTATTGCACAGACCATGTGTCCCTTCTCAACGTAACCCGGTTTACTTATTGCACAGACCACGTGACCCTTCTCAACATAACCCAGTTTACTTATTGCACAGACCACATGTCCCTTCTCAACATAACCCTGTTTACTTATTGCACAGACCACATGTCCCTTCTCAACATAACCCTGTTTACTTATTGCACAGACCACATGTCCCTTCTCAACATAACCCTGTTTATTTATTCCAACTCATAATCATTACAACTCCTGAATATAACAACCAATAGGTTTACAACGCATGATTATTACAACTCATGATCATAAAGACTCATGGTTATAACAACTCAGGACTATAATAACTCATGGTTATAACAATTCATTATTATAACAACTAATGATTTTTACAAATTAAAATTTTTACAACTCCTGAACAAACAGAAACGATAAATGCTGAGAAGTGTTTCTATGTGCCCAACAAAACACACATCACTTATTCGGTTTTCTCTGTGGGACACAGATTGTTGTCATATAAACACAATATCTTGTGTTGGTTTCTTGCCAAAATATCATGTTGAGATTTCCAGTAAAATAAGATTGAGCGACTCAACCACACTGGAGGCAAGCAAAGATGTATGGGGACCTGATGGGGAAGTTAAGATATATGGGGCCCTGATGGGGGAAGCCAAGATGTATGGGGACCTGATGGTTCAAGTTAAGTTGTATGGGGCCCTGCTGGGGCAAGTGAAGATTTCTGGGGCCCTGCTGGGGCAAGTAAAGATGTCTGGGGCCCTGCTGGGGCAAGTAAAGATGTATGGGGCCCTGCTGGGGCAAGTGAAGATATCTAGGGCCCTGCTGGGGCAAGTGAAGATGTGTGGGGCCCTGCTGGGGCAAGTGAAGATATCTAGGGCCCTGCTGGGGCAAGTAAAGATGTCTGGGGCCCTGCTGGGGCAAGTAAAGATGTATGGGGCCCTGCTGGGGCGAGTGAAGATGTCTGGGGCCCTGCTGGGGCAAGTGAAGATGTGTGGGGCCCTGCTGGGGCAAGTGAAGATATCTAGGGCCCTGCTGGGGGAAGTGAAGATGTCTGGGGCCCTGCAAGAGCAAGTGTCATACAACCAAGGAAAATATTTTCACCCAGATAATAAATAATGAATTATATCATATGTTGTTGAGCAAACAAATTGAGAGCATTCTAATATTATCCTTTTGTTAGAAAGGATGAAATGATGTGAATTAACCTTGAGGTGAATTGACTATGATACAAGCTGTCCTTGAGGTGAATAGACTTTTAGGTGAATTGACCAGGAGTTGATTGACGACAATAGGAATTTACTTCACATAGATTGCATTATAATGGATACAGTTTTATTGTCATTGCAATTTGAATAACAAATATTTAGTTGAACCAAAGATAGTTGATAAATTGTCCATACATGAAAACCTTAGGTGTAACCAGTTCTCAGATGTCATCTTTGCATTCCCTGAGCAGAAACAAACATAAACAACTTAAAATGTTTTTTGTATACAGCCCTTAGAGTAGTAATGGTGTGCAGGATTTGTCAAAATGCTAAATGAACATCTGGTTAAAATTTGATGAGGATCCTTTTATGTTGGGGGAGAAAAGTATTATTACAGTAATCATGGGAATGATTTATGGCTAATATTGAGGGTATTGTGATGTTTCCATGGTGATTCTACACAGCACATAGAGGAAATCTATCATATCTATACTCAAGGGCTAGTGTTGTCACTGAGTAAACATATTTATGTTTTCCCCAGTAGTTATGACAAAAAGAAAGATTTCTTTGAAAAAGAAATTATATTGTCTGGTTGAAAAATTATGTTATCTACTCACTCGTGTTGTAGATGTTTTTCATAAAAATTATTTATGAATATACGTGTATTCTTATATTCTTGTCGATTTTGATAACTCATATTTGGTGACAAAAATTTGACTGCTATGTGTACACAAAGTGATGACATTAAAGATGTATTAAAAAAATATATTAAAATATCTGTATTGCAGGCTTTGATGAATAGTATTGAAGGTCAGGCAGATTGTTAAGCAAGGCTAGAGCAGTTTTGAAGGTCAGACTGAGGTAGTGCTTAAGGTCAGGCCGAAGCAATGTTGAAGGTCAGGCTGAGGCAGTGCTGAAGTTCAGAATGGGGCAGTGCTGAAGGTGAGGGAATTTTTTGAGCAAGGCTAGAACAGTGCTGAAGGTCAGGCTGAGGCAATGTTTAAGGTCAGGCCGAGGCAGTGTTTAAGGTCAGGCTGAGGGGCAGTGTTTGAGGTCAGGCTGAGGCAGTGTTGAAGGTCAGACTGAAGCAGTGCTGATGGTCAGACTGAAGGTCAGGCTGAGGCAGTGTTGAAGGTCAGACTGAAGCAGTGTTGAAGGTCAGACTGAGGCAATGTTGAAGGTCAGGCTGGGGCAGTGATAAAGGTCAAACTGGGGCAGTATTGAAGGTCAGGCTTAGGCAGTGCTGAAGGAAGGTCAGGCTGGGACAGTGTTGAAGGTCAGGCTTAGGCAGTGTTGAAGGAGAGTCTCAATCAATTCTCACATAATTTTAGCATTTTGTTGGAATTCAGGCCTGGACATCTAATTATTATTTCAATTGTTACACCCTTCTGTTGACTTGTTTGACTGATTCCACCCAATTGCTATGTTGTGAGGTTCCATACAGGGAGTGAGAGAAAGTTCAGTCAAATTAAACTGAAGCATTCCTTTTTACCACTCATCCCTTGTATTCAGCATCATACCTCTTTATCTCTCTCCATCCCTCCTTTTGCTCTAACAAAATAGTTTATCATCTGATGATAATGTATAGCCCTTACCTCACTTACTTAACTGCTGAGTAGCAACTAACTGTGAGAGTTTTGTACTGATTCAACTGCACTATGTGAATGAACTAAGTAGGAGAAGTGGCACTTAATATTGATCTATACCTGCACCCAACCAGACACCTGACATATAACATATAAACTAACAGTCAATATATTTGTAATCTTCCCTTTGGTGAGGGTTTCTCTCATTCTCTCTGTTAGGCACTGATCTTTATTAAACTATCTGGCAAAAGGTTGTGTTCCGATATTTTAATGATGAAGATCATAACATCTCCATTGAAGGTCAGGCTGAGGCAGTGCTTAAGGTCAGGCTGAGGCAGTTCTTAAGGTCAGGCTGAGGCAGTGCTTAAGGTCAGGCTGAGGCAGTGCTTAAGGTCAGGCCGAGGCAGTGCTTAAGGTCAGGATGAAGCAATGTTGAAGGTCATTCTGTGAATCCAAGAGGATAATATGGGTCATTCTGTGAATCCAAGAGGATAATATGGGTCATTCTGTGAATCCAAGAGGATAATATGGGTCATTCTGTGAATCGATGTTCAATAATCCAGAATACATACATGTACATAACTCTGGGTCAAGTATGTGATATGGGTCAAGTATGTGATATTCTGTGAATCCAGGAGGATATGTGTCATTCTGTGAATCCAGGAGAATATGTCATTCTGTGAATCCAGGAGGATACGTGAGGATATGTGTCATTCTGTGAATCCAGGAGGATATGTGTCATTCTGTGAATCCAGAAGAATATGTGTCATTCCGTGAATCCAGAAGAATATGTGTCATTCCGTGAATCCAGGAGGATACGTGTCATTCTGTGAATCCAGGAGGATATGTGTCATTCTGTGACTCCAGAAGAATATATGTCATTCCGTGAATCCATGAGGATATGTGTCATTCTGTGAATCCATGAGGATATATGTAATTCTGTGAATCCAGAAGAATGTGTCATTCTGTGAATCCAGGAGGATATGTGTCATTCTGTGAATCCAGAAGAATATGTGTCATTCCGTGAATCCAGAAGAATATGTGTCATTCCGTGAATCCAGGAGGATACGTGTCATTCCGTGAATCCAGGAGGATACGTGGTTCAGTGAAAGCACCCAACTCATAATTAAACACCCACCCAATTGGCTTTCAACAAATTGTCGAATGCTGACCATTTGTGTCCATACCTCTGTATAATACATATGGCCCCTGGTTTGAGACCCATCAACCTGTCACATGGTGAGAAAGAACTTGCGCTTCTATAAATCTACTTGGGTGTTTTTTGGCTGCAGCAGTAGGGAGTTGAATGTGAGTGGGCAGCCTGGGGACAGGCCAGGCATTGTGCTGCAGCCCTGTGGACCACACTGCAGATGTCATCCTCCCTTAATGAATCCACACATTTATCTTGTCCTGCTGAAAAGTCAAGTCAAACTGCAACAATAGGTCTCAAAGTATTCTGGTGATACTGACTGAAGATAAATTAAATCAACAAACTATTTTTAACTGAAAGGGGAAAGAGACCTACATAAAATATGGTAAATATATTAATATGAACAGGTATAAGACATAAAAAGAAGAGAAGTTGATTTAATACTTTACTGTTTTCACATTTTTTACTTTATAATCCTCATTTGCTGGAAATTTAGAATGCCTTGTTCTAAATTGTAGCCCAGGTTTTTGTCAAAACATTCAGATGTACATGGGGAGTCAGGTGCAAAACTGAATGGGTTGAAAGGGGCCAGTAACAAGGACAGCATGACTGCAGATTAAAATAGAGGTTTTGTTGGTCTTTGAGTTATAAAATGTGACCTTCAAGATTCAAATAATGTGACATCATTTGTAGACCTAGTGTCAATTAGTTGCATCAGTGAATCATATGTTGGTTCAGTCTTCAGAGCAAAAACTAATCAAATATTAAAACACAGACTGGTTCCTGATGGGGCAGAACCATGGAGACTATTAACAGTGTGATTGAAGTATTTAAATCCTTTATCCATCCCTGATATTGTATTAAATGTCTCACAGGATACAAAGTGATAAGTGGTGGTAGTAATTGTATCTCTGGAAGTCCCCTGTAGAATTGATCAGGATTCAGCTTGGGCTGGCTGGTATATGATATACACAGAGAGTCCTGAATCCCACCTGCTAACTAGTATTAATAGAAATCTTCAAAAAAGGGAAAAATAATGATTTGATGATGGTAATGTGAACTGCAATTAGGTAGAAATTTACTCTTTTTATTAGAAAGAGGAGGATGAATTGTGCCCCCTGGTGAAAGGAATATGTTGATTCATGGCTTGAGTGTTGACTTTGCAAGTGTCTGGTGGGAAATCCCCATCTAACAGGTGGCATGAAGCACAGTGTGACATGGCATCACCACACATCACCAGTCACAGCCAAACATCTATCATATCATGCATCAATGTGACCCTAGATGGTCATGCAGTAGTCACTCGTAGGTTATCTGAGTGTGCCTGCACTATGGTAGGTTATCTGAGTGCCTGCACTGTGGTAGGTTATCTGAGTGTGCCTGCACCGTGGTAGGTTATCTGAGTGTGCCTGCACTGTGGTAGGTTATCTGAGTGTGCCTGCATCATGGTAGGTTATCTGAGTGCCTGCACTGTAATAGGTTATCTGAGTGTGCCTGCATCGTGGTAGGTTATCTGAGTGTCCATGCATCATGGTAGGTTATCTGAGTGTGCCTGCACTATGGTAGGTTATCTGAGTGTGCCTGCACTATGGTAGGTTATCTGAGTGTGCCTGCATTGTGGTAAGTTATCTGAATGTGCCTGCACCAAGATGTGCCTGCACTGTGGTAGGTTATCTGAGTGTGCCTGCACTGTGGTAGGTTATCTGAGTGTGCCTGCACTATGGTAGGTTATCTGAGTGTGCCTGCATTGTGGTAGGTTATCTGAGTGTGCCTGCACCAAGATGTGCCTGCACTGTGGTAGGTTATCTGAGTGTGCCTGCACTATGGTAGGTTATCTGAATGTGCCTGCAGTGTGGTAGATTATCTGAGTGTGCCTGCACTGTAATAGGTTATCTGAGTGTGCCTGCACTGTGGTAGGTTATCCGAGTATGCCTGCACTGTAATTGGTTATCTGAGTGTGCCTGCACTGTGGTAGGTTATCTGAGTGTGCCTGCACTGTGGTAGGTTATCTGAGTGTGCCTGCATTGTGGTAGGTTATCTGAGTGTGCCTGCACTGTGGTAGGTTATCTGAGTGTACCTGCACTATGGTAGGTTATCTGAGTGTGCCTGCACCGTGGTAGGTTATCCGAGTATGCCTGCACTGTAATAGGTTATCTGAGTGTGCCTGCACTGTGGTAGGTTATCCGAGTATGCCTGCACTGTAATTGGTTATCTGAGTGTGGCTGCACTGTGGTAGGTTATCTGAGTGTGCCTGCACTGTGGTAGGTTATCTGAGAGTGCCTGCACCGTGATCGCGCCTGAGAGCTGGCTGCCAACCACCACAGCTTAGATAACAGCTGTATATTCCTACATAACAGACCACCTCACATACGCCACAGAGTGTGACTCCTGCCAAAATAGTCAACTGGGCAGTCTTGGTCTCATCACAGGCACCAAGCAGCAGCGATGTTGTAACTGTTGACCGTGGCTCCTAGTTATGGGAGAGGAAACTTGTTGAAGCTGCTCGGTTGCAGCAGCAGATCTCTCATACAGTTAAGGCAAAATAGGCACATAAACTGCTGTGAAACTTCCATATTCTCAGAGATATTCCTGTGATGGCCGTGATGAGGGACACATTGAAATTTCATATAATTGTTTAGACATTAGCATACATATTGTATCAGTCATACTGTACACAAAACCTTGTTTGACGCGACAAAAAAGTGATTTTATGGATAAGCATATGATAATACAAAAAAAACTAAAATGACTCAGACATCAAAATGAAGCAATATTAAAATTCAAGAGGCGTAGGAACATGACAAAGTGGATGAAGGAGTAATGTGTGGAATTAGTGACTCCATCGGATACAGGAAGCATAGCCACCGCAAGTATTGCTCAGAATCAGCAAGACGCATGCTGTATTTGCATGGATATGGAGGCAATTTGTAGTGAGGCCTGGGAGAGTGCTGAGTTCTCACTCTTGGGATCATGAAGCAGATACGGCTAGTTACAGCTCTCCTCAGTGCCACTCTCACAATTGTATATTCGCATATCATGTTCTTCTTGTATTGGTGACTAAAAACTGGAAACAACTTGTTCGGAAATATACATTCTACAGAAGCAGCATATTCTAGCAGATAGTCTGAGACAGTATAGTGTTTACAGTGCAGACTTTGGAAGTGACACATTTTCTTGTGAATTAGGAAATAAGTGCCACTGAGTGCAGCAAGTCCTTGCCTTCATCCCTCATACAGGAATCTGTCTCCACAATGGATTCCATCTGGTTGGTGTATCATCTTGGATGAATACAACACAAAAAACAATTTTGCAGAACGTTTTGAGTTCACACATGCACTTACAAGAGGATCTTTCTAAATATGGACCCAGAAGTTGGCAATATTGCTGACGATGTTAAGGTCTGGGAGACCTTATTACTGCCCACTGGAGAATGGATACTGGGCTGAATTCATACAGCAAATATGGCTATATCAGTTTTATGAGCAACAAGCCTGCAAAAAATATCTCGGACCAGGAACACAAGACATTTTGATGAAATGAAATTGAGCGAGATGGGAGCAGTGACATTGCAGTAGGATAGCAGTGACATTGCAGTAGGATAGCAGTGACATTGTAGTGAGATAGCAGTGACATTGCAGTAGGATAGCAGTGACATTGCAGTAAGATAGCAGTGACATTGCAGTAGGATAGCAGTGACATTGTAGTGGGATAGTAGTGACATTGTAGTGAGATAGCAGTGACATTGTAGTGAGATGGCAGTGACATTGTAGTGAGATGGCAGTGACATTGTAGTGGGATAGCAGTGACATTGTAGTGGGATAGAAGTGACATTGTAGTGGGATAGCAGTGACATTGTAGTGGGATAGTAGTGACATTGTAGTGAGATGGCAGTGACATTGTAGTGAGATAGCAGTGACATTGTAGTGGGATAGCAGTGACATTGTAATGAGATAGCAGTGACATTGTAGTGAGATGGCAGTGACATTGTAGTGGGATAGCAGTGACATTGTAGTGAGATAGCAGTGACATTGTAGTGAGATAGTGGTGACATTGTAGTGAGATAGCGGTGACATTGTAGTGAGATAGCGGTGACATTGTAGTGAGATAGCGGTGACATTGTGGTGAGATAGCAGTGACATTGTAGTGGGATAGTAGTGACATTGTAGTGAGATAGCAGTGACATTGTAGTGGTATAGCAGTGACATTTTAGTGAGATAGCAGTGACATTGTAGTGGGATAGCAGTGACATTGTAGTGGGATGGCAGTGACATTGTAGTGAGATGGCAGTGACATTGTAGTGAGATAGTAGTGACATTGTAGTGAGATAGCAGTGACATTGTAGTGAGATAGCGGTGACATTGTAGTGAGATAGCAGTGACATTGTAGTGGGATAGCAGTGACATTGTAGTGAGATAGCAGTGACATTGTAGTGAGATAGCAGTGACATTGTAGTGAGATAGCAGTGACATTGTAGTGAGATAGCGGTGACATTGTAGTGAGATAGCGGTGACATTGTAGTGAGATAGCAGTGACATTGTAGTGGGATAGCAGTGACATTGTAGTGATATAGCGGTGACATTGTAGTGAGATAGCGGTGACATTGTAGTGAGATAGCGGTGACATTGTAGTGAGATAGCAGTGACATTGTAGTGGGATAGCAGTGACATTGTAGTGAGATAGCAGTGACATTGTGGTGGGATAGCAGTGACACTGTAGTGAGATGGCGGTGACATTGTAGTGAGATGGCAGTGACATTGCAGTAGGATAGCAGTGACATTGTAGTGGGATAGCAGTGACATTGTAGTGAGATAGCGGTGACATTGTAGTGAGATAGCAGTGACATTGTAGTGGACATTGTAGTGGGATAGCAGTGACATTGTAGTGGACATTGTAGTGAGATAGCAGTGACATTGTAGTGGGATAGCAGTGACATTGCAGTGGGACAGTCACTGTGGATTGTGTGCCTTGTTCCATTCTGACCACTTTACAGACAGGAGTGGTGTTTTTTGCCCAGACAGTAATGGGATCCCTGGAAGCCAATGACGGTATGATCGTTCTTTACTTTATATATACATATACAATTGAGAGACATAGAGATTTTCAAAAAAGTTCCAAACTTGATTCTCTTCCATTTTATATGTGATGTTTCTTACATTGCCTTTTCCAGGGTCAATCATTCTGTATCCATGGTTATAAACTTATGTCCTGTGTAAACACCAACATATCTAATTAGCAGGAATATATATATATATATAAATACACTTCACATTTATTGGTCACAGGTTCATTTCTCCATATCAGATGTGTGACCATATTTATTTGTATAACCATATTGATGACTCATAGTCACATGACCATTTGCATGATTCCATTTTGCTTGCCAATTAGGACATGGTGTGGAGGACAGTGCTGAGGCTGGGTCACATGACCTGTGTCACATGACCTGTGTCTCACTGGCCCTGTGCTTTATGCAGTAGAACCAATTATGTAAGCAGACAAATGATCTTGACATAAGGGATCTAAAAAAAAATGTTCACCTCCACTTATAATGACTGGTATGATGCCCAAGAGCCTTTATAGATGTGATCGTATGAATGTGATCCTATAGATATGATCTAACAGATGTGATCTTTGAGATGTGATCTTATAGTTTGGACTCATAGATGTGATCTTATAGGTGTACACCTGACTGTTGTGAATATTCTTGAGATGCCTGACTTGGATTGATGTAAGGATTGATCTGAGCATATATCTCCCAGTCCGGTAATGGGCCTCTTCAGGTTTCCTGCTTCAGGCAGGCCACTTCCTCTCTTTAACTTCAAATTTCTTAATGAGACTTCTATGTGCACTATCATAGTGATGGTTGACTGTTTCTGGCTGGTTGTCTATGTCTGCACTATCATAATGATGGTTGACTGTGTCTACACTATCATAGTGATGGTTTACTGTGTACACTATCATAGTGATGGTTGACTGTGTCTACACTATCATAGTGATGGTTTACTGTGTCTACACTATCATAGTGATGGTTGACTGTGTCTACACTATCATAGTGATGGTTGACTGTGTCTACACTATCATAGTGATGGTTTACTGTGTCTACACTATCATAGTGATGGTTTACTGTGTCTACACTATCATAGTGATGGTTGACTGTGTCTACACTATCATAGTGATGGTTGACTGTGTCTACACTATCATAGTGATGGTTTACTGTGTCTACACTATCATAGTGATGGTTGACTGTGTCTACACTATCATAGTGATGGTTGACTGTCTTCACTATCATAGTGATGGTTGACTGTTTCTGGCTGGTTGTCTATGTCTGCACTATCATAATGATGGTTGACTGTGTCTACACTATCATAGTGATGGTTTACTGTGTACACTATCATAGTGATGGTTGACTGTGTCTACACTATCATAGTGATGGTTTACTGTGTCTACACTATCATAGTGATGGTTGACTGTGTCTACACTATCATAGTGATGGTTGACTGTGTCTACACTATCATAGTGATGGTTTACTGTGTCTACACTATCATAGTGATGGTTTACTGTGTCTACACTATCATAGTGATGGTTGACTGTGTCTACACTATCATAGTGATGGTTGACTGTGTCTACACTATCATAGTGATGGTTTACTGTGTCTACACTATCATAGTGATGGTTGACTGTGTCTACACTATCATAGTGATGGTTGACTGTGTCTACACTATCATAGTGATGGTTTACTGTGTCTACACTATCATAGTGATGGTTGACTGTGTCTACACTATCACAGTGATGGTTGACTGTCTTCACTATCATAGTGATGGTTGACTGTGTCTACACTAGCATAGTGATGATTGACTGTGTCTACACTATCATAGTGATGGTTGACTGTATCTACACTATCATAGTGATGGTTGACTGTGTCTACACTATCATAGTGATGGTTGACTGTCTACTCTATCATAGTGATGGTTGACTGTGTCTACACTATCATAGTGATGGTTGACTGTGTCTACACTATCATAGTGATGGTTTACTGTCTACACTATCATAGTGATGGTTTACTGTCTACACTATCATAGTGATGGTTGACTGTATCTACACTATCATAGTGATGGTTGACTGTATCTACACTATCATAGTGATGGTTGACTGTGTCTACACTAACATAGTGATGGTTGACTGTGTCTACACTAACAAAAAAAAAATGGTTGACTGTTTCTGTACTATCATAGTGATGGTTAACTGTGTCTACACTATCATAGTGATGGTTGACTGTTTCTGTACTATCATAGTGATGGTTGACTGTGTCTACACTAACATAGTGATGGTTGACTGTATCTACACTATCATAGTGATGGTTAACTGTGTCTACACTATCATAGTGATGGTTGACTGTCTAATCTATCATAGTGACAGTTGACTGTATCTACACTATCATAGTGATTGTTGACTAGTTTTGTCTGCAGGATTGATGAACATGATGAGTGAAGTTGGATGCAACAAAACACACCTTTTCTCATATTTAAATTGTTTTGTGATTTAGCAAGTGATGGAAGCAAACATCCTGGTACATTGAAGAGGGAGCTTAGCAATTTTGTCATTCACATGAAAAGATCTGTTATGAAAAGATTTATTGCCTTTAGTCTTTATTCATGTATCCATGTTACCACTGATTGGGACGGATACCTGTTCCTGTGACAGACTGAAAGATTGCATATATCAGATACCCCAGTGTGATTTATCACCAAACAGAGGCCATAATGTGCTGTGTTTTTAGGACTTGCTGTACAGTAGAGCATGTCTGTTGCAGATAGATAGGGGTAGCACCACAATGAATGCTGAACAAATTAGTTTATTATCTAGACAAACTCAACATTATAGTCATCTGCAGGAACTTGACAGTCAGTGCTTCGGTCAGTTCTCATGTCAATTCTCTGGTCAGTGCTCCAGTCAGTTCTATTGTCAGTTCTATGGTCAGTTCTCTGGTCAGTGCTCTGGTCAGTGCCCTGGTCAGTGCTTTGGTCAGTGTTCCGTCATTAGTCTAGTTCATGATGGGCAGATATAACTGGGAGATTATTTGAGGTTCCGGCTACTAACTTTACAGGAAACTTTACTCAGAATACATACTGATAGCTGGCAGAGATAATTCCATCCCAATAGGAATACTTCCCACCAACAACACCCACCCATTCTTATTTCTGCAGTGTTTTGCTGTTTATGTTTCTTTATTTAACAAATCTTTTTTTTCAAGGATTTTATTATTTATAACCAAGCAAAACATAATTCATGAGTGGTTTATGTTTTTTGGTGATAGAGGTCACAATTATCGGGCCAGAAGGATTGTATATTATCAGATATGCTGAGATTGGGACCACAGAATCTTTAAAGGGCAACTTTCACTTCTCTGACACACTCTTGTAGTATGACGGAAAATTATTACGCCCATTGATGTGTGGGGTCAGAAGGCATGACTGCACAAGGAAAACATGACTTTTTGGGAAAAATATGACATTTTGAATGCAGCGATGTTATGATTTTTGGCCTGAAAATAGACGCACTATATAGGAAGGTTGTATCCGTCAGAAAAATGTGACATTTTGGTGAGCTAGCAGTGACATTGTAGTGCGATAGCAGTGACATTGTAGTGCGATAGCAGTGACATTTTAGTGGGATAGTTTATTGTTTACTGTATGTTTTTACACTTATCATTCATTCACATTCACAAGTTTTTAATCCATACCTTAATGGCACTGAATGGCCTTAATGTGTCAATGTGCTGTTAAGGATTCATTCATTCATTCCAAACTTTCACATCTTTTATTCATGAATTCATCAATATTTCCAAACCAACTTGCCAGTTTTGAACCGTGTTTTTTCAAAGCATAAGAGATCTGAAGATTTTTCACAGGGAGTTATGGAATCTGTTGATAAGCTATCACTGCTGATGCTCATAACAAATATAGCAATTTCCCGTCATGTTTTCACATGCTCATAACGAATATAGGTATGTCCTGCTTTGTTTTCAAAGTCAGCAATCAGTCAGTCAGAGGTTGAGATATTTATACCTAAATATAGGAATGTCCTGTTATGTTTTCAGAGTCGGCGCCCAGTCAGTCCGAGGTGGAGGTTGAGCCTGTGCCAACACAGCTTCCATGGGGAGCAGAGAAGGAGAGGGGATTATTCCCCGATGCCATCAGAATCCCCACCAACGCCAAGCCTGGGGAGTTCGTACTGCAGACACTCTTTGCAGAATTTGTGGTGCTCTCTGAAAGAAAAGTCGACCAGATTCTGGAAGTTCAATTTACGGTAGGTCAAATTATAAGCAAATAATCTTTTTTAGAAAGGGACAAAATTTTAGTCGTCAGTCATAAAGATATTTCAGGATGTATCTTTAAAATCAGCTTTCAAGTCTTGCAATCACCTGTCACATTCTGTGATCACCTGTCAAATCCTGCAATCACCTGTCACATCCTGCAACCATCTATTACATCCTGCAATCACTTGTCACATCCTGCAACCATCTATTACATCCTGCAATCACCTGTCACATCCTGCAACCATCTATTACATCCTGCAATCACTTGTCACATCCTGCAACCATCTATTACATCCTGCAATCACCTGTCACATCCTGCAACCATCTATTACATCCTGCAATCACTTGTCACATCCTGCAACCATCTATTACATCCTGCAATCACTTGTCACATCCTGCAACCATCTATTACATCCTGCAATCACTTGTCACATCCTGCAACCATCTATTACATCCTGCAATCACTTGTCACATCCTGTAACCATCTATTACATCCTGCAATCACCTGTCACATCCTGTAACCATATATTACATCCTGCAATCACTTATCACATCCTGTGACCATCTATTACATCCTGCAATCACTTGTCACATCCTGCAACCATCTATTACATCCTGCAATCACCTGTCACATCCTGCCACCATCTATTACATCCTGCAATCACCTGTCAAATCCTGCAACCATCTATTACATCCTGCAACCATCTATTAC
This sequence comes from Amphiduros pacificus, assembly GCA_949316495.1. Taxonomy (NCBI): domain Eukaryota; kingdom Metazoa; phylum Annelida; class Polychaeta; order Phyllodocida; family Hesionidae; genus Amphiduros; species Amphiduros pacificus. The sequence goes on from OX439008.1 coordinate 10,716,951, forward strand.
ATCCTGCAATCACCTGTCACATCCTGTAGCCATCTATTACATCCTGCAATCACTTGTCACATCCTGCAACCATCTATTACATCTTGCAATCACCTGTCACATCCTGTAACCATCTATTACATCCTGCAATCACCTGTCACATCCTGCAATCACCATGACACATCCTGCAATCACCATGACACATCATGTCTATAAAAACTGAATTAGTATCCATCTCGGAAGGTCGCCTAAAACTCCTGCTCATGAATATGTAGATTATCTGATATATCCTCAGGATATGAAGCAGCCACTTTGGTATTGATTTGTACCTTTTTTTAAACAAATATCTTCTTTGAATCTTAGAATGAGTAATCAAATACAGTCATGACCACTACACAGAAATATTGCCCTGCCATAGATCCAACCTTTTGCCTCCTCCATTATAACTGCCAAATTAAAAATTCATGGCAGGCCACGCTCACTTTCACAAAAAAGCAGCAGTAAGTGGTGGCAGCATGTGTGAGCTTCCTGGGCTGGGGAAATAGCAACGTGTAATGCCCTGTACCAGCTTATTATGCAACATCCCATCCTCAATGGCCTCAGTGCATTCTCTCAGCCTCAACACAAGTTGCCTCAACACAAGTTGGCTTTAGTTATGTTCTGTCTGAAATATCTACAGGAAGCCTTAGAAAACATATATTTATATGAAGAATCTATAGCCATTTTTGATATTTCAGGCAGATAATGGCATGATTCCTGTGGTATGATAGTTCAGGCAAATAATGGCATGATTCCTGTGGTATGATAGTTCAGGTACATAATGGCATGATTCCTGTGGTATGATAGTTCAGGTACATAATGGCATGATTCCTGTGGTATGATAGTTCAGGTACATAATGGCATGATTCCTGTGGTATGATAGTTCAGGCAGATAATGGTATGATTCCTGTGGTATGATAGTTTGGGCAAATAATGGCATGATTCCTGTGGTATGATAGTTTAGGCAGATAATGGCATGATTCCTGTGGTATGATAGTTCAGGCAGATAATGGCATGATTCCTGTGGTATGATAGTTCAGGTACATAATGGCATGATTCCTGTGGTATGATAGTTCAGGCAGATGATGGCATGATTCCTGTGGTATGATAGTTCTGGCCAATAATGGCATGATTCCTGTGGTATGATAGTTCAGGCAGATAATGGCATGATTCCTGTGGTATGATAGTTCAGGCAGATAATGGCATGATTCCTGTGGTATGATAGTTCAGGCAGATAATGGCATGATTCCTGTGGTATGATAGTTCATGCCAATAATGACATGATTCCTGTAGTATGATAGTTCAGGCAGGTAATGACATGATTCCTGTAATATGATAGTTCAGGCAGATAATGGCATGATTCCTGTGGTATGATAGTTCAGGTAGATAATGGCATGATTCCTGTGGTACGATAGTTCAGGACAATAATGGCATGATTCCTGTGGTATGATAGTTCTGGCCAATAATGGCATGATTCCTGTGGTATGATAGTTCTGGCCAATAATGGCATGATTCCTGTGGTATGATAGTTCAGGCAGATAATGGCATGATTCCTGTGGTATGATAGTTCAGGCAGATAATGGCATGATTCCTGTGGTATGATAGTTCAGGCAGATAATGGCATGATTCCTGTGGTATGATAGTTCATGCCAATAATGACATGATTCCTGTAATATGATAGTTCAGGCAGATAATGGCATGATTCCTGTGGTATGATAGTTCAGGTAGATAATGGCATGATTCCTGTGGTACGATAGTTCAGGACAATAATGGCATGATTCCTGTGGTATGATAGTTTGAGCCAATAATGGCATGATTCCAGTGGTATGATAGTTCAGGCAGATAATGGCATGATTCCTGTGGTATGATAGTTCAGGGCAATAATGGCATGATTCCAGTGGTATGATAGTTCAGGCAGATAATGGCATGATTCCTGTGGTATGATAGTAGAAAAGGTGAGGATCACAAGAAAAGAGCTTGATGACGATCACAGTCCCGACCAAGACCAACAACGGTTTCGATCTAGTTTGATCTCTTCAGTTGGATAGGGACTGACTGCGTTATCCTGATTCTTGTTTATTTATAGATAATGGCATGATTCCTGTGGTATGATAGTTCAGGCCAATTATGACATGATTCCTGTGGTATGATAGTTCAGGGCAATAATGGCATGATTCCAGTGGTATGATAGTTCAGGTACATAATGGCATGATTCCTGTGGTATGATAGTTCAGGCAGATAATGGCATGATTCCCAGGTACTGACTCTACCAAACCCAGGCACTGACTCTACCAAACCCAGGTACTGATTCTACCAAATATAGGTACTGACTCCACTCTGCAGGATGACGGACCTCAGAGAATATCTCCGGGCCTTATTGGTTGTCACAACAATGCATGAGATGACCTCATCAATCGTGATCAATTAATGTGGGCATTGATCTCAGTAAAGTGTCTGGCGAATTCTCAGCAGGAAGATTTATACTTTATGCTTGGGCAGACAGTATTGATAACTATAAGCACAACCATATTTTTTTTTCATTTGGAGATTTTCAGGCAATTTTTTGGTGCCACTTTCAAAAAATATATTGTATTGCATACTCTTGCACTTAAGAAATCAAGAAATGCAGGTTTTAAGAATCTTATTGCATACTTGTTCCTACTTTGAGTAGATGGTGCTTGGGTCAATAACCCTGGCTGATACAGAATGAGAGGAGAATCGAGGGGAAACAGTACATATTTCATTTATAATCAGTGTTCTATCCTACAGCTGTCGGCGCTTACAATTTGCTCAATATTGATGGCCCCATGATGTGGAAAGTATGGGATCGGAGCAAGAACATTAATTTATTATATTGAAATGTTTTGTTTTTCTCTTTCAGGACCACCAGAAGCCTCTATCAAAGTATCTACAGAGAGGGGAAGACTCCAACTTTGACCAGGTCTGTAAAGCTCCACCAGCTCATTGGTGCTGTGAAAATAATAACAGATTATCAAGTCTTAGGAATAAAATTATCATTTTAATAGAGAACTGACAGACATTAATTCAATTAAGAAAGACATGATAGCTTTGATATGTTTATTTTGTGTTATGATTCAGCTAATATATGGATGCCAATAACTATTCTCAACAGAATCAATGTCTAATGTTTACAAAAATGAATATTTGATTATCTTAGAGAGGTTTATTCATAATGACATGCAATGATTGCATGCCATATAAACATTTTAAACTGAATATATGAAGTGGTGGACACTAGGAGACTCAAAAAATAGTTTGATAGGCATGCATTGAATGATATATTTAGAATTACCATTACCAAGTGCCATTTTACCAAACACTGCCTCCCTTCCATTCTGATATGTTATGTCCCTACATTGACAGGAGCTAAGCTCCCTTGGTAATGCTGCATAACACTGCCCCCCTTCCATTCTGATATGTTATGTCCCTACATTGACAGGAGCTAAGCTCCCTTGGTAATGCTGCATAACACTGCCCCCCTTCCATTCTGATATGTTGTGTCCCTACATTGACAGGTGCTAAGCTCCCTTGGCAGTGCTGCATAACACTGCCCCCCTTCCATTCTGATATGTTATGTCCCTACATTGACAGGTGCTAAGCTCCCTTGGCAGTGCTGCAGAACACTGCCTCCCTTCCATTCTGATATGTTATGTCCCTACATTGACAGGTGCTAAGCTCCCTTGGCAGTGCTGCAGAACACTGCCTCCCTTCCATTCTGATTTGTCTCTTTGAATGGTACAAAAGACAAAGTCTCACAGAAGATCCCACTGCACATGACTCCAAACTCCGAAATAAAAACAAAGGGTAAGTCTTTCCACAGATTACTAAGGAATAATCATGAATGAAGTCTTGAGAGGATAATTTTCAATTTTAGTGTTGGATAGTTAAAAGAGATCATTGAAATATAAATATTTATTGTGTAAATTTTTGAAATGCAGTCACAAAAAAATGCTGTTATTTATTTTAGTGATAAAGATACAGCAACAGAGAAGAAGGATGTACGACTTCTGGAGAGACGAGATGTATGTATCACATCTATAAAATTGAAATCTAAATATCATTAAGAGAGACAAATATTTGATAAAAACAAACGTGATACCAGTGTAATTTTTGTAGCGTTGTCCTACTTGCTTTACTTCTTGGAGGGTAGAAGAGGCAAGAAACAGAGATGTTTGTGCAGTTGTAATCTCACTTTAGCTTTTGTAGTTGATATTCCCCAGTGGCATTGTGAGCTAATGTGTGGTTTATTGCTTTGTGCAGTTTGCTGTGGATTTCATCTACTGTCTGGTGTTGATTGAGGTTCTGAAGCAGTTGCCATACCACCCAGGTCACGATGACCTCATCAACCACATCATCACGCAAGCCTTCAAACAGTTCAAACATAAGGACCAGTAAGTAGAACCACCCACCCCAACTATACCACCCACCCCAAATATACCACCCACCCCAAATATACCACCCACCCCAAATATATTACCCACCCCAAATATACCACCCACCCCAAATATACTACCCACCCCAAATATACCACCCACCCCAAATATACTACCCACCCCAAATATACCACCCACCCCAAATATACTACCCACCCCAAATATACCACCCACCCCAAATATACTACCCACCCCAAATATACCACCCAACCCAAATATACTACCCACCCCAAATATACCACCCACCCCAAATATACTACCCACCCCAAATATACCACCCACCCCAAATATACTACCCACCCCAAATATACCACCCACCCCAAATATACCACCCACCCCAAATATACTACCCACCCCAAATATACCACCCACCCCAAATATACCACCCACCCCAAATATACCACCCACCCCAAATATACTACCCACCCCAAATATACCACCCACCCCAAATATACTACCCACCCCAAATATACCACCCAACCCAAATATACCACCCACTCCAAACATACCACCCACCCCAAATATACCACCCACCCCAAATATACCACCCACTCCAAACATACCACCCACCCCAAACATACCACCCACCCCAAATATACCACCCACCCCAAATATACCACCCACCCCAAATATACCACCCACCCCAAATATACCACCCACCCCAAATATACTACCCACCCCAAATATACCACCCACCCCAAATATACCACCCACTCCAAACAAACCACCCACCCCAAACATACCACCCACCCCAAATATACCATCCACCCCAAATATAACACCCACCCCAAATATACCACCCACCCCAAACATACCACCCACCCCAAATATACCACCCACCCCAAATATACTACCCACCCCAAATATACCACCCACCCCAAATATATTACCCACCCCAAATATACCACCCACCCCAAATATACCACCCACCCCAAATATACCACCGACCCCAAATATATTACCCACCCCAAATATACCACCCACCCCAAATATACCACCCACCCCAAATATACCACCCACTCCAAACATACCACCCACCCCAAACATACCACCCACCCCAAACATACCATCCACCCCAAATATAACACCCACCCCAAATATACCACCCACCCCAAACATACCACCCACCCCAAATATATTACCCACCCCAAATATACCACCCACCCCAAATATAACACCCACCCCAAAATATTCCCCCCATCCCAAATATGCCACCCACCCCAAAAACACCACCCACCCCAAATATACCATCCACCCCAAATATAACACCCACCCCAAATATACCACCCACCCCAAACATACCAACCACCCCAAATATAACACCTACCCCAAATATACCACCCACCCCAAACATACCACTCACCCCAAATATACCACCCAATCCAAATATACCACCCACCCCAAATATACCATCCACCCAAAACATACCAACCACCCCAAACATACCACCCACCCCAAACATACCACTCACCCCAAATATACCACTCACCCCAAATATACCACCCACCCCAAATATACTACCCACCCCAAATATACCAGCCACCCCAAATATACTAGCCACCCCAAAATATTCCACCCACCCCAAAAACACCACCCACCCCAAATATACCATCCACCCCAAATATAACACCGACCCCAAATATACCACCCACCCAAAACATACCACCCACCCCAAATATACCACCCACCCAAAACATACCACCCACCCCAAATATACTAGCCACCCCAAAATATTCCACCCACCCCAAATATACCACCCACCCAAAACATACCACCCACCCCAAATATACCACCCACCCCAAAACACACCCACCCCAAATATACCACCCACCCAAAATATACCATCCACCCAAAACATACCAACCACTTAAAACATACCAACCACCCCAAACATACCAACCACCCCAAACATACTATCCACCCCAAATATACCACCCACCCAAAACATACCAACCACCCCAAATATACTACCCACTCCAAATATAACACCCCAAATATACCACCCACCCCAAACATACCACCCACCCCAAACATACCACTCACCCCAATCATACCATCCACCCCAAATATATTACCCATCCCAAATATACCAGCCACCCCAAATATACTACCCACCCCAAATATACCAGCCACCCCAAATATACTAGCCACCCCAAAATATTCCACCCACCCCAAAAACACCACCCACCCCAAATATACCATCCACCCCAAATATAACACCCACCCCAAATATACCACCCACCCAAAACATACCACCCACCCCAAATATACCACCCACCCAAAACATACCACCCACCCCAAATATACTAGCCACCCCAAAATATTCCACCCACCCCAAATATACCACCCACCCAAAACATACCACCCACCCCAAATATACCACCCACCCCAAAACACACCCACCCCAAATATACCACCCACCCAAAACATACCACCCACCCTATACCTACCACCGCCTAACACTTAACCATGTACCACAGATCAATATTTTCCTCAGAATCACAAAATATGCACAGTCAATATTGCAATATAAATCAAAACATAATTTTTATCACAACAACCTGAATATGTTATACTGTAAAGTATAATTTTTGGGAAAATGTGGTGTTTCTAATAATTTATCTTAATTATGTAACATTTTACATCATATTATTTTTGATTATTTCTTTATTTGCTGTTTCAGGAGTGCGAATAGTGTGGATGTTGGGAATGGGAACATCATCGCGGACCTGTATGCTGAGGTCATCGGGGTGCTGGCTGCCTCCAGGTCACTAATTACTTCCTGTAGGGTCATTGTAGGTCACCATCTTGCCCCATTGAAAACAACATACTGCAAAATTGACAATGCACAATAAACTGTAATATCCATTTCTTAAAAAAATACAAGATGGTAACCCACAATGGTACTGGACACATATAGAAAAGTGAAACATTTCAGTTGATGTTTTAATTTTTAAGGGGCAAATTGGTAATTTATTTCATTAAAGCAAAGATTCTATGATTCATGATTGCTATTTGATGTCTGATAATTGAATGTGTACAGATTCCCAGCTGTTAGGAAGAGGTTCATGGTGGAACTCAAGGAGCTCAGATCCAAAGAACAAAACCCAACCATCACCAACATGATCATATTCCTCCTCATGGGAATGAAGTTCTTCAGGGTCAAGGTCAGTCTCAAGATCAAAATGTCATCTGTATTTCCTTTCCAATTTGCTGTAAAATGTTTTGTTTGATAATATACAGCTAATCATCCCATTCTCTCTAAAATATAAAAAGAATAGAAGCAATAGATGTGTAAAACCTACCAAGACTTAGTTTACCTTGTTCCCTGTTGTAGATGCATCCCATAGAGGAGTTCCAGGCATCCATCCAGTTCCTGCAGGAATGTGGTAACTACTTCCTGGAGGTGAAGGACCGGGACATCAAGCATGCCCTGGCCGGACTGTTTGTAGAGATTCTGCTTCCTGTGGCAGCAGTGAGTCCAGTTTGTCACTCTATAAGAGTCCTCACAGTTCCTCATACACAACTACATAGTAATTGTCCCCTTGTACCCTGTGATTTGATGAGGTACATGTATGTTGCAGGTCGTGAAGCATGAGGTCAATGTCCCGGTCCTGAAATACTTTGTGGAGAACATGTACACTGCCACTCTGGATATCTCCAACAAGAAGAAACACAGCCTCGTAAGTAGCTTCCCAAACTTAAGATTTATATCTACATTATAGCAAGTATAAATTTTATATAAGAAAGTATTTTTATAAAAGAAATTATATTTGTTTAACCATATTCTGATAGAACAAAATCTTGAAAAGGTTTATGTTGGGATGTTTATTGTTATATTTTTAGGCGTTGTTTCCGATGGTGACATGTCTGTTATGTGTGAGTCAGAAGCAATTCTTCCTCAACAACTGGCCATACTTCCTGACGCTGTGTCTGTCCCACCTCAAGGACCGCGACCCCAAGATGGCCAGGGTGGCCCTCGAGTCCCTCTACAGACTCGTATGGTAACAATCACTCTTCTCATATCATATAATAATATGTATCTAGTTCAAGAAAGACTTTTGACTGAAACGATCACCAGGTGTCACTGCTGTATTATATAATAACATACATTGATGTTATTGATGTACTTATGGATGCTTTGTACATTCTCACCAGATGTCACTGCTGTATGATATTGATGTATTTATGGATGCCATGTATTCTCACCAGATGTCACTGCTGTATGATGTTATTGATGTATATAAGGATGCCGTGTGTGTTTTCAGGGTGTACATGATCCGCATTAAGTGTGAGAGCAACACGGCGACCACAAGTCGCCTACAGAGCATCGTCAAGAGTCTCTTTCCCACCGGCAACAAGGGCGTGGTCCCTCGTGACACTCCACTCAACATCTTTGTCAAGATCATACAGTTCATCGCACAGGTATGTACAGCCAGCTCCGGAGGCACCAGGCTACGAGACTGGGGAATGCTGCCCGAGCAATATACTTTATGGAATATTCCTTATTTTGCCAATGTCCACTGCAGTATAAACCTTCTTGACCCATTTTATTTTATTTTATTTGCATCAATTTATTGGTCAATATCAGATATGATAGATGTAATATGCACCTGTTCTCATTCTGAATTTTGTTTGTCTTCTGAAGTCTGGTTCTTTATAAGTCTATGTTTTGCTTTCAGGAGAGATTAGACTTTGCTATGAGGGAAATCATCTTTGACTTACTGTGTGTTGGCAGACAACAGGCCCTCAAAAACTTAACCCCAGAGGTAACAGTCTATATTTTGCATTTTTGTACACACAATTTTGTTTAAAATAAAATAATTAGCTGAAATGATAGCGAAGGATCAGATTAATGTAAATGTTAAATGTATTATGATGAGATGTGAAGCTATTAAAATGTAATACAGGTTTTTAGTGTGGAAAAATGCTTAGTATCCAAACTTGCAGAGATTTGATTTGTTTTAATGATTAAATGACATAAAGATGAGTTGTCTTTGACCTGTGTGTGGTGTTTGCAGCGTATGAGCATCGGTCTGCGAGCATTCCTGGTGGTCGCTGACAGCCTGCAACAGAAGGAGGGAGACCCACCCATGCCACAGACCATGGGCGTCATGCCCTCTGGTAACACCTTGCGATTCAAAAAGACCTTCATAAATAAGTACCTGTCTGACGACCAGGCGAGGAACATCGGCATGGCCTCGTATTATCCTCACGTCAGGAAGGCGTTTGATGCCATACTCAAACTGCTCGACGTACAAGTCGGCAAACCTGTTCTCCGCACAAAGTCAGAATGCTTGAATAGAGAACCAGATGAAATCATCACGTAAGTGTCAGCAATAAGATAAAACAATGTCTTAAGAACTGGGCCCATACTCAGGCAGTCAGTTCTATTATGAAAAGAATTGCTTATGATGGTGCCATACCTTGCTCGTTTATAACTCCATAGGATGCTGTTTCCTGGAATGTTTTGTCACAGTTTTGATTCTGGGCTATTCTATTATGATCCAGGGGTGAGAGGAAGCCTAAGATAGACCTGTTCCGTACGTGTGTGGCAGCCGTCCCACGCTTGCTGCCAGATGGAATGAGTCAGCATGAGTTGATAGAACTGCTCTCCCGACTCACTATACACATGGATGACGAACTAGGAAAGTAAGTATAACTCACTAAATGGGCTGAATGATTGATGCCTAGTTAGGTCTCAGTAGCTTTGTGACCTTGACCCTTGGTAGCCTGGTAGCTTATAACCTGTGTTCTCCCTGTTTTGCCCTCAGGCTGGCTTTCCAGTCCCTCCAGAACATCATCGTGGATTTACCGGAGTGGCGGAATGACGTTCTACGGGGATTTGTCCAGTTCATCCAGAAGGAGGTGACGGATTCGTTCCCGCAGCTCCTGGACCAGTGTAGTCGCCGTCTCATCAGCCTCCTCACCCAGTGGAAGACCGTAGCCCACCCCTTTGTCTTCAGGATGATGCCAGAACACATGAAGGTGTGAAACACGTCTCACCATCACTACCTCACCAAAAGCTTTTATAACACCTCTGGGTTTAATTTTTTATCTAAAATAGTCATTTTATTTTATATAATTTTTTTTAATCTAATAATTGAGATATTGTGGCTTTTGTAGGTTCAGGAGAAGGAAGGTGGGAAGGAGAAGGAAAAGGAGAAGGTGGAGAGGCCTGAGAAGCCAGGAGAGAGACAGAAGATCCTGGCAGCCAAGCAGAGGTACTTGGCCAGCAAGGCTACGCTGCACGAGGTCGAGGGATTCGCTCTCGTCATGCTCTGTAGCTGTAAGCCAATAGTGCGCAAACTAGCAGGCGTCATACTCAAAGAAGTCCGCAATCTCTTCAATCTTCTCAATATACCAAAGGTATCCATCTTTTTATGTATGTTGATCTTTTTACAGGGTATATGTATTTATGCCACTTATATCCCTAATAACTGAGACGTTTTCAGTTGCAAACATTTGGGGCAGTAACACAGATGTGTGGTACAAAGTGTGATTGGAACTCAGGTAAGATAATGAAGTAACTTGGATTATTTAGATATATTTGTTTTGTTTATAGGACACAGAGCCTTGTGTGCTGGATGTGATGGATAAGTCTTGCCCGGTGATAATAGAGAGGTTTCTGCCCCATCTTCCTCTCCCAGAAAAGGTAATTATGTTTTGCCCCACCACACACACACTGCAAGCACCTGTGAGTTGACAAGAATTCACCTTGGCACCTTATCTATGGCAGTGTTGTTCTCAACTGTCATTTTTTTTCAGTAAAGGCTTTATTGTTCAAAAGGGAATCTTTTTTTGGGTTTTAAAATTATTTATTATTTTAAGTTATTATATATTTTTTTAAACAATTTATCCATTTTAGTAATGATATAGATAAAGAAAAATAGAAAATGAAATGAATTAAATAATACCTTGCTCACAATCACTGCATGTGCATGTTTCTCTCGACATGGGAAAGAAACTGAGTGAAAATATTCACTTAATATAAACACTTGATATGTAACAAAACAGAAACATTTATTATCAGTAGAGAAAGTTTTACACACCCAATTATGCAAGTAGAGTTGACATTGCAGAAAAGGTCTTTCAAATAGATTAATTTTATTTCTATTTAAACAGTGGTGCTGTAAGAGAATTTGAGATTTCAGCACTTTCTAAATACATTTGATCTACTACCAGAGTTGCCATAAAAGATGCCATAAAAGACAGGTGGTGACATCTGGTTGGAGATTTTTAAAGAAAAAAAAAGAATTAAATTGAATAAAGGGATTTCCATAAACAAAATAATAACATTTGACGGACCTTTGTATATAAAAGCAATCTAGAAAATAGAATTTTAGTTTCCCGCATTGTAATAAAGCTTTCTTTTCAAATTGTGTAGATTGAAAAGCCATATGAAATGGAGGTAAATAAACGAGTAGAAATGAGCTCATTTTCACTGGATTTATGTCAACTTAGGTGCACAGTTTGAATCAGGACAATAATTTGGACTTCTTAATCAGTACAATACATCAGATGAATCAATGATCTGTAAAATACAATTAAGACAATACATTAACTACAAAGCATGAAAAATCACACATTTTCCAAATGTTCTTGTTCTGTTCAAATGCCAAATACTTTATGGGCAAAATTAAACCAAATTGAATCTAGATAGCAAGCAATCATTGGAAAATAATATATCAATTTTTGTTAATAGATACAAAAGTCTTTACAAGATCTGAAATTCATTGATCGAATGGAAATTTCCGTAGCAAAACTCGGCCAAGTCGCTAGAAGAAGCCACCTAGGTTCATTTATGCAGTGAAAAGAGTGGATATATTAAGCTGGAGTTACGGCTTCGTCGTATTAATGCCAGGCCTAGACCCTAGCACCACTATACTTCCTTTGTTTGACAGTGTCTTGTGTCACAGGGGTGTCCAACTCAGCTCTTTTCTCACAACTTGTTCAACTAGTTTAATCACAGGGAATAAGATTTTATATATCCATTCCTATTTTTATCTGCAGTTGGATATTCTGTCTGTCTGTCTATGCCTAATTTGGACACTATATTTGGACACTTTTTTATCACAGAATCAACGAAACTTGTTGTGCAATGAATATCTCAGGAATTCACACATGGGTGACCTTGACATAATTTCAAGGACAACTACATCTCTAATTTTAGATATGCATTTAGATAAACCTCTTTTCAATGTCAAGAGGTTTGATTTGTAATTTAGTAAGTTTCAGAAAAAGAAATTAAATAAGTTTTTGAAGACCTGCAACAAGGAGCAGCTGGTATGACCTTGACCTACTTTTCTAGGTCACTTTGGCCAAATGTTCACATTCATTATATGGCTTTTGTCAGGAAGGACTCTATCAACTCCTGGGACTTTAAAAAATAAATTTCATTATTTTGGTTATTCACATTACAATATTTGTTGTGAAACACAATTCTTTATATTGAATTCATTTGAGCTCTTAACAGGATTTTTTTCTGAAAAATGATTGTTTTCAGACTCTTTTATTTTTATTTCTCAATGGATCAGTTCTAAATAACCTTAAAGGAAGTTCCTGAGGTTTGACATCCCTGTACATGTAGCATTGGCAGTTCCCATGGTAACCATCATGTTCTTAGCAATTAACATTATGACCTAACTTTAATAATTAATCCTTAACAGCCTAACATTAACATAACCAATCATTTCAAAGTCAAGGGCAATAAACTTACCACACCTTAATTAGATGCAGATAATTACGTTAATTTTGGACATATTTGACATTTGAAGAGACCAATATGAGTTATTTAACAGAACTGTTTTGTCTTGTTTGTTTATGTGAGTTAAGTTTGATACCAATCCTCTCCTTTCATCCACCGGTGTAGATTTAGTATAAATTTTGTGAACAGAATGAGATTTCTGAGTGGGGAGTATACTAGTTTTGTTTTGTGTCACAGAGTGTGTTTTGAAGCAACACTTTATGTCATGTTCTGAGTTGATACTCCCTAAAGCCTGTTGTTGGTGAACCTTTCAACATCTTCTCCTCATATGGTGAATTGGTAGAGTCTGGTAAACCCCCCAAGTCTATAGTGACATATACCCTTGATTTTGTGATTTAAAGTCATTTCTTTGCCACTAGGTTAAATTATTTAAGATGAGAAATAATGAGTAATGTCATGTGACAGATGAAATGACTACTCTGTAAATTATGAGATGTATTTCTAGACGGCAGCATTGTCTGCACCATCCTTGGACTTCCAATGGCTGGCAGACAGGACATCTATAATCTGGACCTCAGCTGGTTACCATGACAACATAAATGACTCCAGCACGGGTGATGAGAGCAGTACGCGGTCGTGGATTGAATGCATGTCCATCTTCATGCACAGAGACTATGTGATGGGTCACTGTCCCACGGCCGTGGCTAGCGCCTGGCCTATCCTCTATGCTCGACTCCAGGCCCTCTTCAAGGAACACATGGACCCAAAGTCAGTGCCCTTCTTTCACCTTTATCAAATCATTTTGAAGCAATATGTATGGTTTAATTTTAATTAAGATAACAAGTGTTGACAAGAAATGTTGATGGTTTTTAGCACGATGCAGAATGAGCGTACGTCCTCCATCCTGGGTCGGCCCGGCAGCAAGAAGGTCACCAATGAGAGAGACTTATACATGAGCCTGTGGCAGAACTACGTGGTGATGGGGTGCTGTATAGTGCCATCCAGCCAGACTCTAGACCAGCGATCAGCATCCCCAGACCTCAAGTATGACCCAATACAATCCCCCTTATCCTATCTGCATTCTGGTCTTATCTGAAACAACTGAAACTAGTATTCATAGTTTAAAATAGATTTGTCAAGGTACAGGTCATATGATCAGCAAACATAAATGGCAATTCTTCTTACTATTCTGGTCCACTTAGAAGTTGAAATATAGTAAATGATGAAAAGATCACAATTGGAAATATTGTAATAAAGTTTAAAGATGGCAAAACTGAGCGAGTAGATGTGATTTCAGCACAAGTTCCCCAGACCACAGTTTGCTTGGAGACAACCTGCCTCCCAAGTCACCAGGGGCTACAGCCTCTGCCAAGGACCTCTTCAAGTTGCTGGTCCCCCTCATTAAGAGTGAGTCCTCGGACATCATGGAAGCTGTTGTCACCGGACTGGGCTACATCAACCCTGAGGCCTTCAGGTACTCATCATTATGGCTTAAATAATGTAGGATGCAAAAACATGTATTGTTAGCTTTCTTGACTTTTGTTACATTTTCTTGTCATATTGAACAAAATTCAAAACAGTCAGCTTCACAGTCATTCAAAATAGTGGATGTCATTGTCATTCAAAATGGTCATCTTAGCTGTCATTCAAAATGTTCATCTTAGCTGTCATTCAAAATGGTCATCTTAGCTGTCATTCTAAATGGTCATCTTAGCTGTCATTCAAAATGTTCATCTTAGTTGTCATTCTAAATGGTCATCTTAGCTGTCATTCAAAATGTTCATCTTAGCTGTCAATCAAAATGGTCATCTTTGCTGTCATTTTAAAATCACCTGGGAATGCATTGTTTCACAGATCTGGTAGAGATATAAAAAGTCTGTACTAGAAATGCTTGTTTCAGTGATCTGGTTGAGGGAGAGGTAGGGAAGGTCTGTACTCACCTAGGAATGCTTTGTTTCAGAGATTGGTGGGGGTAGAGTTTGAGAAGGTCTGTACTCAGCTGGGAATGCTTTGTTACGGGAATCTGGTTGAGGTAGAGATAGAGAAAGTCTGTACTTAGCTAAGAATACTTTGTTTCGGGATCTGGTTGAGGTAGAAAAGGTCTGTACTCACCTTGAAATGCTTTGTTTTAGGGATCTAGTTAAAGTAGAGGAGGTCTGTACTCAGCTAGGAATGCTTTGTTTGAGGGATCTAGTTAAGGTAGAGGAGGTCTGTACTCAGCTAGGAATGCTTTGTTTCAGGGATCTAGTTAAAGTAGAGGAGGTCTGTACTCAGCTAGGAATGTTTTGTTTGAGGGATCTAGTTAAAGTAGAGGAGGTCTGTACTCAGCTAGGAATGCTTTGTTTCAGGGATCTAGTAGAGGTAGAGGAGGTCTGTACTCACCTAGGAATGCTTTGTTTCAGGGATTTAGTCGAGGTAGAGGAGGTCTGTACTCAGCTAGGAATGCTATGTTTGAGGGATCTAGTAGAGGTAGAGAAGATCTGTACTCAGCTCGGAATGTTTTGTTTCAGGGATCTAGTTAAGGTAGAGGAGGTCTGTACTCACCTAGGAATGCTTTGTTTCAGGGATCTAGTAGAGGTAGAGGAGGTCTGTACTCAGCTAGGAATGCTTTGTTTCAGGGATCTAGTAGAGGCAGAGGAGGTCTGTACTCACCTAGGAATGTTTTGTTTCAGGGATGTAGTTAAGGTAGAGGAGGTCTGTACTCAGCTAGGAATGCTTTGTTTGAGGGATCTAGTCGAGGTAGAGGAGGTCTGTACTCAGCTAGGAATGCTTTGTTTGAGGGATCTAGTCGAGGTAGAGGAGGTCTGTACTCAGCTTGGAATGCTTTGTTTCAGGGATCTAGTTAAGGTAGAGGAGGTCTGTACTCAGCTAGGAATGCTTTGTTTCAGGGATCTAGTTAAGGTAGAGGAGGTCTGTACTCAGCTAGGAATGCTTTGTTTCAGGGATCTAGTTAAGGTAGAGGAGGTCTGTACTCAGCTAGGAATGCTTTGTTTCAGGGATCTAGTTAAAGTAGAGGAGGTCTGTACTCAGCTAGGAATGCTTTGTTTCAGGGATCTAGTTAAAGTAGAGGAGGTCTGTACTCAGCTAGGAATGCTTTGTTTCAGGGATCTAGTAGAGGTAGAGGAGGTCTGTACTCACCTAGGAATGCTTTGTTTGAGGGATCTAGTAGAGGTAGAGGAGGTCTGTACTCACCTAGGAATGCTTTGTTTCAGGGATTTAGTCGAGGTAGAGGAGGTCTGTACTCAGCTAGGAATGCTATGTTTGAGGGATCTAGTAGAGGTAGAGAAGATCTGTACTCAGCTCGGAATGTTTTGTTTCAGGGATCTAGTTAAGGTAGAGGAGGTCTGTACTCACCTAGGAATGCTTTGTTTCAGGGATCTAGTAGAGGTAGAGGAGGTCTGTACTCAGCTAGGAATGCTTTGTTTCAGGGATCTAGTAGAGGCAGAGGAGGTCTGTACTCACCTAGGAATGTTTTGTTTCAGGGATGTAGTTAAGGTAGAGGAGGTCTGTACTCAGCTAGGAATGCTTTGTTTCAGGGATCTAGTTCAGGTAGAGGAGGTCTGTACTCACTAGGAATGCTTTGTTTCAGGGATCTAGTAGAGGTAGAGGAGGTCTGTACTCACCTAGGAATGCTTTGTTTCAGGGATCTAGTTAAGGTAGAGGAGGTCTGTACTCAGCTAGGAATGCTTTGTTTGAGGGATCTAGTAGAGGTAGAGGAGGTCTGTACTCAGCTAGGAATGCTTTGTTTGAGGGATCTAGGTGAGGTAGAGGAGGTCTGTACTCACCTAGGAATGCTTTGTTTGAGGGATCTAGTAGAGGTAGAGGAGGTCTGTACTCACCTAGGAATGCTTTGTTTGAGGGATCTAGTAGAGGTAGAGGAGGTCTGTACTCACCTAGGAATGCTTTGTTTCAGGGATCTAGTAGAGGTAGAGGAGGTCTGTACTCACCTAGGAATGCTTTGTTTGAGGGATCTAGTAGAGGTAGAGGAGGTCTGTACTCAGCTAGGAATGCTTTGTTTCGGGGATCTAGTTCAGGTAGAGGAGGTCTGTACTCACCTAGGAATGCTTTGTTTGAGGGATCTAGTTGAGGTAGTGGAGGTCTGTACTCAGCTTGGAATGCTTTGTTTCAGGGATCTAGTAGAGGTAGAGGAGGTCTGTACTCACCTAGGAATGCTTTGTTTCAGGGATCTAGTTCAGGTAGAGGAGGTCTGTACTCACCTAGGAATGCTTTGTTTCAGGGATCTAGTTCAGGTAGAGGAGGTCTGTACTCACCTAGGAATGCTTTGTTTCAGGGATCTGGTTCAGGTAGAGGAGGTCTGTACTCAGCTAGGAATGCTTTGTTTCAGGGATCTGGTGGAGGAGTTGCTGCCTATCATCAAGGAAGCCATTGACAGGAAGCAGGAGAAAGTGCGGCGGAGGAAAAGCAAAGATATACTGCGACTGGCCCTGGTCAGGATCTTCAGATACATGGCAGAACATGTCATCTTTGCTCAGAGGTTGGCAATAATCCAAGTTTTGCATTCATATTAGTCTGTAGAGTTTAGATAGGGAATACATTTGTGAGAGCTTTGAGCTCCATATTTATTCCTTATTTCAGATACCAGAAATGATAAAAGTAATAATAACAATGATAATATCATTAATAGTAAATAGTTATATAGTGCTGATACAAGATGATGTCTGTTCATTGAGCTTTTCCAAATCTTTGTAACAAGTGAGTCAATGTCATTAGAGAGACCATCCCAAAGCTTAATGGCTATTTCAAAAAATTCTCTATCCCCTGATAAGTCTAGTTTATCATTTGACTTTATAGAGTCCTGGTATTAAATTTAATGATAAGAAAGTCATGTCACTCTGAAGTGTTCTTAACATCAATATACTTCAAATCTATGAAAATATGTATCACTTCTTAAGAAAAATACTTTGCAATTATATGTTTTAAATAAATTGCAATTTTGCACCCTATTTTCAGTCCTTCTGGAGTGATTGAAGAAAGCAATAAAGCTTTGTCCGGTACATTTGTGGAGTACATTGAAGGTGCCAGACTCTTCCTGGAAAATGAGGGGGAAAAAGACCTTCCCATATTACAAGAAATCCGCCTCCACTTCTCGGAGTTCATCCGCCATCTCATCCGGAACACCACGGTGGAGAACCGGGGGAGTCTGTTGTCCAGGGAGCTCCGGTACAGCTTGTTCTATCTCTTTGCCAGTTGGAGTGGAAAATTTGGACAGACGTTTGGGGCAATGGACAGAAGGTTTGTATATTTACCTAACTTTCACTTTGGGGGGAATTTTGGTTTCATACACATTTTTATTGCAAAATAGATACTCATACAAGTTATGCTAACATTTATAAGTGAATTCTTTTGTGAAATATTTGTGTAGCCTTTAACGGCAGATAAAAATGGATATTTAAAAATGTTATATATTAGGAAAATGGTGATGCCGCCACCTGCTGTTATTTACCGGAACAACCGGCATAGGTAAAACTATGTATACACATATTACCATGGTAACACATTCTATATAATGGGACCACTTTTATCATTGGTGTAACTGGGTGTCAGAGCAAGCTTTCAAACGGGTAACAGGCACAATTGGTGATCACTATGGGCTATTCCTTGAAATTATATATCTGAATAGATCTGCTTGATTTGGTTTCTTTCGATTCTTTCAGTGTAAATTATTTGGAAATGAAACCCAATGTGATTAATTTGGAGTACACAAAATACATTACAATAATGAAAAATAAATTTTTCTATGTATCATTTTGACTGATATTTAGATTTTAGATATTTTTCCATGGGTAGTCCTCAGGGAGATAAGGAATTTCACCATGACAGTGTATGACTAATTCTAGTTGATTTATTTTTGCACCAATCTTAATAAACAGTAACATTCAGACACCAAAATATTTTGTCTTTAAAATGGAAATGTAGAAATGAGATAAATTAATAAAGACGAACTACTAATCTATAATAATTCATGAATCTATTTCAGATTTGAAATAAACTGAATTTAATATTAAATTAAATAGCTAGAGGTTCGATAAGTATTATGTACCCATATAAATTATATTGACATTTCTCTTGTAAATTATGTTGACAGTGATATGAAATGGATTTGAAACAATGATCGAATTGCAGTGAATATCAGAGAATAGATAGAAATATTTTAAGAGTACCCATTTTGTTATGAGATGTGATAATGTCTGGACAGGGCTAATAAGGATGTATGGTGCAGTGAAATGTGTTAATGGCGTTATATTGTATGGACAGGGGGAGTAAGGATGATAGGTGCAGTGAGATGTGTTAATGGTGTTATATTGTATGGACAGGGGGAGTAAGGATGATAGGTGCAGTGAGATGTGTTAATGGTGTTATATTGTATGGACAGGGGGAGTAAGGATGATAGGTGCAGTGAGATGTGTTAATGGTGTAATATTGTATAGACAGGGGGAGTAAGGATGATAGGTGCAGTGAGATGTGTTAATGGCGTTATATTGTATGGACAGGGGGGGTAAGGATGATAGGTGCAGTGAGATGTGTTAAATGGTGTTATATTGTATGGACAGGGGGAGCAAGGATGATAGGTGCAGTGAGATGTGTTAATGGTGTTGTATTGTATGGACAGGGGGAGTAAGGATGATAGGTGCAGTGAGATGTGTTAATGGTGTTATATTGTATGGACAGGGGGAGTAAGGATGATAGGTGCAGTGAGATGTGTTAATGGTGTTATATTGTATGGACAGGGGGAGTAAGGATGATAGGTGCAGTGAGATGTTTTAATGGTGTTATATTGTATGGACAGGGGGAGTAAGAATGATAGGTGCAGTGAGATGTGTTAATGGCGTTATATTGTATGGACAGGGGGAGTAAGGATGATAGGTGCAGTGAGATGTGTTAATGGTGTTATATTGTATGGACGGGGGAGTAAGGATGATAGGTGCAGTGAGATGTGTTAATGGCGTTATATTGTATGGACAGGGGGAGTAAGGATGATAGGTGCAGTGAGATGTGTTAATGGCGTTATATTGTATGGACAGGGGGAGTAAGGATGATAGGTGCAGTGAGATGTGTTAATGGTGTTATATTGTATGGACAGGGGGAGTAAGGATGATAGGTGCAGTGAGATGTGTTAATGGTGTTATATTGTATGGACAGGGGGAGTAAGGACGATAGGTGCAGTGAGCTGGAGCTGTGTGCGGTTCAGGCCATGGCCGCCGTTCTCTGCTGTGGTCCCGTGTTTGATCCCACTGGACTCAACGATGACGGTTACATCTACTCCTGGCTTGACACATTGCTCGGAGCTCACGATGAAAAGGTACGCTCACTCACAATGCACGGTCATTGGATATATTCTGCCCAATTTTTGTCCATTTAGAATAGAATCGATGCATTATATGGTAATTATATACAAAATAGAAACATAAATCTGAATATTTCAATGTTAATAAAAATCATATTAACCTTGCTTTTTGCATTTACTAACCAAACAAACAGATATATAATTCACTTGGTATATTATTCATAGCCATAACTATCATGTTAATTTTGGGACAATTGACTCCTTTTTCAATGAAATTTAAATTGTTTATTCAGAAAAATGTAACTTCAAAGTCATGAAAAGTTTAACAAATATCTTTCTTGATAATCAAAAGATACATTTTTGAAATCTCAAAGTCAAATGTCTTAAAGGGTGAATTTAATGCCAAATACTGTAATACTGGGTAGAAATATATGCTCATATTTTCTTGTGTCATTCTCTGACTATCATTCACTTTTTATCAGATAAAGACTCAGGTAAGGTTTCTAAGCCAAGGAAACACCCCCAGCACAAACCCACCAATCAGCAAGCTTGTGACAATCAGAGTCTGACCTGGGCATTGAAAGATCAGCTCTGATTGGATAAAATGATAAGGTGGTGATGTTATAAGGTGGAAGCTGATTGGTTGGTTCTTCCTTTTGTGTTCCATAACAGCATTACTGATTGGATTTGTTCATTATCAGCAGTTTGTTGACAAGTTTATTTTGGCATTTTCTGTGAGAAAAGCCATTTATGTTATGTTTTCAAGGGAATTGTCCCATTTATCTGATTTGATGAATCAGATGTGATTCCTTGAATACATTTAACTGGCTTTATCGTAATGTCAAGCTTTGATGCATTTTTAATCAAAGATCAGTACCAACAATTTTTGGGGGAAAAAACCATTTTCCCATAAAATTTATGATCTTTTGAATTAAAATAGTCATGTAGTTGACCTTTCCTGCCTTCTTCCCAAACCACTCTCCCTTATGACACCTGTTGGTTGGACACAGGATGTCCCAAATTGTTTGTATCATTTTAAGAGTTGTTTGGGACATCCTGGTTAAATACAAATACTAAGTTCACCCTGTACCTGAGCATCTAGTCACAGAAATGGTCTCCTAGCAACCTACCCAGCACCCTCCAGTCAGTGGGTAGTGGTGAACATTGGTGTGTGGCAGTATTGTGTAAATTGCTGTGGACAAAAAGGAATGGTCATGATGAGGGTGTATGTTCTGATTCACCACCAGGTGGCTCTTCGTTAGAAATAATTATTATTCATAAGAATTATCCCTGCCACCTTGTTGTCAATCAGCAGATACAACCAAAATGAACCATGCCTTTATGTCATAAATGTGCATTATGTTTCACAAATTTTACAATACACATTGAAATGATTTGCTTGTTCCAACATTTTATTAATCGTTCGTATTGATTTGTGCTAAGTTGTTTCCTCTCTCAATAAAAAAAAATTGTGTTTTTACGACCCTTTCAGCAACTATGGCCATATTAGGTCACCTCTCTCAGTAAATCATTCTTTTTAATGTGAATACATCATCCTGTACATAGCTGAAAAAATACTACACACATAATTATTATAAAAGTAAAGAGAGATGTGGAGAGAAGAGAGGAAGCCACAATGTATATTTGATTGATATCAGTTGATTATGATTATATTTTGTGTAACACAGTGTAATGAGTTGCATTTCTATAATCCCATTTTTATACATGTTTTTTGCCATCATGATCAAGATGTAGGGCATTTTATATACTTACCTAAGATGCTGTGTTCCCTGTCTATAAAATAATCTAGACTTTAATACTAGAGAGCTATGATAGCCATGTAGACATTTAACTGTCAAGATTAGCGTGAATTGGTACAACTACTTCTTATATCAAAGTTTTTTTAAGAGTAAAGATTAAAGCCATCTAGGAGGTAACTGTCAAGCTATAAATCCAAATTACTTCTTTGATAAAATGTAATTCGCTTGAACTACAAATCAGTTATATCGTTAAAATCTTACAGACTAGAGTTCTGCTCAGTGGGATATTTGTAAGATAATTCAGGAAGAGTGTAAGGTCTTGTAGAGGTTGCTGCTGTTTTCACACAGGATCCTGTTTGACCTCAGTGTGTTCGACTGTGGTAAAGAGTTTTGTCCCTCAGTTCAACCATGGCAAGAAGAAGTAGGCCCCATGAGCCCCAGTCACTCTTTTGGAAGCCATCTGTCCCTGAAGGCCAAGCTTAAGTTTGAAAGAGAAATTAGAAAGTTGGTAATTTAATTGAAATCATGTGGTCAAATAGGCTACAGATTAACAGGGGAACAGTCAAACAGGGGCCCGTGCAAAACAGGCAGCCACCTCTGTTTGGAGTGTGGGGTGTAATGAGAGTGGGGTATGGGGTGCTGTAATGAGAGTGGGGCGTGTTGCAGATCTACAAGTTGGCTCAGGAGATGGTGGTACTGCTGCTGGAGTTCAACCCGGATGCCACGTCGCTGCTGGAGTGGGTGATAGACCGGTGCTACACCGGCTCTCACGAGGTCGCTGATGGATGCTTCAACGCTCTCGCCGTCGTCTTCAATAACAGGTACCAGCTTGAGGCTTCCTTAAGGGCTCAATATAAATATGATACTATAACCAATTTTATCATAGCTGTGAATTTTGATAAAGATAAACCTAAAAATATAAATATATAACAGAAAATATAACAGATATTAGTAGACCTGGCATTCAACAAGGAGGGCTCCACTGGAATATTGAATTTCACAGAAGAGATGAAAATTTGAAGAATATTTTTGCAAAAATTAAAATTGAAAATGGAAGCAGTCTGTGTTTAATGCTTGGATGAAGACGAGATTGTTGCTTGTTTCTGCAGGGAGTACCCATGTGACCATGTGGCAATGCTGAACGTGACCTTGCTGAACACAGGCTGCCCCCGCGTCGCCGTCCACGACACTTCTGTGCAGCTTCTGCACCTCCTCTACAAGAGATTCTTTCTGGACAACATCATCACAGTGACAGACAGTGAGGCCGGCGTCGGAGACAAGGACCAAGAGGGGGCACCACTGTTGAGCCCTGAGCAGTGTGAAAGGGCGCTTCTACAGAAGATGCTACTGTCCGGCCCAGACTCCCGCTCACAGTTCTTCCTGTCTGAGACTCTGGCTAGACTTCACCCTGACCTCACCATGCCCGTCTTCTCTGGTAAGTGTTCTGGCCTGACTTCACCCTGACCTCACCATGCCCGTCTTCTCTGGTAAATGTTCTGGCCTGACTTCACCCTGACCTCACCATGCCCGTCTTCTCTGGTAAGTGTTCTGGCCTGACTTCACACTGACCTCACCATGCCCGTCTTCTCTGGTAAGTGTTCTGGCCTGACTTCACACTGACCTCACCATGCCCGTCTTCTCTGGTAAGTGTTCTGGCCTGACTTCACCCTGACTTCACCATGACCTCACCATGTCTCTCTTCTCTAGTAAGTGTTCTGGCCTGACTTCACCCTGACCTCACCATGCCCATCCTTCGTTATTAAATAATTTGAACTGATTTCATCCTGATTTCATCATGCCTGTTTTTTTTTTCATTTTTTTTTTTTTCAGAAATCACACATCGCTTCCAGACTGCCAAATCTGCCATTCGTCAGACACTGCTGCAATACCTGTTGCCATGGTTACTCAACCTGGAGCTGGTAGATCCCAACCTACAACAGGCCAACACCCTGATGGGATACATGACCAAGCTACCAGACGACCACTCAGACTACCATACCCCACCCCTTAGGGGTGAAGGATGGGGCTCTCCACAAGCTACAGAGATGGTCCTCAATAACCTCCTGTACATCACAGCTAAGGTACTCCCCCCAGTAATCTCTCCTCAGTTACTTCCCCTCAGTAACCTCTCCTCAGTTACCTCCCTTCAGTAACCACCCCTCAGTAACCACCCCTCAGTAACCTCCCCTCAGTAACCTCCCCTCAGTAACCTCCCCTCAGTTACCTCCCCTCAGTAACCACCCTCAGTAACCATCCCTCAGTAACCTCTCCTCAGTAACCTCCCCTCAGTTACCTCCCCTCAGTAACCTCCCCTCAGTAACCTCCCCTCAGTAACCATCCTTCAGTAACCACCCCTCAGTAACCACCCCTCAGTAACCTCCTCTCAGTAACCTCCCCTCAGTAACCTCCCCTCAGTAACCTCCCCTCAGTAACCTCCCCTCAGTAACCTCCCCTCAGTTACCTCCCCTCAGTTACCTCCCCTCAGTAACCACCCTCAGTAACCATCCCTCAGTAACCTCTCCTCAGTAACCTCCCCTCAGTAACCTCCCCTCAGTAACCTCCCCTCAGTAACCATCCCTCAGTAACCTCCCCTCAGTAACCTCCCCTCAGTAACCTCCCCTCAGTAACCTCCCCTCAGTTCCCTCCCCTCAGTAATCTCCCCCAAGTAACCTCCCCTCAGTTCCCTCCCCTCAGTAATCTCCCCCAAGTAACCTCCCCTCAGTTCCCTCCCCTCAGTAATCTCCCCCAAGTAACCTCCCCTCAGTAACCTCCTGTACATCACAGCTTACATATTCCCTTCCCTTCAGTAACCTCCCCTCAGTAACCTCCTGTACATCAAAGCCAAGGCACTCCCCTCCCCTCAGTAACCTCCTCTCTGTAACCTCCCCTCAGTAACCTCTACTCAATAACCTCGCCTCAGTAACCTCTTGTACATTTCAGCTAAGGTACAGGTCCAAATATGGTGAAATGCTACTGAAGCTTGGTAGATATAAATCCAAAAGGACAACAATAAACTGGTACATTTATAGAACTGGTAAAGAATCTTAAGGATCAATATACATACACATATGGAGTTTTGCTAGGAATTTGTCTATATTTCAGTTTGGGGACGATCATGCCAAGGAGATAGAAGACTTATGGGCAGCTCTGGTGGCATGTCGCCCTGGCAACCTCAAGGTCATCATCAGATATATCATCATCATCACTGGAACAGCCCCAGCCAACCTGCTGCCCTATGTGAGTACTTGTTAAATATACTGCTGCTGGTATTGTGAAGTGGGTTGTGTACTTTGTTAAGGCATTATATAAGCAGCACCGTGAGTGTCGCCCTCCATGGAAATCTGAGAACAACAGTAGATGTGGTGCGATACAAGGTACACAGTAGACTGTTGTTTATTGTATTCAGGTTACCAGCATGGGGTGGGATGGAGGCCTTTATCTCTAACTGTTTAGAAATCAGTTCTGACAGCAGAGTGCAAGTGCACTTAACAGGCTGCAGCACACCATAGTTGTCGTTATGTCAGATGCCAACCTTTTAATGTAGCAATTACAGTGCAAATATATTATAGCCTCATAGACTATTACAGTACCATTTGTCACAAGGTATCTAGTTTATTTTAAATTATTGTAGGCATTTAACCTTACTTTTAAGGGGAGTCATGTTGAAGGTGATGATTTGCTGTATATTCTCAGACAAAGAGGATTGTGGTGTACCTGGGTCGGGCCAAGCCTGAGCGGCTGGTGGATGAGATGATGGTGGAGCTACAGACAGTAGAAGCTCTGACCTTCAACGTGGAGCGCACTCAGACGCCGCCCTACTACCGCTTCACCAAGAAGCAGCACCAGGTGCTAGAGGAGCAGCCCGAGCAGCCCGCCCACCTGCTGGACAAGGGTCAGATCCACACCAAGAGACACAGTGCCGAGGATCCACACAGCAAGATGGCCGCAGAGTAAGCTCACACATAACATCACACTCTGCTCTCTTTGACTCTAGGAAGTATTGGACAATGTGATTAAATGACAATTTGTGTGTTTCAGCACCCCACGGACCAATTCGTCTACTTCTCTGAGGAGTGAGGCAAGCACGGCTTCCAGTGTGGCCGTCAGCGTGAAGACAGACAGTAAGGCTGCACTCATAGGGGAAAGTTGCACTCATAGGGGAAAGTTGCACTCATAGGGGAAAGCTGCACTCATAGGGGAAAGCTGCATTCATAGGGGAAAGCTGCACTCATAGGGGAAAGCTGCACTCCTAAGGGAAAGCTGGACTCACAGGGGAAAACTGCACTCATAGGGGAAAACTGCACTCATAGGGGAAAGCTGCACTCATAGGGGAAAGCTGCACTCCTAAGGGAAAGCTGGACTCACAGGGGAAAACTGCACTCATAGGGGAAAACTGCACTCATAGGGGAAAACTGCACTCATAGGGGAAAGCTGCACTTAAAGGGGAAAGCTACACTCATAGGGGAAAGCTACACTCGAAGGGGAAAGCTACACTCAAAGGGGAAAGCTACACTCAAAGGGGAAAGCTACACTCATAGGGGAAAGCTACACTCGAAGGGGAAAGCTACACTCAAAGGGGAAAGCTACACTCATAGGGGAAAGCTACACTCGAAGAGGAAAGCTACACTCATAGGGGAAAGTTGCACTAAATGGGAAAAGCTGCAACCATAGAGAAGCCATATAGCAGCAATCATAGGCAAAGAATGGCTGCAATCATAGGCAATCTTAGGGAAACCATAGCTGCAGTCATTGGGGGAATCTTGTATCATAGAGGAATCCAAGCTTAAAATACATGGCAATCAAAGGTGGAATCGCAGCAGAAATCACAGCTTGACTCATAAGGGAATCAAAGGGTCAATCGTGGAAAAGATTTAATCATCATTTGTGAAATGTTTGAATGACAGGGGAAAGTTAGAATGATGAGGGTAGATTGGAATTATTGGGTAGGGTGTGAGTGATGTGGAGAAAGCTTCAAAATTGGGGAATAAAAAGTGAAATTTTAATGATTTTATAATTACTTAAAATCCCTGAGAGGTACTAAGTTTAGTTATAAGGTTAAGATAATAATTCAGTAATTGAGCAAAGGAAACTTCAGATACCAATGGAACGTGGCTAAGAGTGATACTGACCTGAGTATTGATGTTGTGTCTCTTCAGTATCATGCTGCTCTCCGGGTGAGTTAGAGGAAGTTCTTCAGGTTCCCAAGGTTCCCATAGCTGAGACAGGGGCGAGTGACCTCCCCGTACCTTACCCACTGCCCATGCCGGCGTACGGTGGCTACTTCGCCCCCATCTACGAGCTTCTACCTGCCGGAGATCTGCCAAATCCTCCCTACCAAAGGTAACGAGATAAAAGGATTTATAATTAAAAATGGCAATGTCTTGGTCAAGATGTTTGATCACACATCCTGCCACCTGGTGGTTTCGAGGTTAACTGAGCTCCAGCTGCCCACATCTCTACCAGAGAAATGATTTGATCATGAACTTGACTTTTTTATATAAAGTTCCATACCAAAGGTATCCAGCTATCCAAATATGTATCTTGAATTTGACCACTAAAAATATCCATAAAAGCTGTATACCATAGGGACCAGGCTATCCACACAGACTTCATAAACACAACTTGTCTGTCAAATTATTTCACCATCCTGCTAAAGGGATCAACTTGCCTGCCTTCTGCCTCATATTGTAGAGTATGTGGCTGCCAATATACAGGTTTCTATGTCTCTTCTGTTGTTCCAGGTGTAACTTGGCGGTGATGCTGCTGACTGATCTCATCGTGGACGGGATCCGGATAGACTGGACGGTCCATCTCCCTCTACTGCTGCATATCATCTTCCTGGGTGAGAAAATTGCTATAATACTATAGGAAACATGCTAAATCCTGACTACTATAGGAAACATTGCTAATATACCGACTACTATGGGGAACATTGCTAACTACTATATGAAACATTGTTAGCGTCCTGACTACTATAGGAAAGATTGCTAACATCCTGACTGCTATAGGAAACATAGCTAACATCCTGACTGCTATAGGAAACATTGCTAACATCCTGACTGCTATAGGAAACATTGCTAACATCCTGACTGCTATAGGAAACATTGCTAGCATCCTGACTGCTATAGGAAACATTGCTAGCATCCTGACTGCTACAGGAAACATAGCTAACATCCTGACTACTATAGGAAAGATTGCTAACATCCTGACTACTATAGGAAACATTGCTAGCTACTATAGGAAACCTTGTTAGCATCCTGACTACTATAGGAAACATTGCTAACTACTATAGGAAACATTGCTAACATCCTGACTGCTATAGGAAACATTGCTAGCATCCTGACTACTATAGGAAACATTGCTAACATCCTGACTACTATAGGAAACATTGCTAACATCCTGACTACTATAGGAAACATTGCTAACATCCTGACTACTATAGGAAACATAGCTAACATTCTGACTACTATAGGAAACATTGCTAACATCCTGACTGCTTCAGGAAACATTGCCAACATCCTGACTGCTACAGGAAACATTGCTAACATCCTGACTGCTACAGGAAACATTGCTAACATCCTGACTACTATAGGAAACATTGCTAACATCCTGACTGCTATAGGAAACATTGCTAACATCCTGACTGCTACAGGAAACATTGCTAACATCCTGACTACTATAGGAAACATTACTAACATCCTGACTACTATAGGAAACATTGCTAACATCCTGACTACTATAGGAAACATTGCTAACATCCTGACTACTATAGGAAACATAGCTAACATGCTGACTACTATAGGAAACATTGCTAACATCCTGACTGCTATAGGAAACATTGCTAACATCCTGACTACTATAGGAAACATTGCTAACATCCTGACTGCTACAGGAAACATTGCTAACATCCTGACTACTATAGGAAACATTGCTAACATCCTGACTGCTATAGGAAACATTGCTAACATCCTGACTACTATAGGAAACATTGCTAACATCCTGACTGCTATAGGAAACATTGCTAACATCCTGACTACTATAGGAAACATAGCTAACATCCTGACTACTATAGGAAACATTGCTAACATCCTGACTACTATAGGAAACATAGCTAACATCCTGACTGCTATAGGAAACATTGCTAACATCCTGACTGCTTCAGGAAACATTGCCAACATCCTGACTGCTACAGGAAACATTGCTAACATCCTGACTGCTACAGGAAACATTGCTAACATCCTGACTGCTACAGGAAACATTGCTAACATCCTGACTACTATAGGAAACATTGCTAACATCCTGACTGCTATAGGAAACATTGCTAACATCCTGACTGCTACAGGAAACATTGCTAACATCCTGACTACTATAGGAAACATTGCTAACATCCTGACTACTATAGGAAACATTGCTAACATCCTGACTGCTATAGGAAACATTGCTAACATCCTGACTACTATAGGAAACATTGCTAACATCCTGACTGCTACAGGAAACATTGCTAACATCCTGACTGCTACAGGAAACATTGCTAACATCCTGACTACTATAGGAAACATTGCTAACATCCTGACTGCTATAGGAAACATTGCTAGCATCCTGACTGCTATAGGAAACATTGCTAACATCCTGACTGCTATAGGAAACATAGCTAACATTCTGACTACTATAGGAAACATTGCTAACATCCTGACTGCTGTAAGAAATGTCAACATCCTGACTACTATAGGAAACATTGCTAGCTACTATAGGAAACCTTGCTAACATCCTGACTGCTATAGGAAACATTGCTAGCATCCTGACTGCTACAGGAAACATTGCTAACTACTATAGGAAACATTGCTAACATCCTGACTACTATAGGAAACATTGCTAACATCCTGACTGCTACAGGAAACATTGCTAACATCCTGACTACTATAGGAAACATTGCTAACATCCTGACTACTATAGGAAACATTGCTAACATCCTGACTGCTACAGGAAACATTGCTAACATCCTGACTACTATAGGAAACATTGCTAACATCCTGACTGCTATAGGAAACATTGCTAGCATCCTGACTGCTATAGGAAACATTGCTAACATCCTGACTGCTATAGGAAACATAGCTAACATTCTGACTACTATAGGAAACATTGCTAACATCCTGACTGCTGTAAGAAATGTCAACATCCTGACTACTATAGGAAACATTGCTAGCTACTATAGGAAACCTTGCTAACATCCTGACTGCTATAGGAAACGTTGCTAGCATCCTGACTGCTACAGGAAACATTGCTAACTACTATAGGAAACATTGCTAGCATCCTGACTACTATAGGAAACATTGCTAACATCCTGACTGCTATAGGAAACATTGCTAGCATCCTGACTGCTATAGAAAACATTGCTAACATCCTGACTACTATAGGAAACATTGCTAGCATCCTGACTGCTATAGGAAACATTGCTAGCATCCTGACTACTATAGGAAACATTGCTAACATCCTGACTGCTATAGGAAACATTGCTAGCATCCTGACTGCTACAGGAAACATTGCTAACTACTATAGGAAACATTGCTAGCATCCTGACTACTATAGGAAACATTGCTAACATCCTGACTGCTATAGGAAACATTGCTAGCATCCTGACTGCTATAGAAAACATTGCCAACATCGTGACTGCTACAGGAAACATAGCTTACATCCTGACTGCTATAGGAAACATTGATAACATCCTGACTGCTGTAAGAAATGTCAACATCCTGTTCACTGTAAGAATTATTCTGGAAGCCAAAGGTGTGTATCGTTTGTAC
The DNA here is from genome assembly GCA_949316495.1 of Amphiduros pacificus. Lineage (NCBI taxonomy): Eukaryota > Metazoa > Annelida > Polychaeta > Phyllodocida > Hesionidae > Amphiduros > Amphiduros pacificus. Next base: position 10,747,997 of record OX439008.1, read on the forward strand.
ATGTATATTGGCAGGTCTAGACCACAGTGGGTTTACGGTTAGGGTTGCAGTTGTAGATATCTATGTGTATATTGGCAGGTCTGGATCACAGTGGGTTTATGGTTAGGGTTGCTGTTGTAGATATCTATGTGTATATTGGCAGGTCTGGACCACAGTGGGTTTAGGGTTAGGGTTGCTGTTGTATATATCTGTGTGTATATTGGCAGGTCTGGACCACAGAGGGTTTAGGGTTAGGGTTGCAGTTGTATATATCTGTGTGTATATTGGCAGGTCTGGACCACAGTGGGTTTAGGGTTAGGGTTGCAGTTGTATATATCTGTGTGTATATTGGCAGGTCTGGATCACAGTGGGTTTACGGTTAGGGTTGCAGTTGTAGATATCTGTATGTATATTGACAGGTCTGGATCACAGTGGGTTTAGGGTTAGGGTTGCTGTTGTATATATCTATGTGTATATTGGCAGGTCTGGACCACAGTGGGTTTAGGGTTAGGGTTGCTGTTGTATATATCTGTGTGTATATTGGCAGGTCTGGACCACAGTGGGTTTAGGGTTAGGGTTGCTGTTGTATATATCTGTGTGTATATTGGCAGGTCTGGACCACAGTGGGTTTAGGGTTAGGGTTGCTGTTGTATATATGTGTGTGTATATTGGCAGGTCTGGACCACAGTGGGTTTAGGGTTAGGGTTGCAGTTGTAGATATCTGTGTGTATATTGGCAGGTCTGGACCACAGTGGGTTTAGGGTTAGGGTTGCAGTTGTATATATCTGTGTGTATATTGGCAGGTCTGGATCACAGTGGGTTTACGGTTAGGGTTGCAGTTGTAGATATCTGTATGTATATTGACAGGTCTGGATCACAGTGGGTTTAGGGTTAGGGTTGCTGTTGTATATATCTATGTGTATATTGGCAGGTCTGGATCACAGTGGGTTTAGGGTTAGGGTTGCTGTTGTATATATCTATGTGTATATTGGCAGGTCTGGACCACAGTGGGTTTAGGGTTAGGGTTGCTGTTGTATATATCTGTGTGTATATTGGCAGGTCTGGACCACAGTGGGTTTAGGGTTAGGGTTGCTGTTGTATATATCTGTGTGTATATTGGCAGGTCTGGACCACAGTGGGTTTAGGGTTAGGGTTGCTGTTGTATATATGTGTGTGTATATTGGCAGGTCTGGACCACAGTGGGTTTAGGGTTAGGGTTGCAGTTGTAGATATCTGTGTGTATATTGGCAGGTCTGGATCACAGTGGGTTTAGGGTTAGGGTTGCAGTTGTAGATATCTGTGTGTATATTGGCAGGTCTGGACCACAGTGGGTTTAGGGTTAGGGTTGCAGTTGTAGATATCTGTGTGTATATTGGCAGGTCTGGACCACAGTGGGTTTAGGGTTAGGGTTGCTGATGTAGATATCTGTGTGTATATTGGCAGGTCTGGATCACAGTGGGTTTAGGGTTAGGGTTGCAGTTGTAGATATCTGTGTGTATATTGGCAGGTCTGGACCACAGTGGGTTTAGGGTTAGGGTTGCAGTTGTAGATATCTGTGTGTATATTGGCAGGTCTGGACCACAGTGGGTTTAGGGTTAGGGTTGCTGTTGTATATATCTGTGTGTATATTGGCAGGTCTGGACCACAGTGGGTTTAGGGTTAGGGTTGCTGATGTATATATCTGTGTGTATATTGGCAGGTCTGGACCACAGTGGGTTTAGGGTTAGGGTTGCTGTTGTATATATCTGTGTGTATATTGGCAGGTCTGGACCACAGTGGGTTTACGGTTAGGGTTGCAGTTGTAGATATCTGTATGTATATTGACAGGTCTGGATCACAGTGGGTTTAGGGTTAGGGTTGCTGTTGTATATATCTATGTGTATATTGGCAGGTCTGGATCACAGTGGGTTTAGGGTTAGGGTTGCTGTTGTATATATCTGTGTGTATATTGGCAGGTCTGGACCACAGTGGGTTTAGGGTTAGGGTTGCAGTTGTATATATCTGTGTGTATATTGGCAGGTCTGGATCACAGTGGGTTTAGGGTTAGGGTTGCAGTTGTAGATATCTGTATGTATATTGACAGGTCTGGATCACAGTGGGTTTAGGGTTAGGGTTGCTGTTGTATATATCTATGTGTATATTGGCAGGTCTGGATCACAGTGGGTTTAGGGTTAGGGTTGCTGTTGTATATATCTATGTGTATATTGGCAGGTCTGGACCACAGTGGGTTTAGGGTTAGGGTTGCTGTTGTATATATCTGTGTGTATATTGGCAGGTCTGGACCACAGTGGGTTTAGGGTTAGGGTTGCTGTTGTATATATCTGTGTGTATATTGGCAGGTCTGGACCACAGTGGGTTTAGGGTTAGGGTTGCTGTTGTATATATGTGTGTGTATATTGGCAGGTCTGGACCACAGTGGGTTTAGGGTTAGGGTTGCAGTTGTAGATATCTGTGTGTATATTGGCAGGTCTGGACCACAGTGGGTTTAGGGTTAGGGTTGCAGTTGTATATATCTGTGTGTATATTGGCAGGTCTGGATCACAGTGGGTTTACGGTTAGGGTTGCAGTTGTAGATATCTGTATGTATATTGACAGGTCTGGATCACAGTGGGTTTAGGGTTAGGGTTGCTGTTGTATATATCTATGTGTATATTGGCAGGTCTGGATCACAGTGGGTTTAGGGTTAGGGTTGCTGTTGTATATATCTATGTGTATATTGGCAGGTCTGGATCACAGTGGGTTTAGGGTTAGGGTTGCTGTTGTATATATCTGTGTGTATATTGACAGGTCTGGACCACCGTAGGTTTAGGGTTAGGGTTGCTGTTGTATATATCTGTGTGTATATTGGCTGGTCTGGATCACAGTGGGTTTAGGGTTAGGGTTGCTGTTGTATATATCTATGTGTATATTGGCAGGTCTGGATCACAGTGGGTTTAGGGTTAGGGTTGCTGTTGTAGATATCTGTGTGTATATTGACAGGTCTGGATCACAGTGGGTTTAGGGTTAGGGTTGCTGTTGTATATATCTGTGTGTATATTGGCAGGTCTGGATCACAGTGGGTTTAGGGTTAGGGTTGCTGTTGTAGATATCTGTGTGTATATTGGCATGTCTGGACCACAGTGGGTTTAGGGTTAGGGTTGCTGTTGTATATATCTGTGTGTATATTGGCAGGTCTGGATCACAGTGGGTTTAGGGTTAGGGTTGCAGTTGTATATATCTGTGTGTATATTGACAGGTCTGGATCACAGTGGGTTTAGGGTTAGGGTTGCTGTTGTATATATCTGTGTGTATATTGGCAGGTCTGGATCACAGTGGGTTTAGGGTTAGGGTTGCTGTTGTATATATCTGTGTGTATATTGGCAGGTCTGGATCACAGTGGGTTTAGGGTTAGGGTTGCTGTTGTATATATCTGTGTGTATATTTACAGGTCTGGACCACAGTCGCTTCCTGATCCATGAGCACTGCAAGAAGCTGCTGTTGAATCTGCTGCTGGTTCTGTCCGCCCATAACGACCACTTTGCCGTTGCTAAGATCATCCTTAGCAACAAGGCTATCAATGAGGACACTGCCCTCACCCTCCCCAATGCCATCTCCAAGGACCTCAAAGATGTCAGCTTTGTTGGTGAGTCACAAGTCTCCCATCCAGACTTTAATTTAAATCAATGGTGAAAGGTGCCTTTACTCATAAAATTGTCTTTCACAGAATCTTACCTGAAGAATTTTCAAATTTATGTGGAAGAATTCTCTATCAAAATATCTATACTTATAAAGCATTTCTGGATTGTCAAGGATGTTTTGAAGTAATTTAACTGGTACTTACTGTTTGGCAGAGGGTGAGACAGGAGAAGGCTTACCCCCGACCCACAGTGTGACCAGCGGTACCCTGGCCACCGACACTGTCTCCTGCCTCGTAGACATAGAACTCCTGCCCTCCGTCGAGGAAGTCGCCAAAACTCTCATTGAGTTTCTCGTCACAAGGTGAGACATATACAAAAGATATGTTCAAACAAACTAAATGTCTCATTTTCTTCTTATTAATGTTGGTTATATCTTGAGTGTTGATGGGATTTGTATTTTATTATGTTTTTGTGCAATAGGAAGTGTCGCCCTCTGTGGAGCTACGAGGACATCACGGCCAAGGTGCACAGTATAAAGAGTGCTGAGCAGCTGGAACACTTCCTGAAGTACGTGCTGCGTGTGTTCGGGGAATCGGTGCCGCTGGCACACATAGAGCAGAGATGGTCCCAGGTGGCACTGCAGCTGGCCCTGTCCTGCCCCTCACGGCACTATGCGGGCAGGTCCTTCCAGGTGTTCAGGGCCCTCCACCTCCCGCTCACCTCTCAGATGCTATCTGACATCATGTCCCGCATGGTGGAGACAGTGGCTGACCCCGGCGAGGATATGCAGGTCAGGCAGCACTATATATAGGGTCCTATTATAAATACTAGCAAACCTTAACTCACTATATATAGGGTCCTATTATAAATACTAGCAAACCTTAACTCACTATATATAGGGTCCTATTATAAATACTAGTAAACCTTAACTCTCTATATATGGGGTCCTATTATAAATACTAGCAAACCTTAACTCGCTATATATAGGGTCCTATTATAAATACTAGTAAACCTTAACTCACTATATATAGGGTCCTATTATAAATACTAGCAAACCCTAACTCACAATATATAGGGTCCTATTATAAATACTAGCAAACCTTAACTCACTATATATAGGGTCCTATTATAAATACTAGTAAACCTTAACTCACTATATATAGGGTCCTATTATAAATACTAGCAAACCTTACCTCCCTATATATAGGGTCCTATTATAAATACTAGCAAACCTTAACTCACTATATATAGGGTTCTATTATAAATACTAGTAAACCTTAACTCACTATATATAGGGTCCTATTATAAATACTAGCAAACCTTAACTCGCTCTATATAGGGTCCTATTATAAATACTAGCAAACCTTAACTCACTATATATAGGGTCCTATTATAAATACTAGCAAACCTTAACTCACTATATATAGGGTCCTATTATAAATACTAGCAAACCTTAACTCGCTATATATAGGGTCCTATTATAAATATTAGCAAACCTTAACTCACTATATATAGGGTCCTATTATAAATACTAGCAAACCTTAACTCACTATAGATAGGGTCCTATTATAAATACTAGTAAACCTTAACTCACTATGTATAGGGTCCTATAATAAATACTAGTAAACCTTAACTCACTATATATATGGTCCTATTATAAATACTAGTAAACCTTAACTCACTACATATAGGTCATCTTATCAATATTAGCAAATTTTATTTCTGGTCAAAATAACTCAAGGGTAAGAACGTTCGCCTTGAGACCTGAGATTTCCTGTTCATATCAAAGCCAGTCACTATCACGCAATACAAACCAACACTCTCTGGTATCAGCAATATATAGGAATTTGACATTATCATGTTATTTTTAATGTACAAAAGCTGTGATTTTCTGCAGCCACTATATCTTCACATTGTGTTTTCAGGGTTATGTGACAGAGATCATGCTGACCCTCGAGTCTGCCATTGACAGCATGAACATGGACTTCCGACCTCTAGACTTTGTGAAGGACCTATTCATGTCAACACCCAATCTGAACAAGGAGCCTCGTCTTGAGATCAGGAAGAGTGCGACGGTGGCGCTGCGACAGTCTCCGCCGCATCACTTCCGGAGCACGTCATACTCCCTGTCTGCCGTCACTCGTCGCGCCATCGCTTCGTCACCCCCAACATCTGGCGGTGTCAGCGATGTCAAAGGTCAGTCCAGAGGTAGGCTCAAACATAAAATCCTTCAAAACAAGGTGTTGGTATACACTTATCTTCCAGGATATAATGTTAGATATTGACCATTAATTAGATATTGACCTTTACATATAATAGGAGGGTTATATAGTGCCAGACATTGCAGAAATGAAAACCAAGACCTCACAGGCCATAGTAAAATGAAAATTGCTTCTTGTTTTCTTCTGTAGCTGAGGTACGCCAGCACCGTTCCTCCACAGGTGACCTTGACCATCGGCGCCACAATACGAACCTGTCAAGGTCACGGAGTGCAGCATCGCTGAAGAATGCGCAGGACCCGCAGGTGCAGGATGACAAGCTTACGATCATGCTGCAGCTGTTCTGGGTGGCTGTGTCACTGCTGGAGTCTGACTACGAGTACGAGTTCCTCCTGGCTGTCCGCCTCCTAGACAAGGTAACTACAAATATTAGACGTCTTATCTTCATAGATTCCTGTGTTGTAGTGAAGGGACTTAATATGCTAAAAAATTGTTCAGATATGTTGGAGTTAAAGAACTTTGGCCTGAATTGCAAGCAGATGGAGGTGACATGGTTGAATGCGTTTTTCTATGTCTTGCAGGTTCTGAGATACATCCAGCCGGAGCGCCCGGAATGCCGGGATAAGCTGGATAAAATTCAACAGCAGTCCAAGTGGCAGTGTTTCCCCGGAGTTCAGGCTCTGCTGCTGAAGGGTTGCACCTCACCAGTGACTGCTGAGGCCACCTGGTGTCTGCTGTCCACACTAACTCTCTGCATCAGCGCTCCCGTCATTGATCCTTCTCTCGCAATAGGTGAGCACACTCTTGCCAACCACTTCTCTCAGAGGCAGAATTTAGATGCAACTTGTAAGTAACAAAGCTAAGATGACTGATATTTGATCTGATGTGATTCTGTTATAATGCAGGGTTCCCCATGAATGTGATAGCTCTGCTACCTGTGCTGGTTGAGCACTATGAGGAGCCAAGTCAGATGTGCACGGAGGCTGCTGACCGTATCTACCATGTAATATACCATACCTACTTTATATAAGAATTTTTTTTTTAATATAAGCTAATATATCTACCATTTAATAGACCATACATACTTCATATAACCTTAATACATCTATATTTTACCATGCATACTTCATAGTATGCAACAAGCTAATTACCTGAAATTTTTACAAGGATAAGCTGGCAAGGATATGGCTATAAGAGATATGATGGTGTTTGTAGGTTGCCCAGGACCAGTCCCAGAAGCTGGACAACCTGGCCACGGTGATGCAGCTCTATAGCCGAGGTACGTTCGGCAAGGACAAGTTCCAGTGGACAAAGTGTGTTGTCAGATACCTGTACGATGTCTATGCCAGCCTCAGCAATCCTATGGTCGCCTTCCTAGTCGAGGTAACACAATATGTGGCTTTAGTTTTTCATTTTTAGAATGATCGATATCTTTAAAAGAATGGCTTTAGATATAAAAAACATGTTTGACAACAGAAAATGTTTATCAACAGAACATGTTTATCAACAGAACATTTTTTCAACAGAACATGCTTATCAACAGAACATGCTTATCAACAGAACATGTTTATCAACAGAACATGCTTATCAACAGAACATGCTTATCAACAGAACATGTTTATCAACAGAACCTTCTGTTTAATTATTAGTCCCTTTTTGTATTTACACCATTTTGCCATTTTCACCCCTTCGCCAGACTTGGCTGATGGGTATTGTTGTTGCTTTTACATTTGTCTGGATGTACATGAATGTAATACCCATAAAATCATACTTTGAGTGTGATCCTAAACAAATGTTTTTCAATTTAAGGTATTAGATAAGGGTCCAGCTACGACCCAGGCTGCAGTTCTGCAGATCCTGCACTGCATAGTTCACTACATAGACGTCACAGCGCCTCCCTTCCACTATCTCAATGGGGATCTCATACGCGTCGTCGCCAAATTTATGGAGGTAAATATTGTATTTGGACTTCGTGGGATCTTGTCTTTCCAAAGCAAACTAGAGCCATGCAACTGAAAACTTTAATGAAAATTTCACAGCTATTTTGAAATAGGTATTTGTTCAAAGTGAGACTTTAAGTAAGTAATTTATTTCTTTAGCCATACACTTATTACTGGCAGATTGTGGGTTGCCATTTTGACCCATTAAAAACAACACATCCTGGAACAGCACTAAAATAAGAAGTGCACAAAAAACTCTCAAAAATCCAATTTAAAAAAAACAAAACAAGATGGTAACCAGCAATTGCACTATTGCTGAATAGGAGATATGTGATGTTTGTGTATTGTATGTCAGAGTCCACAGTGGCGAGAAGCTCTGAAGATAATGAAGCTATGTGTGACGCGGTCGTCCACGCTGGCCGCACCTCCACCCTCACGACGAGACACCATCAGCTCCTCCGTCTCCGTCTTCATGGATTCCCCTCTCTCCACCCACACCTCCTTCGCAGAAGCTGATATCTCCTTCAAAAAGGAACTGCCAGGAAGAACTATGGACTTCTCATTTGACATGAAGCAAGTGAATGTGATTGGTCGAAAGCAGATAGATATAGAGCGTGGGTCAATGGATCACCGGGAGCCGCACGGCCGACCTGCACTCCACCTGGGCCACGATAGAGACTCTTCTCCCCTCAGCACCATAGCAGCCTCCATGGCTGAACCACCCGGCCCTCCTGGATGGAAAACCCCACACCTGTCCCAGGTAAGGAACCCAGCCCTCCCAGATGGAAAACCCCACACCTGGAAAACCCCACACCTGTCCCAGGTAAGGCACCTCGCCCTCCCAGATGGAAAACCCCACACCTGTCCCAGGTAAGGCACCTCGCCCTCCCAGATGGAAAACCCCACACCTGGAAAACCCCACACCTGTCCCAGGTAAGGTTCCCAGCCCTCCCAGATGGAAGACCCCACACCTGTCCCAGGTAAGGTACCCAGCCCTCCCAGATGGAAGACCCCACACCTGTCCCAGGTAAGGCACCCGGCCCTCCCAGATTTAAAACCCAACACCTGGAAAACCCCACACCTGTCCCAGGTAAGGTACCCAGCCCTGCCAGATAGAAAACCCCACACCTGTCCCAGGTAAGGCACCTGGCCTTCCTGGATGGAAAACCCCACACCTGGAAAACCCCACACCTGTCCCAGGTAAGGCACCCAGCCTTCCTAGATGGAAAACCCCACACCTGGAAAACCCCACACCTGTCCCAGGTAAGGCACCTGGCCCTCCCAGCTGGAAACCCCCACACCTGTCCCATGTAAGGCTCCTGGGTGGAAAACCCCACACCTGTCCCAGGTAAGGCACCTGGCCCTCCCAGATGGAAAACCCCACACCTGGAAAATCCCACACTTGTCTCAGGTAAGGCACCTGGCCCTCCTAGATTGAAAACCCCACACCTGTCCCATGTAAGGCTCCTGGGTGGAAAACACCACACCTGTCTCAGGTAAGGCACCTGGCCTTCCTGGATGGAAAAACCCACACCTGTCCCAGGTAAGGTACCTAGACCTACCGGATGGAAAAACCCACACTTGTTTCAATATACCTTAACAGTGACATTTTCCTTACTTTCAAAATACATGGAATTGGTCACATTTTTCTGTATATTTTGTGTAATATTAGGGAAAATGTAGGTAAGCAATACTAAAAGAAAATCAAATTTGTTGAATCTCCTCATTATCTTATGCATGCCAAACAATTATAGACATGAGAAAATGACAATTTTTCTTTGGCAAATTATTATTGGACCACAAACAAAGAAAGTATCATCTTGATACTGTCTCAATATTTAGCATCTCACTATTGTGTTAAGATTTTGCAACTTTTCTTTCCTAACAGAAGCGTACACGGGAGAGACTTGTGAACCTGCTGAACGTGTACGGTCAGAGTCGGCAGAACATTGAGCTGAGGACGAGCTCGTCTGTAAGTAGCCACACTCCATCCATGTGCACTCTCCTTTAACAGCACTATTTTTGCATCTCATATGGCTTAATTCACACATGGTTTCACGACTATTTCCTTGAGTAGAGTCACGTATTGTTCACTTATCGTTATTGCTACATATTTCTCTGCAGTAATCTGCAGTAACTCTTAGCTATATGGTAAGCTAACACGTCTTTATCTTCTGTCATAGGAGACTACTATAAATAAGGTAAACAAAGCCGCCAGTGTTCTGTGCCTGGTTTGCTGACCACTGCTTGTGTTGGCACTTAAGCCCCAGAAATCATCATCAATACTTATAAGTCATGAACCAATGTCTAAACTGCATTCAGAGACCATATGCCAAGTATCAAGAAATAATTTCTTTTCAAAATGATTTCTTTTTGTCGCCATATTGGTGACCTATTAATGATAAGCAATGACCCGACTGTGGGGATCCACTTTGTGTGTATTTAGCTGAAATTGTCCTCCCAGCATGCACCAGAGTGGCATGGCGATAGACAGGAATTTACCCATCAGTGAAGGAATTCTAAATTATATCGTATAACTGCAAAGAAATCTGGAAAGTCTGGAAGCAGTTTGGAATGGGGATTATTTTTTTGCCAAATTTTGACTTCTCGTATACGTGTCTCTAACCTCCTGATCCAAGATTGTGTATTCAAATGTTCTTAAAAGAAATAGAATGATAAGTTAACATGCATGAGGAATGTATTTAATGACATTACTTGCGAAAATTCAGATGTAAATTTTATTAAACCTACATTACAAATACATGGTGTCCAAATTGAGATTGACCCAGCATTTAAAAAGCTTGGAAAGATGAGCACACTGCAACTGCTAATATTCACAGAAAACAGGAAATATTCCATGGTTTACATGGTAAAGACTTAATTTCTTATTCACTAATGGATATCTTAGTGCTAGAATGCATGAAATCATTGTTCCATTTGAGTCAACCATAATCATAACTAATATTTTGGCTACCTAATATTTTGGTACAGTTGCAGAGTGTAGCATTATGCCAAAAATTAACTCTTAAAAAAAATGTCTAAATGGTTTCTGTTTTAAGTCCCTCTGTATATATTCCTAAATATTTGTGTCATATTCATGTTTCATTTAGAGTAACACAAAATGACAATCTGAAGAAAATTAATGGCATAAGAACATAATATGTTGTGAAGATACTGACCACATCTCTTGCTAATCAGATGTGTGTGTGTGTGGGGGGGGGTTGAGTGTGTGTGTGTGTGTGTGTGTGTGTGGAAGCCTCTGGGTGCCAAGTATTATGCTTATCTTGGCAAATATTGGTTAATGAGTGGGCAGTTTTTTACCTTTACTCATAATACAGGAATTAAAGGTGAATTAAGAAAAATAGAGAATAGTGCTGCATAAAAATCTGTTTTTGAGGTTGGTGTGGAATTCATTCTAGTTAAAGGACGGAAGGAGGATTTTTATATATTTGTCAACATGTGACAACTTACAGCATGTGTTTGAGCCTTTTATTTTTCTTATAAATGCTTGTTACGGTATGTCTATAAATAACATTAATATCATAATAATCATATCAGATACCTACCAGTGCTCCTCTTCTGTTTGATTCCTTATTAAACCCATATTATATAAAGGTGTAGCATATATGCATATCATGTATCCATTTCACCTTCTGTTTGTTCATTGGATTCCTGTCAAAATGTGAATATCTACTACCAGTCTTATCAGAGACTCAGAGACAAAATATTAGGAGAGGAACTGATGTGAGTTATAGAGATGGTTACTTTTGTATGTAATAGAAAGGGTTTGTGTGTACTTCAGGTGATATTCAGCCAGTCAAGCGACACCATGGAGAGACAGGCAAGCAAGAGCACCAGCAGCGAGGAGCCATCCCTCAACGACGGCATGCCAGGTCAGACCACACACAGATGTGTCTAAGGCTTACTGTAATGGGGAGAAAAAATAACTCAGGCTTACTGTAACAGGGAGATAAGATAACTCAGGCTTACTGTAATGGGGAGATAAGATAACTCAGGTTGACTGTAACGGGGAGAAAAGATAACTCAGGCTTACTGTAATGGGGAGGAAAGATAACTCAGGCTTAGTGTGACGGGGAGAAAATATAACTCAGGCTTACTGTAATAGGGAGAAAAGATAACTCAGGCTTACTGTAATAGGGAGAAAAGATAACTAAGGCTTACTGTAATGTGGAGATAAGATAACTCAGGCTTACTGTAATGGGGAGAAAAGATAACTCAGGCTTACTGTAATGGGGAGATAAGATAACTCAGGCTTACTGTAATGGGCAGAAAAGATAACTCAGGCTTACTGTATTGGGGAGAAAAGATAACTCAGGCTTACTGTAATGTGGAGAAAAGATAACTCAGGCTTAGTGTGACGGGGAGAAAAGATAACTCAGGCTTACTGTAACGGGGAGAAAAGATATCTCAGGCTTACTGTAATGGGGAGAAAGATAACTCAGGCTTACTGTATTGGGGAGAAAAGATAGCTCAGGCTTACTGTAACAGGGAGAAAGATAACTCAGGCTTACTGTATTGGAGGAAAAGATAACTCAGGCTTACTGTATTGGGGAGAAAAGATAACTCAGGCTTACTGTAACAGGGAGAAAGATAACTCAGGCTTACTGTATTGGAGGAAAAGATAACTCAGGCTTACTGTATTGGAGGAAAAGATAACTCAGGCTTACTGTAACAGGGAGAAAAGATAACTCAGGTTGACTCTAACGGGGAGAAAAGATAACTCAGGCTTACTGTAATGGGGAGAAAAGATAACTCAGGCTTAGTGTGACAGGGAGTAAAGATGACTCAGGCTTACTGTAACGGGGAGAAAAGATAACTCAGGCTTACTGTAACAGGGAGTAAAGATGACTCAGGCTTACTGTAATGGGGAGATATGATAACTCAGGCTTACTGTAATGGGGAGATAAGATAACTCGGGCTTACTGTAAAGAGGAGTAAAGATAACTCAGGCTTACTGTAATGTGGAGAAAAGATAACTCAGGTTGACTGTAATGGGGAGATAAGATAACTCAGGCTTACTGTAACGAGGAGAAAAGATAACTCAGGCTTACTGTAACAGGGAGAAAAGATAACTCAGGCTTACTGTAACGGGGAGAAAAGATAACTCAGACTTACTGTAATGGGGAGAAAATTGAATGATGGATGTCCCAAAAATAAACCTGATCAAGCCTGTATTTTAAGATACATTTCTTGAATAATTTATACTGGTGGAAACTGGTGGAAGAATATTAGCCCGGCTTCTTATGATGTGTGTTACAGGCCCAAGGTTATGATATCAGCCCTACCTTCCCAGGTTATGATATCAGCCCGGCCTCCCAAGTTAAAAATATCAGCCCAGCCTCCAAAGGTTACGGTATCAGCCCAGCCCCCCAAGGTTACGATATCAGCTCAGCCCCCCAAGGTTACGATATCAGCTCCAGCCCCCCAAGGTTACGATATCAGCTCCAGCCCCCCAAGGTTACGATATCAGCTCCAGCCTCCCAAGGTTACGGTATCAGCTCCAGCCCCCCAAGGTTACGATATCAGCTCCAGCCCCCCAAGGTTACGATATCAGCTCCAGTCCCCCAAGGTTACGATATCAGCTCCAGCCTCCCAAGGTTACGATATCAGCCCAGTCTCCAAAGGTTATGATATCAGCCCTGATTCCCAAGGGAAAAATATCAGCCTAGCCTTCAAAGGTTACGATATCAGCCCAGCTCCCCATGGTTACGATACCAGCCCAGACCCCCATGGTTATGATATATCAGTGCAGCCTTTTACTAATGTCTGATGTGTATTACAGGAGATGACAGCAGCATCGGGCAGCAGCTGAGAGTGTTTGACTTCCTGGATGCTGAACTGGACAACTACATGGTCAGTGTCACATCGCTGTACAAAATATCTCGTCAGCGTACATTGCACATGCTGAGTAATCTAGTCATGGTACATTGCACATGCTGAGTAATCTAGTCATGGTACATTGCAAATGTTGAGTAATCTCGTCATGGTACATTGCACATGCTGAGTAATCTAGTCATGGTACATTGCACATGCTGAGTAATATAGTCATGGTACATTGCACATGCAGAGTAATCTAGTCATGGTACATTGCACATGCTGAGTAATCTAGTCATGGTACATTGCACATGCTGAGTAATATAGTCATGGTACATTGCACATGCAGAGTAATCTAGTCATGGTACATTGCACATGCTGAGTAATCTAGTCATGGTACATTGCACATGCTGAGTAATATAGTCATGGTACATTGCACATGCTGAGTAATCTAGTCATGGTACATTGCGCAGTCTAAGTACATATCTACCAGAAGCTCTGCAGATTATGGCACAGATATAAAGTAATGGAGGATGTATGATTGTGCCTTTCAGATGGATGGGGACCAGTTCAACCAGGGTCTGTTACAGCATAGCCGGGAGGACTCGGGAGACAAGGATATCATCAGTCCTCCCAGCAGCCCCACCCACGAGTCGTCAGACGACGAGGTAACACTGCCACCTACTGGCCACTTAAAACATCAACCAAAAATATCATCATATCCTAAATGCAAGGGAAAAAGAATCAAGTTCCTAAAAATAGTGTAGTATATCAATTGAACCAATGAAAATAGGTTCAGAATTAGTTACACAAATTAATAAATTAAAGTTATAGACTTCATATTGCCTAAAAAGACTAAAAAGAACAAGAAGTGATACAAATATGTATTTGTAACTGATGTCCGTATTTGTTAAAATATGTTGTGTTTGTCTTCAGGCTCAGAGCGTGAGTCCTGTTGAGGACTATACACTGCAGGACCTGGCCACATCCTCCACCATAACCCTGCAGAACACACTGATGATGGACACCCACGGCCGCAGGAACTCCATGTCTGGCTCCTCGTATGTATATCCTACCACCCTCCATGTCTGGCTTCTCGTATGTATATCCTACCACCCTCCATGTCTGGCTCCTCGTATATATATCCTACCACCCTCCATGTCTGGCTCCTCGTACGAATATCCTACCACCCTCCATGTCTGGCTCCTCGTATGTATATCCTACCACCCTCCATGTCTGGCTCCTCGTACGTATATCCTACCACCCTCCATGTCTGGCTTCTCATATGTATATCCTACCACCCTCCATGTCTGGCTCCTCGTATGTATATCCTACCACCCTCCATGTCCGGTTCCTCGTATGTATATCCTACCACCCTCCATGTCTGGCTCCTCGTATGTATATCCTACCACCCTCCATGTCTGGCTCCTCGTATGTATATCCTACCACCCTCCATGTCTGGCTCCTCGTATGTATATCCTACCACCCTCCATGTCCGGTTCCTCGTATGTATATCCTACCACCCTCCATGTCTGGCTCCTCGTATGTATATCCTACCACCCTCCATGTCTGGCTCCTCGTATGTATATCCTACCACCCTCCATGTCTGGCTTCTCATATGTATATCCTACCACCCTCCATGTCTGGCTCCTCGTATGTATATCCTACCACCCTCCATGTCCGGTTCCTCGTATGTATATCCTACCACCCTCCATGTCTGGCTCCTCGTATGTATATCCTACCACCCTCTATGTCTGGCTCCTCGTATGAATATCCTACCACCCTCCATGTCTGGCTCATCATATGTATATCCTACCACCCTCCATGTCCGGCTCCTCGTATGTATATCCTACCACCCTCCATGTCTGGCTCCTCGTATGTATATCCTACCACCCTCCATGTCTGGCTCCTCGTATGTATATCCTACCACCCTCCATGTCTGGCTCCTCGTATGTATATCCTACCACCCTCCATGTCTAGTTCCTAGTACATACAATCTACCACCCTCCATGTCCGGTTCCTAGTACATACAATCTACCACCCTCCATGTCCGGTTCCTAGTATATACATTCTACCACCCTCCATGTCCGGTTCCTAGTACATACAATCTACCACCCTCCATGTCCGGTTCCTAGTATATACATTCTATCACCCTCCATGTCCAGTTCCTAGTATGTATATCCTATCATCTCACCCACCATGTCTCGTCTTCTGGGAGCTTTCATTTTGTTTGCTAGAACTCTGCATATTTTCAAATATAATATTATAAAATTTTGAAATAAGCATAAAATACTTCAGAAAGTGTTTAATCAAGGGTTGAGACTATCATACCAGAAAAACATGAAAAATACGTTGAATTTTAATTTTGTTCATCACGTCTAGGCTGGAATTTCACTGAAATTAATATTGATATAGAGTTCACTGAGATTCAATGTAATGCCAAATGCCTGTTTGATGTTGTGCATGCAGTGCTGTTAGGGCACACGGCCGGGCCTGGACCAGGTAAGGCATCTGTGGTGGCAACATATAGGGTTGGCAAAGGGTCATGCATTTGGTAATGTCAACTTGTTAAATCCTTAATAACAGTGTCCATTGTTTTTGTTCACTTCTAGTCATTGTATTCACAAACTGCTCAGGTAAATAGCATCCAGTATAACTCCTGTATAATATTCCACAAAGCAAATAGAGGTAAAGTTAGATATACCCCTCACATATATGTACCTCTACCCCCTGAAAGAGAGGCAGAATACAGTGATAGGTAACTCTGGTGACAGATAGGGCAATATTGTCTGACAGATAAGCCTCCCTGGTGACAGATAACTTGCCATGACCCTGGTGACAGATATGACACCTTGGTGACAGAAAAGCCTCTCTGGTGACAGATAACTTACCCTGGTGACAGATAAGCCACCTTGGTGACTGATAAGCCACCTTGGTGACTGATAAGCTGCCTTGGTGACAGATAAGCCACCTTGGTGACTGATAAGCCACCTTGGTGACTGATAAGCTGCCTTGGTGACTGATAAGCCACCTTGGTGACTGATAAGCTGCCTTGGTGACAGATAAGCCACCTTGGTGATAAAAACGCCTCTCTGGTGACAGAAAAGCCACCCAGATGACAGATAAGCCTATTGAGAGAAAAGCCTCCCTGGTGAAAGAAAAGCCATTTTGATTTGTTCTAGGCACAGTATACACAGTGATCAGAGTGACCCGGACATCTCGGATATGAGCCCCGGCCATTCCTCCCCAAGCTTCCCCAATATGGCCGTCGTCAGCATTCAGAGCGACGAAATCGAGGACGTCTGGCGCAGCCACGTGCATCGCATCATGACAGACCACAGCGCCACCTATGGTGTCAACACCTTCCACCTCTTTGCTAGACTCTTCCATGTAAGTCATGATAGATATTGTCCCAGTCCTTCAAATAACAAACAGTCTCCAATATTTTGGGTTAAGTAATATTATTATCAGATTAATGGAAGGATGTCTGCATTTATAGTCTGGCATATGTGTTTTCAGGAGACTTTAGTAATGCTATGATCTGGCGTATGTGTTTTCAGGAGACTTAAGTTATGTTAAGATCTTGCATATGTGTTTTCAGTTGACTTAAAGTTTATTAATGTAATGATCTGGCGTATGTGTTTTCAGGAGACTTAAGTAATGATATGATCTGGCGTATGTGTTTTCAGGAGACTTAAGTTATGTTAAGATCTTGCATATGTGTTTTCAGTTGACTTAAAGTTTATTAATGTTATGATCTGGCGTATGTGTTTTCAGGAGACTTTAGTAATGTTATGATCTGGCATATGTGTTTTCAGGAGACTTAAAGTTTATTAATGTTATGATCTGGCGTATGTGTTTTCAGGAGACTTTAGTAATGTTATGATCTGGCGTATGTGTTTTCAGGAGACATTAGTAATGTTATAATCTGGCGTATGTGTTTTCAGGAGACATTAGTAATGCTATGATCTGGCGTATGTGTTTTCAGGAGACTTAAGTAATGCTATGATCTGGCGTATGTGTTTTCATGAGACTTTAGTAATGTTATAATCTGGTGTATGTGTTTTCATGAGACTTTAGTAATGCTATGATCTGGCGTATGTGTTTTCAGGAGACTTAAGTAATGCTATGATCTGGTGTATGTGTTTTCATGAGACTTTAGTAATGTTATAATCTGGTGTATGTGTTTTCATGAGACTTTAGTAATGTTATGATCTGGCGTATGTGTTTTCAGTAGACTTTAGTAATGTTATAATCTGGCGTATGTGTTTTCAGGAGACCCAGAGGAAGCTGCAGACGCTCACGAAGGAAGCTTGTTACTTCCTGTCCAGAATAGAATTCGTCAAGTCCCTGGCAAACCAACTCTGTATCCTTCTCTGGCAATCCAACGCTGTAACCAGCAGTAAAGCTCACACTGTGTCCAGCAGTAACATATACAGCAATCATGTTAATTTGTGCCAGAAATGTCGTCAGTCAAGTAGTCACTACATAGTTATTATCAATAATTGAGGAAGTAAACACATATGATATGCACACTGATTACTTTTATTACAAAATTAATATGAGTAGGCAGGAGTTGTTTATTTTGTTTCCTTAATCAGTTCCGTAGGCAGTGTGTTGGATCTTCTGAACTCCGTCATCTGCTGTCCACTCATCTACACTGACATGGAAGCTGTTAGTACTTTCCTATTTATTATAGAATTTAATAATAATATATAATAATAATAATGATTTATATAGCGCTATATCAGACCAGGTCTGCTCAGAGCGCTTAATCATTAATTTCACCCATCTTGTAATATTAAATCACTCTTATTACATTTTACTACTTCCATATTTTAATAATTGAAATTGTCTTTTGTTTAAAGATTTGTCGAAAATAAATCCCATGCAAACTTTAGATTAAGTCAATAAAATTCCATAAAAATGGGACCAGTTTGTACAAATTGCATGATATTGTTATCTGCCATTGTTGATGGTATTATGATCTGTTCCAGCTGAGTGCATGTAAGTTGGTGGAGGCTCACCGCTTCATCGTATCCGACATCCATGAGAACTACGAGACGTATCTTATGAAGAAAGACCAAGCTGCAGAGGTACGCCAACCATTCCCTCTTGCTCTATCTTAAGGGTTGCTATGCGGCTTGCTCAGGAGTGGTTTTGCTGGAACTTATTATGCTTTCCACCGCAATAGAAAAAATTGAGAAATCAGCTCATCTGCAAGATTTTTTAGTTCCATGTTGATATGGATGGAGGTATTCACGTTTTAGGAGAAAAATATTTCAATCTTTTTTATAATCTTTCTCTTCAAAATAGTTCTCTTCAATATAGACCTTTTTGTTTGAATAAATCTGCAGAATAAACCTGGTATTTAGGTGAGGTGGATATTTGAGTACCTTAATAATCAATAAGATTAAAAATGTACGATTTTCCTCCTTTTGTGGTTTTTATCCCTTTGGCAAAATTGGCAAAACATAGCATAACAGCCCTAAATTTCTACCCTGTTCAACTATTGCTATATACTTAGGGTGCTGCGGTCTCCGACCAGTATTTCACCAGGGGATGCTAAGACACCAATATTTAGTTACAAACAAATGTTGCAAATAGAGGAAAGCTGAGGATGTTTATATACTGGTTGGCTTGGTTGCAGGTGTTGGATGGTCTGAAGTCGGCCATTAAGCTGCAGTCTCTAGGGGAGACAGTGGGGGATGTTGGAGCTGAGAAGATAGAGCTCGCCATGTGCTGGTCCCTTTATCATCTCCTCTACCAGTTCCTGCAGATGTTTGAGGCATACACTAAACTTCTCACCAGTCTCGTCAATGTGTCCAAACCCCCAGAGGTACGTACCTGTCCTTCATCTGCCTTCATCCGCCTTCATCCACCTTCCTCTGCCTTTATCCCTTCACCCACCTTCTTCAACCTTTATCCCTTCATCTGCATTCAACCACCTTCCTCTGCCTTTATCCCTTCACCCACCTTCCTCTGCCTTTATCCCTTCACCCACCTTCTTTAAACTTTATCCCTTCATCTGCCTTCATCCACCTTCATTCACCTTCCTCTGCCTTTATCCCTTCACCCACCTTCTTTAAACTTTATCCCTTCATCTGCCTTCATCCACCTTCCTCTGCCTTTATCCCTTCACCCACCTTCTTTAAACTTTATCCCTTCATCTGCCTTCATCCACCTTCCTCTGCCTTTATCCCTTCAGCCACCTCTATCCACCTCTCTTTATATATTTAATATGACTAGAAATGACCGTTTTAAACAGAAATGTTTTTGGCTTCAGGTTCTGGATTTGTCTGAGACGATAATCCGTCTAAGGGATGAGCTTCACAAGGCTCAGCGCGAGGTCGACCTGGACCAGGACTGCCCCTTCATCGCAGACTTCGAGGCCATCAGTCGGCAAGACGCAGAGAACCTCCTCATAGACTTCATCAGCGGCGATAACCTCAACCGAGCCATCCACGCCATGAGGAACCTCAGGTAATACACTACATCTGCCCTACTGACATCCCTCCCTTCTGAATGGCCATCTGCCCCATGAGGAACCTCAGGTAATACACTACATCTGCCCTACTAACATCCCTCCCTCCTGAATGGCCATCTGCCCCATGAGGAACCTCAGGTAATACACTACATCTGCCCTACTGACATCCCTCCCTTCTGAATGGCCATCCACGCCATGAGGAACCTCAGGTAATACACTACATCTGCCCTACTGACGTCCCTCCCTTCTGAATGGCCATCCACGCCATGAGGAACCTCAGGTAATACACTACATCTGCCCTACTGACATCCCTCCCTTCTGAATGGCCATCTGCCCCATGAGGAACCTCAGGTAAGACACTACATCTGCCCTACTGACATCCCTCCCTTCTGAATGGCCATCTGTACCGTGAGGAACCTCAGGTAATACACTACATCTGCCCTACTGACATCCCTCCCTTCTGAATGGCCATCTGCCCCATGAGGAACCTCAGGTAATACACTACATCTGCCCTACTGACATCCCTCCCTTCTGAATGGCCATCCACGCCATGAGGAACCTCAGGTAATACACTACATCTGCCCTACTGACATCCCTCCCTTCTGAATGGCCATCTGCCCCATGAGGAACCTCAGGTAATACACTACATCTGCCCTACTGACATCCCTCCCTTCTGAATGGCCATCTGCCCCGTGTGGAACCTCAGGTAGTACACTACATCTGCCCTACTGACATCCCTCCCTTCTGAATGGCCATCCACGCCATGAGGAACCTCAGGTAATACACTACATCTGCCCTACTGACATCCCTCCCTTCTGAATGGCCATCTGCCACATGAGGAACCTCAGGTAATACACTACATCTGCCCTACTGACATCCCTCCCTTCTGAATGGCCATCCACGCCATGAGGAACCTCAGGTAATACACTACATCTGCCCTACTGACATTCCTCCCTTCTGAATGGCCATCTGCCCCGTGAGGAACCTCAGGTAATACACTACATCTGCCCTACTGACATCCCTCCCTTCTGAATGGCCATCTGCCCCATGAGGAACCTCAGGTAGTACACTACATCTGCCCTACTGACATCCCTCCCTCCTGAATGGCCATCTGCCCCATGAGGAACCTCAGGTAGTACACTACATCTGCCCTACTGACATCCCTCCCTTCTGAATGGCCATCTGCCCCATGAGGAACCTCAGGTAATACACTACATCTGCCCCACTGACATCCCTCCCTTCTGAATGGCCATCTGCCCCATGAGGAACCTCAGGTAATACACTACATCTGCCCCACTGACATCCCTCCCTCCTGAATGGCCATCTGCACCATGAGGAACCTCAGGTAATACACTACATCTGCCCTACTGACATCCCTCCCTTCTGAATGGCCATCCACGCCATGAGGAACCTCAGGTAATACACTACATCTGCCCCACTGACATCCCTCCCTCCTGAATGGCCATCCGCGCCATGAGGAACCTCAGGTAATACACTACATCTGCCCCACTGACATCCCTCCCTTCTGAATGGCCATCCACGCCATGAGGAACCTCAGGTAATACACTACATCTGCCCCACTGACATCCCTCCCTTCTGAATGGCCATCCACGCCATGAGGAACCTCAGGTAATACACTACATCTGCCCTACTGACATCCCTCCCTCCTGAATGGCCATCCGCGCCATGAGGAACCTCAGGTAATACACTACATCTGCCCTACTGACATCCCTCCCTTCTGAATGGCCATCTGCCCCATGAGGAACCTCAGGTAATACACTACATCTGCCCCACTGACATCCCTCCCTTCTGAATGGCCATCTGCCCCATGAGGAACCTCAGGTAATACACTACATCTGCCCCACTGACATCCCTCCCTTCTGAATGGCTATCTGCACCATGAGGAACCTCAGGTAATACACTACATCTGCCCTACTGACATCCCTCCCTCCTGAATGGCCATCCGCGCCATGAGGAACCTCAGGTAATACACTACATCTGCCCTACTGACATCCCTCCCTTCTGAATGGCCATCCACGCCATGAGGAACCTCAGGTAATACACTACATCTGCCCCACTGACATCCCTCCCTTCTGAATGGCCATCTGCCCCATGAGGAACCTCAGGTAATACACTACATCTGCCCCACTGACATCCCTCCCTTCTGAATGGCTATCTGCACCATGAGGAACCTCAGGTAATACACTACATCTGCCCTACTGACATCCCTCCCTTCTGAATGGCCATCCACGCCATGAGGAACCTCAGGTAATACACTACATCTGCCCTACTGACATCCCTCCCTCCTGAATGGCCATCCGCGCCATGAGGAACCTCAGGTAATACACTACATCTGCCCTACTGACATTCCTCCCTTCTGAATGGCCATCTGCCCCATGAGGAACCTCAGGTAGTACACTACATCTGCCCCACTGACATCCCTCCCTTCTGAATGGCCATCCGCGCCATGAGGAACCTCAGGTAATACACTACATCTGCCCTACTGACATTCCTCCCTTCTGAATGGCCATCTGCCCCATGAGGAACCTCAGGTAATACACTACATCTGCCCCACTGACATCCCTCCCTTCTGAATGGCCATCTGCCCCATGAGGAACCTCAGGTAATACACTACATCTGCCCTACTGACATCCCTCCCTTGTGAATGGCCATCTGCCCCATGAGGAACCTCAGGTAGTACACTACACCTGCCCCACTGACGTCCCTCCCTTCTGAATGGCCATCTGCCCCGTGAGGAACCTCAGGTAATACACTACATCTGCCCTACTGATTTCCCTCCCTTCTGAATGGCCATCTGCCCTGTGAGGAACCTCAGGTAGTACACTACATCTGCCCTACTGATATCCCTCCCTTCTGAATGGCCCTCCGCGCCATAAGGAACCTCAGGTAATACACTACATCTGCCCCCACTGACATCCCTCCCTCCTGAATGGCCATCTGCCCCATGAGGAACCTCAGATAATACACTACATCTGCCCCACTGACATCCCTCTCTTCTGAATGGCCATCTGCCCCATAAGGAACCTCAGGTAATACACTACATCTGCCCCACTGACATCCCTCCCTTCTGAATGGCCATCTGCACCGTGAGGAACCTCAGGTAATACACTACATCTGCCCTACTGACATCCCTCCCTTCTGAATGGCCATCCACGCCATGAGGAACCTCAGGTAATACACTACACCGGCCCTACTGACATCCCTCCCTTCTGAATGGCCCTCCGCGCCATGAGGAACCTCAGGTAATACACTACATCTGCCCCCACTGACATCCCTCCCTTCTGAATGGCCCTCCGCGCCATAAGGAACCTCAGGTAAGACACTACATCTGCCCCCACTGACATCCCTCCCTCCTGAATGGCCATCTGCCCCATGAGGAACCTCAGGTAATACACTACATCTGCCCTACTGACATCCCTCCCTTCTGAATGGCCATCTGCCCCATGAGGAACCTCAGGTAATACACTACATCTGCCCTACTGACATCCCTCCCTTCTGAGTGGCCATCCACGCCATGAGGAACCTCAGGTAATACACTACATCTGCCCTACTGACATCCCTCCCTTCTGAATGGCCATCTGCCCCGTGAGGAACCTCAGGTAATACACTACATCTGCCCTACTGACATCCCTCCCTTCTGAATGGCCATCTGCCCCGTGAGGAACCTCAGGTAATACACTACATCTGCCCTACTGACATCCCTCCTTCCTGAATGGCCATCTGCCCCATGAACCTCAGGTAATACACTACATCTGCCCTACTGACATCCCTCCCTTCTGAATGGCCATCCACGCCATGAGGAACCTCAGGTAGTACACTACATCTGCCCTACTGACGTCCCTCCCTTCTGAATGGCCATCTGCCCCTTGAGGAACCTCAGGTAATACACTACATCTGCCCTACTGACATCCCTCCCTTCTGAATGGCCATCTGCCCCATGAACCTCAGGTAATACACTACATCTGCCCTACTGACATCCCTCCCTTCTGAATGGCCATCCACGCCATGAGGAACCTCAGGTAGTACACTACATCTGCCCTACTGACGTCCCTCCCTTCTGAATGGCCATCTGCCCCTTGAGGAACCTCAGGTAGTACACTACATCTGCCCTACTGACATCCCTCCCTTCTGAATGGCCATCTGCACCATGAGGAACCTCAGGTAATACACTACATCTGCCCTACTGACATCCCTCCCTTCTGAATGGCCATCCACGCCATGAGGAACCTCAGGTAGTACACTACATCTGCCCTACTGACGTCCCTCCCTGCTGAATGGCCATCTGCCCCTTGAGGAACCTCAGGTAATACACTACATCTGCCCTACTGACATCCCTCCCTTCTGAATGGCCATCTGCCCCATGAACCTCAGGTAATACACTACATCTGCCCTACTGACATCCCTCCCTTCTGAATGGCCATCCACGCCATGAGGAACCTCAGGTAGTACACTACATCTGCCCTACTGACGTCCCTCCCTTCTGAATGGCCATCTGCCCCTTGAGGAACCTCAGGTAGTACACTACATCTGCCCTACTGACATCCCTCCCTTCTGAATGGCCATCTGCACCATGAGGAACCTCAGGTAATACACTACATCTGCCCTACTGACATCCCTCCCTTCTGAATGGCCATCCACGCCATGAGGAACCTCAGGTAGTACACTACATCTGCCCTACTGACGTCCCTCCCTTCTGAATGGCCATCTGCCCCTTGAGGAACCTCAGGTAGTACACTACATCTGCCCTACTGACATCCCTCCCTTCTGAATGGCCATCTGCACCATGAGGAACCTCAGGTAATACACTACATCTGCCCTACTGACATCCCTCCCTTCTGAATGGCCATCTGCCCCGTGAGGAACCTCAGGTAATACACTACATCTGCCCTACTGACATCCCTCCCTTCTGAATGGCCATCTGCCCCGTGAGGAACCTCAGGTAATACACTACATCTGCCCTACTGACATCCCTCCCTTCTGAATGGCCATCTGCACCATGAGGAACCTCAGGTAATACACTACATCTGCCCTACTGACATCCCTCCCTTCTGAATGGCCATCCACGCCATGAGGAACCTCAGGTAATACACTACATCTGCCCTACTGACATCCCTCCCTTCTGAATGGCCATCTGCACCATGAGGAACCTCAGGTAATACACTACATCTGCCCTACTGACATCCCTCCCTTCTGAATGGCCATCTGCCCCATGAGGAACCTCAGGTAGTACACTACATCTGCCCTACTGACGTCCCTCCCTTCTGAATGGCCATCCGCGCCATAAGGAACCTCCTTACATCTGCCGTGCTCAAACCTTCCCCTCTGAATGGACAAGATTCTCTACCAGGTGAAAGGCAAGATTGAGGACAAAAATTGAATGCTTTGTTAATAGAATGCCAGAATTGTAGACAGGAAATTTTGTGAAATAATTAACCCACAACCATTTCAACCAGGGAACCATTTCAGGTCTGATCAACTTACCAGCTTTTTAGATTTTTATATTTGTGTTTGAAATGAGAAGAATAAAATTACAAATGATTGAATGTTGTAGACGACTTTTCCCTGGGGATATGTTCGGAGTGAATCCATCTGATGAAGTTGAAGGCCTTCTGTTCCTGTACTGTAAAAGCCAAGCTGAGAATAAGCCAGGTACATATTATTTCCAATCCTGCATGTCCTAATCCTGCATGTCAGTAACTATAGACTGAGAATAGGCCAGGTACGTATCATTCCCATGTCCTAATCCTGCATGTCCGAATCCTGCATGTCAGTAACTATAGACTGAGAATAGGCCAGGTACGTATCATTCCCATGTCCTAATCCTGCATGTCTTAATCCTGCATGTCAGTAACTATAGACTGAGAATAGGCCAGGTACGTATCATTCCCATGTCCTAATCCTGCATGTCTTAATCCTGCATGTCAGTAACTATAGACTGAGAATAGGCCAGGTACGTATCATTCCCATGTCCTAATCCTGCATGTCCTAGTCTTCTATGTCCTAGTCTTCTATGTCCTACATGTAAGCTATGACAAGTGTTTTCAATGTTGCTGTTTCAGGAGTGATGGCGATCACTAAGTGGGACTATGATCTGAGTGAGGTCCGCATGCGGGTGATTGAGGTCCGGATCCAGCTCTCCAAGCTACCACAGATACCAGAGCCCATGTCTCCAGGACCTGTCCAATCTGCCGGCACAGGGGCGTCAGGTACTCAGGTACCACCTCGCACACCTCCACCACGGTCACCCGCCTCTCCATCACCCTCAGTGGCGACCTCTGTGGCCACCACCAGCAGCGTAGTTCCACCTCTGAGCCCAACGCAGAGGTCTGCCAGTCCATCAGCATGCAGTATCAACCTGCCAACAGGTGGCAGTAGTTCCCCCATCCCCATAGTGATGACGAATGCTGCCGGTGCTACCCCTCCGATCTCAGCAGCCAGCCTCACCATGGTCCCCATACCTCTCATGGAAGTCGACCTGGAGGACCTGGATGTCGAGGACCTGCCCCGGGAATCCAGCTCTCTCTAAACAGATACCTTGATAGAGAAAATAGAGCTATCCCTAAATGGACACCTTGATATGGAGAATAGAGCTATCTCTAAACAGACATCTAAATATAGAGAATCTAGCTCTCTCTTAATAGACACCTTGATGTGGAGAATAGACCTATCTCTAAACGGACATCTAAATATAGAGAATCTAGCTCTCTCTTAATAGACACCTTGAGTGGAGAATAGACCTATCTCTGAACGGACATCTTGATGTGATGAATCTTTCTAAATAGACTAATCTTAAAAAGAAAAATTGTCAAAAAAGGAATTAAATATTTAATTTATTTGACACTATAAAATTAATTTGTTGAATTTTAAAAAGCTCCTTCCTCATTTCTCTAAAGCAATAAATGTAATCAGACAGCAAATTAATTTACCATTTAAAGCACCAGTTTATAATGTGCAATGATAAAAAGGTGAATCTTGATATTTAAAATTAGCCTTGCAAATATTGTGACAACCAAGCGTGGACAAGTTGATTGTAGTTTGTATCAGTGATAAGGTTATATTAGTTATGTTGGTTATGACCCTTCTCACTTGATGTTTGTAATATGGGGTTTATGTTTTGACACTGGAAGAGGTTTAGTACCTTACAAAGTCAGTATTAATCTGGTGATAGATAATTGACAGGTGATAGACAGACCAGACAATAAGACTTGCTCTTCAGCCAACAAGTGTTTATGTTTGATTATGTGCCATTATACTTTATTTTGTGCTTAAATGGTCGGTACTGAACTGCCAGAGAACATGTCAATCCTTTTCCAGAGCAAAGATGAAAATTTAATTATCTTCTTTAAGGTTGAGCATAGACATACTAATTTAAGAACAACTTATGTAAACATTTTGTTGATTTTGTAATCCATGTAGCTCAGACAGCCAGAATACACTGATTGAAAGACAGCCAGCCAGAATATAGAGCTTGAAAGTTACTTCTTTTAGAGCATGTTACATAGTTGACA
Organism: Amphiduros pacificus; assembly: GCA_949316495.1. Classification (NCBI taxonomy): domain Eukaryota; kingdom Metazoa; phylum Annelida; class Polychaeta; order Phyllodocida; family Hesionidae; genus Amphiduros; species Amphiduros pacificus. Next base: position 10,775,603 of record OX439008.1, read on the forward strand.
TGGGGTTCCTGGAATGGAGTCACATCCAGGCAAAAGTTGACATGGGATTGCTGGAATGGAGTCACATCTAGGCAATAGTTGACATGGAATTGCTGGAATGGAGTTGCCTCCAGGCAATAGTTGACATGGGATTGCTGGAATGGAGTCGCATCTAGGCAATAGTTGACATGGGATTGCTGGAATGGAGTCACATCCAGGCAAAAGTTGACATGGGATTGCTGGAATGGAGTTGCCTCCAGGCAATAGTTGACATGGGATTGCTGGAATGGAGTCGCATCTAGGCAATAGTTGACATGGGATTGCTGGAATGGAGTCACATCCAGGCAAAAGTTGACATGGGATTGCTGGAATGGAGTTGCCTCCAGGCAATAGTTGACATGGGATTGCTGGAATGGAGTCGCATCTAGGCAATAGTTGACATGGGATTCCTGGAATGGAGTCGCCTCCAGGCAAAAGTTGACATGGGATTGCTGGAATGGAGTCACATCCAGGCAAAAGTTGACATGGGATTGCTGGAATGGAGTTGCCTCCAGGCAATAGTTGACATGGAATTGCTGGAATGGAGTTGCCTCCAGGCAATAGTTGACATGGGATTGCTGGAATGCAGTTGCCTCCAGGCTATAGTTGACATGGAATTGCTGGAATGGAGTTGCCTCCAGGCAATAGTTGACATGGGATTGCTGGAATGGAGTTGCCTCCAGGCAATAGTTGACATGGGATTCCTGGAACGGAGTCCCATCCAGGCAATAGTTGACATGGGATTCCTGGAATGGAGTTGCCTCCAGGCAATAGTTGACATGGGATTGCTGGAATGGAGTTGCCTCCAGGCAATAGTTGACATGGGATTCCTGGAATGGAGTTGCCTCCAGGCAATAGTTGACATGGGATTGCTGGAATGGAGTTGCCTCCAGGCAATAGTTGACATGGAATTGCTGGAATGGAGTTGCCTCCAGGCAATAGTTGACATGGGATTGCTGGAACGGAGTCACATCCAGGCAATAGTTGACATGGGATTGCTGGAATGGAGTTGCCTCCAGGCAATAGTTGACATGGGATTCCTGGAATTGAGTCTTGACTTTAGATAATAGAGGAATAAGTATACTTATATGAGGACAACTGTTTCTATTACAAAGGAAACTTACACACGCTATGAGAATTGTGTTGATATTTAGAAATTAAAGGTTTACAGGTACTGGTGTGAAATTTGTGTCATACTGGTCTGATACTGGTATCTTTCTGGTGTGACACTGATGTTATACTGGTGTAATACTTGTGTGATACTGGTATGGTACTAGTGTTGTGCTAGTGGTGTGGTACTAGTGGTGTGGTACTGGTGGAATACTGGTGTAATACTTGTGTGGTACTAGTGTGGTACTAGTGTCATACTAGTGGTGTGGTACTGGTGAAATACTAGTGTAATACTTGTGTGATACTGGTGTGGTACTAGTGTGGTACTAGTGTCATACTAGTGGTGTGGTACTGGTGGAATACTGGTGTGTACTGGTCCAGAGTATCATCTTGGATATACCTGCATTAAGTTAAATTATATTGCGTTTGGGAATTAAGATAAGAAATCAGATTTAAAATTACTCAAAATCATGTTGCTTGCAGAGATATAAAATCTAATATATCCAGAACACTGGTGTATCTGAGATGTATTGGCTTAATATTGAATGTTATTTGGAAAACTAGATACACCTTCTATCATATTTGACAATGTGAATACTGCTATTTATCCATATAACGTTATTTATACATTTAATGTCCAATCTTACAAGCTGTGGAAGAAAACTGGGATTCTTATTATCATGTGTGCAACTGTTGATTTCATTTTGCATAAATTTACTTCAAATATCTAATCACTTTTATTGAGGATCATTTTAATACCATAAAAACAATGTGTGAAAAAACTATTATCTTTGAACTGCAAACTAAGAAATATTTTCATATCTGGGAATATGGAACTTAGAGGAGAGCACGTCTTATGAGAGCACAGATCCCAGCCATATTGCTACCCAACCAAATAGAGTGTAACTTGGGTTAATGGGAACTGATTTTTCTATGGTGATTGCATAAATTAAATAATGTGACAAGTAGAATGGGAAGATTGTGATAAGTGATGAATGAAGGCATAGTCCTCAAGAGGTGGATCTTGGGTTCAGGGGGGGCCAGAGATAAATATTATAACATTTCCCTATTTTATTATATTTATCTCTGAAAAAGGGGAATGAGAAACAACTGTGATGTGAAACATCTCGCTTTCAGCCTCATCTGGTTGTTTATTTTGTCAAAAAGTAAAACAAATGTTTTTGTATATAGGATGTATGTATGTTTAAAATAATAAACTATGTTGCACCAAACATAGATAATGAATAAAAACAATGGAAAAATGTAGACTTGGTATCTTGTTAATTTGTACAAATCAGTTTATTTGCAAATGCTAAAGAACATGATATTGTGAATTATTTTATGGACTATTTTTGGTTTATGCACTATTCTACACTTTCTGTGTGCTCATATTCAATAGGGTGGTTCCCAATGCCATAATTGAAGTGCTTCTTGTGTTGCAAGACCCACTTAAAGTATTTCACCAAAACTTGAAAAATCATGGTTAGCTACTTGACTAGCCCGACAGTTTTCCTACTTGTCTGGGACTACAGGCCAGTACTAAAATCCCAGACTGATCTTTTAACAGACACCTTAATGTGGAGAATGTAGAGAATCTTGCTCTCTAAACAGACACCCATCTTAAAGAGAAAAATTGTCCAAAAAAAATTAATATTTAATTTACTTGACACTATAAAATTAATTTTAAAAAAGCTCCTTCCTCAAGTCTGTAATGTGATAAATGTAATTAGACAGCAAATTACCTTTGAATTCCTGATAAAAAATTATTTGGCCAAGAACTAATAAAAAAAGAATTACAGTTAATGGAAAATAGATAGAATTGGTCTGCTGAAAATACATCTTTCCTACAAAGAGCTAAGAACTTAGTAATTGCAGAGAAAAAGAAAAAAAAATTGACAGATAGAATGACAGAAAATTTATCCAATCACTGCAGAAGCTATGTTGACATTGTCAGCATAGCTAAAACGGCTTTAAGGCCATCCTCTGGACCACGTATGAGGTACTTCCTTTCTATGGTTGCTGAGAAATAACCAAGACAATAACTGTCAGAGTCTAAGGTATTGTCAGGGTCAAGGGCATTGTCAGTGTCAAAGGCACTGTCAGAATGGAGGGCATTGTGAGTGTTGAGGGCACTGTCAGAGTCGAGGGTATTGTCATAGTCAAGGGTAATGTCAGAGTCAAGGGCATCGTCAGGGTCAAGTTCAAAGCAGCTATGTTAAAGTGGAGAGGACACCTCCTATGCTCCTTATAATGATCCTGCTATACTCCTTATGACGATCCTGCTATGCTCCTTATAATGATCCTGCTATACTCCTTGTGATGATCCTGCTATGCTCCTTATGATCCTGGTATACTCCTTATGACGATCCTGCTATGCTCCTTATAATGATCCTGCTATACTCCTTGTGATGATCCTGCTATACCCCTTATGATCCTGCTATACTCCTTATAATGATCCTGCTAAACTCCTTATAATGATCCTGCTATACTCCTTCTGATGGTCCTGCTATACTCCTTATGATGATCCTGCTATACTCCTTATGATGATCCTTTATGCTCCTTCTGATGATCCTGCTATGCTCCTTATGATGATCCTGCTAAACTCCTTATGATGATCCTGCTATGCTCCTTATAATGATCCTGGTATACTCCTTATGACAATCCTGCTATGCTCCTTATAATGATCCTGGTATACTCCTTATGACGATCCTGCTATGCTCCTTATAATGATCCTGCTATACTCCTTGTGATGATCCTGCTATACCCCTTATGATCCTGCTATACTCCTTATAATGATCCTGCTAAACTCCTTATAATGATCCTGCTATACTCCTTCTGATGGTCCTGCTATACTCCTTATGATGATCCTGCTATACTCCTTATGATGATCCTTTATGCTCCTTCTGATGATCCTGCTATGCTCCTTATGATGATCCTGCTAAACTCCTTATGATGATCCTGCTATGCTCCTTATGATGATCCTGCTATGCTCCTTATGATGATCCTGCTAAACTCCTTATAATAATCCTGCTATACTCCTTATGATGATCCTGCTATAATCCTTATGATGATCCTGCTATGCTCCTGCTATGCTCCTTATGATGATCCTGCTATGCTCCTTATGATGATTCTCCTATGCTCCTTATGATGATCCTCCTATACTCCTTATGATGGTCCTGCTATACTCCTTATGATCCTGCTATACTCATTATGATGATCCTGCTATACTCCTTATGATGATCCTGCTATACTCATTATGATGATCCTGCTATACTCCTTATGATGATCCTTTATAACAAATATAAAATACCTCCTATAAAATACCTCCTATGAAAAGCATCTCAAACAAAATGTCAGGTACTGTGAATGACTAAGATTAATAACTATGCAAAAGGACAAATTTTATCATTTTATTAATTTCACCTTTCAATTTCACATTAATACCGTACAAATACATACAAGAAGCAGATTTGCCCTTTATTTTATATTCAACTCTACAGTTTCACAACCCACTCTACAATATGTCACATTTAAAGTATTCAGTCATAAATGTTACACAATACCCTATACCGCTTCCTGTTTGATGGAGATATAAACTATATTCCACCTGCCCAGACCTTTAGGACATAGCAAGCTCACTTCACACATCAATGAGAGTTGAAAGAAATTTAGGATGAAATGTGAATTATGAAATACTCATGTAATTCATGGTTATAAATCCTATAAATGTTTCCGACTAAAGATTCTAATTACTTTTGTTCAATATAGGGAAGTTTAGTTATTTCTTCAAAATATGGTGGAATTATTTATCACAGTTAGACACACATGTGAAGCTTCAAAGCAACTATACAGAAACCTATACTTGACAATCAGCTCATTTGTGGCTCTTAAAGCTATCATTGAAACCTCGTGACATTCTGCATTTTCTGCAAGGAATTTGCTCCTGAAACTACATTCAATGGTGAACAAATCATTTGGAAATTTAAAATATGAACAATCTTCGTATATATATATTGAACCAATTACCAGGTATCAGATATTATATATAATGGACTAATTACCAGATATCTGATATTATATATAATGGACCAATTACCAGATATCTGATATTATATATAATGGACCAATTACTAGGTATCAAGGACTTAAGCAACCCAATTCAATATGGAGTTATCCCTTAATATGCTAGGAAGTGTTACCATGATAGATAAGTTGGAATTAATACAACTGTGTGTAAAGAAAGAAAATTTTGATAAAGAGATACCCATGTTTTAGGTTTCAATGGTCCTATGACAAGTGGTGGAAGAAAATCACTGCAGAGAGATCAATATTAGGAAAATTAGGAAAATGTAACTTATAAATCAATGTGAGATGTGTATTAATGAAGAAACCTCATAATTAATGTGATATGTGCAGTAAATGGAGTTCCTTATAATCAATATGATATGTTTGAAGTTAATGAAGTTACTTATAATCATTATGATATGGCGGTAAATGGAGTAACTTATAATCAATATGATATGTTTGAAGTTAATGAAGTTACTTATAATCATTATGATATGGCGGTAAATGGAGTAACTTATAATCCATGTGATATGTGCAGTTAATGAAGTAACGTATGGTCAATGTGCTGATAATAAACTAAATATCAATATAATCAATATAATACTAGATGATGCTGAACTTAAAACCAATGTGAAATGATTAACCTGAAATCAACATTAAGTGTTTACATAAATTACAATAAATTATGAAACACATATTTACAACAATTAAGTACTAAAAACTCATTTGTTTTTTACCTAATCTCATTCCAAACTGGAGCAATATTCCTCACTGAATTAGTTCTCCATTTAATTATAAATCATCATTCCATTGGTAACACACCGTGAGTATACCACCACACATACATCTCGTTTTGAAATCTTCTTCATACATTCTTCATAAACTCAATCTGTGTAAGTACTAGCTTAAAGTTTCCGGCCACCCACATAATGTCTTAGAATTGGCTGACTGTGGCTGATAATCTCCTGGTGCCCTCTTAGCACCTTGGCTTGCCTGCCAATTTTGCCGATAAAAAAAAACCCCATCGTTTGGGTGCTTTAACTGATATTGGTGCAAATGTGACTGGGACATAAGTGTATACATCAACTTCCACTACATCAAGGGAGCATTTTAAAATTTCTTGTTGCATTTTGTATGTAAGTAAGAATTAATATTTAATATTTGAGACAACTTGATATAACCAAGATATCCTGAAAATAAAGTGATCAGGATGTAGAAAGCCTTCTACTTCTTTTCTTGGAGTTCTTCCTTTATTAAAGCTGCCAGTCTTTCAAGGCCCTGCAAATATAAAAAAAATAATCAAGTTCAGGTAATGCATTAATTATTTTTTAAGTCTGTATAATTTAAGTTCTTAAAATATTGAAAAAACTCATTGAACATTATTTAAATGGTTTAATTTATCCCCTTTGTCATTATTTTTTAACACTGGGCTGAAAGGAAACACCGTTCTTAATATTACAAATGATAACCATCCACTATCAATCATAATATGTCAAGAGTGCCTTGTGGTCCTGGTGTAACCACCCTGTATCAGTCATAATATATCAAGAGTGCCTTGTCATCCTGGTATAACCACCCTGTATCAATCATTATATATCAAGAGTGTCTTGTCATCCTGGTATAACCACCCTGTATCAATCATTATACATGTATATCAAGAATGTCTTGTCATCCCGGTATAACCACCCTGTATCAATCATTATATATCAAGAGTGTCTTGTGGTCCTGGTATAACCACCCTGTATCAATCATAATGTATCAAGAGTGCCTTGTGGTCCTGGTATAACCACCCTGTATCAATCATTATATATCAAGAGTGTCTTGTGGTTCTGCTATAACCACCCTGTATCAATCATTATATATCAAGAGTGCCTTGTGGTCCTGGTATAACCACCCTGTATCAGTCATAATATATCAAGAGTGCCTTGTGGTCCTGGTGTAACCACCCTGTATCAGTCATAATATATCAAGAGTGCCTTGTGGTCCTGGTGTAACCACCCTGTATCAATCATAATATATCAAGAGTGCCTTGTGGTCCTGGTATAACCACTCTGTATCAAGCATTATATATCAAGAGTGTCTTGTCATCCTGGTATAACCACCCTGTATCAATCATAATATGTCAAGAGTGCCTTGTGGTCCTGGTATAACCACCCTGTATCAATCATAATATATCAAGAGTGTCTTGTGGTCCTGGAATAACCACCCTGTATCAATCATTATATATCAAGAGTGCCTTGTGGTCCTGGTATAACCACCCTGTATCAATCATAATATATCAAGAGTGCCTTGTGGTCCTGGTATAACCACCCTGTATCAATCATTATATTTCAAGAGTGTCTTATCGTCCTGGTATAACCACCCTGTATAAATCATTTTATATCAAGAGTGCCTTGTGGTCCTGGTGTAACCACCCTGTATCAATCATAATATATCAAGAGTGCCTTGTGGTCCTGGTATAACCACTCTGTATTAATCATAATATATCAAGAGTGCCTTGTGGTCCTGGTGTAACCACCCTGTATCAATCATTTTATATCAAGAGTGCCTTGTGGTCCTGGTATAACCACCCTGTATCAATCATTATATATCAAGAGTGTATTGTGGTCCTGGTATAACCACCCTGTATCAATCATTATATATATCAAGAGTGTCGTGTGGTCCTGGTATAACCACCCTGTATCAATCATAATATATCAAGAGTGTCGTGTGGTTCTGCTATAACCACCCTGTATCAATCATTATATATATCAAGAGTGCCTTGTGGTCCTGGTATAACCACCCTGTATCAATCATTATATTTCAAGAGTGTCTTGTCGTCCTGGTATAACCACCCTGTATCAATCATAATATATCAAGAGTGTATTGTGGTCCTGGTATAACCACCCTGTATCAATCATTATATATATCAAGAGTGTCGTGTGGTTCTGCTATAACCATCCTGTATCAGTCATAATATATCAAGAGTGTCTTGTGGTCCTGGTATAACCACCCTGTATCAATCATTTTATATCAAGAGTGTCTTGTGGTCCTGGAATAACCACCCTGTATCAATCATTATATATCAAGAGTGCCTTGTGGTCCTGGTATAACCACCCTGTATCAATCATAATATATCAAGAGTGCCTTGTGGTCCTGGTATAACCACCCTGTATCAATCATTATATATCAAGAGTGTCTTGTCGTCCTGCTATAACCACCCTGTATCAATCATAATGTATCAAGAGTGCCTTGTCGTCCTGGTATAACCACCCTGTATCAATCATTATATATCAAGAGTGTCTTGTCATCCTGGTATAACCACCCTGTATCAATCATAATATGTCAAGAGTGCCTTGTGGTCCTGGTATAACCACCCTGTATCAATCATAATATATCAAGAGTGTCTTGTCATCCTGGTATAACCACCCTGTATCAATCATTATATATCAAGAGTGTCTTGTGGTCCTGGTATAACCACCCTGTATCAATCATAATATATCAAGAGTGCCTTGTGGTCCTGGTGTAACCACCCTGTATCAATCATAATATATCAACAGTGTTGTGTGGTCCTGGTATAACCACCCTGTATCAATCATTATATATCAAGAGTGTCTTGTGGTCCTGGTATAACCACCCTGTATCAATCATTTTATATCAAGAGTGTCTTGTGGTCCTGGAATAACCACCCTGTATCAATCATTATATATCAAGAGTGCCTTGTGGTCCTGGTATAACCACCCTGTATCAATCATAATATATCAAGAGTGCCTTGTGGTCCTGGTATAACCACCCTGTATCAATCATTATATATCAAGAGTGTCTTGTCGTCCTGCTATAACCACCCTGTATCAATCATAATGTATCAAGAGTGCCTTGTCGTCCTGGTATAACCACCCTGTATCAATCATTATATATCAAGAGTGTCTTGTCATCCTGGTATAACCACCCTGTATCAATCATAATATGTCAAGAGTGCCTTGTGGTCCTGGTATAACCACCCTGTATCAATCATAATATATCAAGAGTGTCTTGTCATCCTGGTATAACCACCCTGTATCAATCATTATATATCAAGAGTGTCTTGTGGTCCTGGTATAACCACCCTGTATCAATCATAATATATCAAGAGTGCCTTGTGGTCCTGGTGTAACCACCCTGTATCAATCATAATATATCAACAGTGTTGTGTGGTCCTGGTATAACCACCCTGTATCAATCATTATATATCAAGAGTGCCTTGTGGTCCTGGTATAACCACCCTGTATCAATCATAATGTATCAAGAGTGTCGTGTGGTTCTGCTATAACCGCCCTGTATCAATCATAATATATCAAGAGTGTCGTGTGGTCCTGGTATAACCACCCTGTATCAATCATTATATATCAAGAGTGTCTTGTGGTCCTGGTATAACCACCCTGTATCAATCATTATATATCAAGAGTGTCGTGTGGTCCTGGTATAACCACCCTGTATCAATCATAATATATCAACAGTGTTGTGTGGTCCTGGTATAACCACCCTGTATCAATCATTATATATCAAGAGTGCCTTGTGGTCCTGGTATAACCACCCTGTATCAATCATAATGTATCAAGAGTGTCGTGTGGTTCTGCTATAACCGCCCTGTATCAATCAATATATATCAAGAGTGTCGTGTGGTCCTGGTATAACCACCCTGTATCAATCATTATATATCAAGAGTGTCTTGTGGTCCTGGTATAACCACCCTGTATCAATCATTATATATCAAGAGTGTCGTGTGGTCCTGGTATAACCACCCTGTATCAATCATTATATATCAAGAGTGTCTTGTGGTCCTGGTATAATAACCTTGTTGAGGAGGGGGCCTCAGGGTCACATGGTAGGACATGCTTGTTGTTTTATATTAATGCTATTCACATATTATCATAAATTATGTTTTGTCCCAGATGCTAAGTGAGTCAATTTATTTCTCCTGCAAATCTACATATTGTACTTTAAACAATGGCTGTTGTTGTTAAAGATGTAAAGATATATATGCCTTGCAGCAACTAAGGTCAATAAGATGACTTCTAAAAATAAATATCTGACCCACACAGCAGTACATACACTCCAATGCTCAAGTTAAATACCTTAAAGCTCTAGTAAACTGTGCAGTAAATCAAAGTAGGGGTAGATCCAGGAAAAGTACACATTGAGTTTTAACACATGCAACTGATGTATCCAGAGTTAGACTAAATATTGCACCTCAGGGATTAATACAAGTCCTTCCATACACAGACTGGAAAAATACTTTCAAGCAAAATGGTTTTCATTATCAATAAACCTTAGCATTCTACAATAAAATAGTTTTGCACTATTTTTTAAAAAATTTCATGCCTCGTATATTTGAAAATATTTTTAAACAGAGTGAGACATAAGGATTGGAGTGTGTGTTATGCTGCATGGTTCTGGGAGTGTGACAGCAAACATCCCCCTGTAGCTATTGGCCTATTTACAAACGAGATTTTCTACTATGTCCTCATTTTGCTGTGCACTGATTCAGGTGTATTCTTCTGCCTCTCGTGTTCACTCACCTACATCAGAGTCGCCTGCTTCCATAGCATGTTATCTCAGGTCCTACGTTGGGATTAGCCCTCAACTTTAAGGAGAATTATACTCAATATTTGCTGCCTCAGCCAGAGAACAAACTAGGAACAATTGACTTATTGATGCAAAACGGTAACTGTTTTTATATAATTTAGTGATATTGTATGATTATATAAAATCATTCCTGATTATGAACGTGAAGAAAGGCACGATTATGACCATTATATCAAATCCATCACTGCACCGTGGTTTACCTGCACCTCAAGACATTTTTACTCTATTTTATCTGTACCATAAAACTTGTATTAACATTTGTTTTATATGTACCTCAAGACTTGTTTTTACCTAATGTTTTATCTGGCTTATGAACCTTATGTTTTATCTGTACCTGTTGGCTTATGGACTGTTTTGTCTGTACCTCATGGTCAATCTGTACCTCACAGATTATCTGTACCACTATTTGATTATTTCTGACTTTACTGTGGTCAGATCATGACTTTCTTTATATGGAAGAGTAAAAATTTTTATGGAAGAGATAATCAAGAAGCAGTTACCAGGTACCATAGCGGGCGCTTGCTTCCCTTCTGTTCACTGAAGCATTTACTGCGATTTCGTGTCCCTATATTATCTCATGACCCTAACTGACTGTTCCAACACCTCAAGCATAGCCAATAGTCCACATACAATTCCTTCAAAATGGAAAATTATTTTTTAACTTCAAGGTAGAGAATTTACTAACTTTATTTGAAAAATTCTCATAAAAACTGCACAAAAAATAGATATTTAAAAACAAACCCAAAATGGCTTTCATGATTTTCATTTCCTGATATTATTTTTTCAAGTTCATTTATTTTCAGAATGAACAGAATGAATTTTAGAACCTTGGTCATACTGTCCATGGCTGTGACCTTGACCTTGGGACATGGCAACGATTCAGCCTCCACCCCAATCCCACTTAAACCTCTTTCTACCAAACAAATCGAAAACTTTGGAGAATCGGTCAACTTGACCTGCGATCATAAATCAAGTGGGGAGGTGAAATACTGGCAGTTAACAGACCTTTCCACGATTGAGCTGACGAGCACTAACTCCAACCCGAGGATGTTGAGCCAGGGTAAGCTGATGCAGGTGACGGACATTAAGGAGTGGCACATCGGCTCTTACTACTGCATCGTGCAGGATAACAACAAGCTGACCAACTACTCCATAGAGCTGAGGCTTCGGCCCAGGACGCAGTGGGAGCTGTACCGGATGAACGTCATCGTGGGGTGCTCAGCGACAGCCATCTTTATTATCCTCATGGCGACCGTCCTCCTGCTGTATCACTTCCGCTGGCAGGATCCCGCCGAGAAGGAGGCTGCCGCTCACCGCCATGACGCCTACCCACAGAAACTCAACATCGGCACAGCTAATATGGGATACACCACGGAGGTGGCCAACGGGGCAGAGAAATACTCCATGGACACCAGGATATAGAACCACAACCTGCCCACCCTTCAGATAGGTGCAGTAATGTGTATGACCCTATGTACTGTGTCTTCCCAGGGGTCTTCCCATTATGAGATAGGTGCAGTATTTGTATGACCCTACTGCACCTTCCCATTATTTGGATATACAGCATCATTTACAATCATATTTACCATCAATGTTTTGACTGATTGTGGATCTTCACAGCATTTAATTTAGAGAGGTTTACCTCTGAAGCAGCATTGGGAATGATCATGTGACTGTATAGTTGTTATTCTGAGTGATTCCTTATCATTCTTGGGATAAGTAGAGATGAGAACATTGAATCAAATGCCTATATCTGCTGTAATGATGATATTATGTGAATGCAAACTCTATGGGATAATCTTCTCCATCAAGAGTTAAACGTCCAAACCCCTGAATAGAGGAGATTAGGGGAAAAAACTCAAATGTATTATTGAGTTGTATAATATTGGATTAGTTTTAGAATTAGAGTTTCCAAAGATTAATGAAACAAGTCTAATACACAAATGTTGGACGCAAGACACTAATCTCTGTCCCCTCAAACCCTAATCTCTGTCCCTAATTTGTAATCACTGCCTCTAATCACTGTCCTCTGGAAAAAGTCACAAGATTAGAGAGGAACAGAGTGAGAAAGAAGTGCTTATTTATCTGAGAGCTTATTTATCTCCTCTCCAGGTCTATCTATAAGACAGACACCGCTTATAATACAATAAAAAAATATGTTAATGAATAGTAATATTATTCACAGGAAATGTGTGCCATCTTCACAAAAACATTATTACCTTTTTAAAAAATCCTCTATTGAGGATATAATAATTTTGATAAGAACCTATTAAATCCTTTTGTAGTTTTTTTATATTATTTACAACTGAGATATTTAAATCAAGTTTTCATATGCTATATGTATAAATAGATGTATTCGATAAATGGTGCTAGACTGAATCAAAATTATGCTTTTATACTGACCTCTGAAATAGTAAGTGCTGACCTCTGAAATATTCAGTGTTGACACCTTGTGCTGTGAATATGCCTTATGACTTTCTAACAAATAACATGTTTTTGTAACCTTAACATTGTACAATATACAACTGTGTACCAAACAGTAAAATCAAATAAATAATAACATTGAGAAGATTGTTGTATTGGTAACTCATGCTAGTTCCTCTATTTAAGAATAAGCCCGATCAGAAGATTGTGTTGTAATTGGCAATTATACCGGTAGGTTCCTGATTAATATGTCAGCACAGAATATATTAATAAAGAATATATTAATGGAAGTATGAGAGACCAAGAGGGAGAGAATTCTGGGCTTACAAATTCCCTGTTTTTGAGTGTTATTCAGTATTCTCTAAATAAGGCCACCAACTATTTCTCTAACTTGATGAGATGTATATCTGCAGGAGAGAGGAACCTCTCACTTCTACCCTGCCCTGTTCACGATCCATATGATGCTAAACCTTTAAAACTGTTGATGTTTTTTTATGAAATATATATAGTGGTATTGTTTGAGTAACATTGTTTGAAATGCAGAGTATAAATCTCATTTTCAGTGGATATTAATCATCAACTGACAATGCCTGGTCCATTTATATTGAATATCGATGCCCTCGTTCAACAACACAGACTTTGCTGGGGGCATGGTGCTGCCACCTGGTTGTTATATATAGTGTCGCCGCCTGGTAGTTATATCGGTATGGTGCTGCCACCTGGTGGTTCGGTGGCAGCATCACAAACTCCAAATCTTAATCAACAGAATAAATAATCTAATCAAATATGTCTTTATCAAAACAGACATCAGAGATACAGGTACATTCAGGGTCTCCTTGTGGATGCATCTTTGGTTTTCTGTGAATCTCGTCTGCATATATCCATTTTAAATTCCCCATAAAGTTGAATCCTGACATGTACAATTTCAATGAGGGTGCAAATATATATGTTGCACAATGAATGGAAGAGTAAATACATTTTTGATGCATTAAAAAATGCAGTGGATCTTGAGTCCCCACATTTCAGTGTCAAGAGTCTAAACATGCGGCTAACTGAGCAACTATAATATCTACAAAGAAATAGCATGCCCGCTGGATGGGAAAGCAAGAGCTCTCGGCAACAGAAGACTTACAGTTACATAAACAAGCTTCACCTTACACTACTCATACAAGTTACAGTTTTGTTACTTGTGGTTGTAGAATAAGAGTGGCACTAGGGGGCACTACACAGACCCATGTCAATATTATCGCCACCAGGGGGCACTTTACAGACCCATGTCAATATTATCACCACCAGGGGGCACTGCATAGGCCTCTGTGTGTCTTTTCACCACAAGGCACTGTTAGTACTACCCAAGGAAGGGCTGCATGCTGGAACATTGTGCTGGAAGTGTTGTCTGAGGATGGGCTGTATTCTGGTGTTCTGAAGGTCATTGTTGACCAAGAGTACCCAGTCCATAAGATGAACTCAATGTTGATTGAAACTGACACAACAATACTGTCTCCCTGTCATTGACTCTAATGTCTCTCTGTCACAGACACTATTGTCTCCCTGTCACTGACTCTAATGTCTCTCTGTCACATACACTATTGTCTCCCTGTCACTGACTGTACTGTCTTCCTGTCACAGACACTATTGTCTCCCTGTCATTGACTCTACTGTCTCCCTGTCATAGACACTACTGTCTCCCTGTCACTGACACTATTGTCTCCCTGTCACACACACTATTGTCTCCCTGTCACTGACTGTACTGTCTTCCTGTCACATACACTAATGTCTCCCTGTCACAGACACTACTACACTACTGTCTCCCTGTCACAGACACTACTGTCTCCCTGTCACTGACTGTACTGTCTTCCTGTCACAGACACTATTGTCTCCCTGTCATAGACACTATTGTCTCCCTGTCACTGACTCTAATGTCTCTCTGTCACAGACACTATTGTCTCCCTGTCACTGACTGTACTGTCTTCCTGTCACAGACACTATTGTCTCCCCGTCACTGACTGTACTGTCTTCCTGTCACAGACACTATTGTCTCCCTGTCACAGACACTACTACACTACTGTCTCCCTGTCACAGACACTACTGTCTCCCTGTCACTGACTGTGCTGTCTTCCTGTCACAGACACTATTGTCTCCCTGTCATAGACACTACTGTCTCCCTGTCACTGACACTATTGTCTCCCTGTCACAGACACTACTGTCTCCCTGTCACTGACTGTACTGTCTTCCTGTCACAGACACTACTGTCTCCCTGTCACTGACTGTACTGTCTTCCTGTCACAGACACTATTGTCTCCCTGTCACGGACTGTAATGTCTTCCTGTCACAGATTTGACTGGTTCCCTGCCAATGACTCCAATGTCTTCCTGTCAGAAACTACTGTCTCTTTGTCGCAGACTATATTGTCTCCCTGTCATTGACTCAACTGTCTCCCTGTCACAGACTATATTGTCTCCCTGTCACTAACTGTACTGTCTCCCTGTCATTGACTGTACTGTTTCCCTGTCATTGACTCTACTGTCTCCCTGTCACAGACTGTACTGTCTCCCTGTCATTGACTCTACTGTCTCCCTGTCATTGACTCTACTGTCTCCCTGTCTCAGACTCTACTGTCTCCCTATCATTGACTCTACTGTCTCCCTATCATTGACTCTACTGTCTCCCTGTCACAGACTCTATTGTTCCCCTATAATTGACTCTTCTGTCTCCCTGTCATTGACTCTACTGTCTCCCTGTCACAGACTGTACTGTCTCTCTGTCATTGACTCTACTCTCTCCCTGTCATTGACTCTACTGTCTCCCTGTCACAGACTGTACTGTCTCCCTGTCATTAACTTGATTGTCTCACTGCCAATGATGTTACTTTTTTTCTGTGCTAATTGAAGTCACCCATCCCCAACTATAATGTCTGCACTGAGACCAAACATACTTTCTTAATAACGATTCTGACATTCAGTGATTATGCAGCTCTCAATTCATCAATTCATCAGGAGATGCCACGATCAATATCACAAGTTAACATAACCAGTAGAGATAACATCTATTAAGACATGTAAACATGAAATATATCAAACATGGGCGGGGTCTTCCACAGCATAGCCTAGTACTGATGCACTTATACCTATTTAAATGTTCACATATCTATATAATTCCTCTGCATATCCTTTTGACAACTGCTCCAAGTTTTAGATTAATATTTCAAAGATAAAGAAGACTTGTGACCTCTCAATCCATGGTGATAGATTGACCTCTGACTAGAATATCAGAAATTGATTAGTGAAAGATTAAAGTCTGATTAGAAAAAGGTCAGTGACATCTGATTGCTGGTTGATAAATCATCATCTGATTTGAAGGTCAGTGACATCTGATTGCTAGGTGATAAATTGACCTCTGTTTGGAATGTCAGTGATATGAACTTAATTAGTGAAATATTAACGTCTGATTAGAAGAAGGTCAATGACATCTAATTAATAGATGATAGATTGACCTCTGATAGGGTCAGTGACATCTAATTGCTTGGTGATAGATTGACCTCTGATAAGAATGTCAGTGAGATCTAATTGCTAAGTGATAGATTAACCTCTGATTTAAAGGTCAGTGACATCTAATTACAAGAAAATAGATTCACTTCTGATAAGGTCAGTGACATATAATTGCAAGGTGATAAATTGACCTCTGATTAAAAGAGCTGTAAACATGTTACTGCTAATAGATACTGATTGCTGCAGGAAAGGTTCACAGAATGGCTAGCAGAATGGGAAGATAATAAATATGTGGTTTATATTAGGGGTATAAGACTGATGATTGTCTTGGCAGCCTGGCATGGCTAATGCAGTGTGATGCTCTGACCTGCGTGACGGTGCCATACATACAGGCCCTGCCTGGGACAAGGCACTTTATTTTCATTAGAGGGCCCCATAGTGTATGGATCAATAAGGGACGTCCAACTGCTGACAATGGCCCGGGCCTGACTGGCTTAGGACAAGCCCCGGTGTGAGTGAGTGAGCCCCTCGGAGGCAGGGCCTGCTGCTAGGTGAATGCTGTGCCTGGCCTCGCGCACACACACGCCGCAAGAGAGCGCTACACACACCACCATTGTCTGCTAGGACAATCCTCGCACCACCGGCAAACTCACAGTGCACAATTGACAACCACTTTGGGATTACGGCTTAAAGTGCAGGGGACTTTGATTCTGTGGTGGGAAAAAGTGCACATGGGCTGCACGCAGGAATTAGCGGTGTATATAGGAAGCGTAAACAGCTTGTGTGGTGAGTAGCTTCTCCTTGTATATATATAAACATATCTCAATGCTGATATTCCTTCATAAACAAAGCAGCATACATCTGCCACCAGCCTCCCTCATAAGTTCCCCGTCTCTCTCTGTTACACCTTAATCATCTCAAATAAACAGGGTTCCTGCACCATGTATCTGTGTCCACTGAGGCATGTATAAATCAACTGATAGACTCATACTTTGAGCTTTACACTAGATGCATGTGTGAATAACGTTTGATACTCTCGAAGCATATTACATTGATTATTGTGGTATTGACAGATAGAGACAAAAAGCAACAAACTTTCAATGTCTTGGTATAGACTGCGCTATAGCTCTAGGAGTGTTCTGTTTTGTTCGCGGATATAATATATGTGGCTGGGTCGAGTATGGTGGCCATGCAGGCAGAAAACAACTGTAATTATCCTTTTACAGATCTCCATATCACGGTATCAATTATAAATGTATTCAATTATCTATGTTTGTATTCATCTATGTATCTATGAGCTACAAAACACAATTACCATTTCTACGGGACACAGCTCTTTAACACTTGTGTTTATCCAATATATCTGATTTTCATAAACACAGTTGCTATGGATACATAAACAACAGTTACTGTTCTTGGCATATACATCTCAAAAGTGAGTTGAAATATAAACAAATAAAAGATGGTGGAAAAAAGTAGTTCAGAAAATCATGCAATAAAGTATACCTAGAAATCATACAAAAAGGTAACCCAGAAAATCAGACCAAAAGGATAATTCCAACATAATTTCAGTGAAGAAAATATGAGATAGGTAATATAATAGAATAAGCAATCTAGTGTGCATGCCACAAAGCCAACCCAGAGTGGACATAGCGCATGTATGCCCCAAGGACCACCCAGACTGGACATAGCATGTATGCCCCAAGGACAACCCAGAGTGGACATAGCATGTATGCCCCAAGGACCACCCAGACTGGACATAGCATGTATGCCCCAAGGACAACCCAGAGTAGACATAGCATGTATGCCCCAAGGACAACCCAGAGTGGACATAGCATGTATGCCCCAAGGACCACCCAGACTGGACATAGCATGTATGCCCCAAGGACAACCCAGAGTGGACATAGCATGTATGCCCCAAGGACAACCCAGAATGGACATAGCATGTATGCCCCAAGGACAACCCAGAGTGGACATAGCATGTATGCCCCAAGGACAACCCAGACTGGACATAGCATGTATGCCCCAACATGTATGCATAACTCCTGACGTGAGCTGGCAAGGTTATGATGAGTTGTCATCAGGTGACTAGAAATATGTGAGACCAGCTAGAATATATGCTACAAAATAACAAGATAAATGATGTCAAAAATGATATGTGCAACAAACCATGTGATATAATCAATTAAAGGGATTAAGCACTGATTTTGAAAAAAATGTTTTAAAATTCACATATTGGTCATAAATGTATTTGTCTTTCATGTCTATAAACGTTTTGAAAAATGCATCCCCATCATTGTCTGTAAAACCTATTTGAACATGAACCTAATACTGAAAGGTAAAATTACGTCATAAGAGCATGGCAATATGCTTATGACGTCATGAAATGTATTGTCTTTTGAATAGTACCAAAATGACGTCAAACAGTGCTCCCCTACTTTGAGCCTCAATTGAGGTCAAATAAAGTTCACACTACCCGTGTTTATCCGTCACGTGCAGCCATGGGCTGAGAAAATCTAATACAGACTGTGCAACTTCTATGTTTTGTAGCAACTTTTCTTGTTGCTCGATGTCAGACTTTAATACGTCATGGTGTTCATATGTATATATACTGTTGCAAAACCAAGAAAACAGGATTGGTGCTTAATACCTTTAAGTCATATTAAGAGAAAAAACATGAGAACATACATCATCTCTGTTTACCTGTAAAAACTTAAATATTTGTACAGTTATCATTAAAAAAAAAAGATAAGCCAATATATCTAGGAGTACTTTGATTGCTCATTCAGATCAAGGATAAGATATTTCTCATCATTCACTGACATTTCTGCTACATTGGCCATGTGAAACCACTGAGATGAACATCTTTTAGAGTATGTTATTAATATCTAGAAATTCCCTGAAGCTGTGCAAGTGATCTCTGGGTGAAATGGTGAATATCTGCATTATTTAGACCTATGCTCTGCCTGTATTAAATTATTTAAGACTACGAAATGATGAACAATGCACGCCACTATGCAAGGTGAGCAATCAGCCAGGTTTGTGCCAATTATCATAATGAATATGACTATTAAGTAGGATAATCTCATCATTGCGACGTTTACACGTTTCTTTCTGATGAGGAAGCAGATTAAACTTTAATGCAGCAATAATCAGCGGAGGTGAACTACATATCGGATAATTATACCTAGATACTTTACAGATAAACCACTCCTCCAATGCAGCAATGACACCTCAAATGCAGCAATGACACCTCAAATGCAGCAATGATATCATGGATGCAGCAATGACACCTTGAATGCAGCAATGACACCTTGAATGCAGCAATGATATCATGAATGCAGCAATGACACCTTGAATGCAGCAATAACATCTTGAATGCAGCAATAATGCCTCAAATTCAGCAATGACACCTTGAATGCAGCAATAACATCTTGAATGTAGCAATGACAACTTGAATGCAGCAATAATGCCTCAAATGCAGCAATGACACTTTGAGTGCAGCAATAACATCTTGAATGTAGCAATGACAACTTGAATGCAGCAATGACATGTTGGATGCAGCAGTAACACTTAAAATGCTGTAATGATGCCTCAAATGCAGCAATGACACCTCAAATGCAGCAATGATATCATGAATGCAGCAATAATGCCTCAAATGCAGCAATGACACCTTGAATGCAGCAATAACATCTTGAATGCAGCAATAACATCTTGAATGCAGCAATGACAACTTGAATGCAACAATGACATCTTGAATGCAGCAATGACATCTTGAATGCAGTAGTAACACTTAAAATGCTGTAATGATGCCTTATATGCAGCAATGACACCTCAAATGAAGCAATGATATCATGAATGCAGCAAGAATGCCTCAAATGCAGCAACGACACCTAAAATGCAGCAATAACATCTTGAACAGCTATAACGCCTCAAATGCAATTTTGATGCCCCAAATGCAGCAATGACGCCTCAAAATAGAGCAAAGACTCCTCAAATGCAGCAATGACACCTTGAATGCAGCAATGATCAGAAGGATGTGAAAAACATATGAGATGATTATTCACAGATACATGTGAGATTTATGATGCCCATATTAACATTCTATTTCCTTTGGTAACAAATTTAATTACCAGTCTGCTTCAATGTGCTTCAATGTGGGCAAGGTAAATTCCCTGCCAATTATGATGCCTTGATCTGAGCAATGCTTTCAAAACAATATCTTAATGAAATAAGCAAGCAATCAAGTTTCCTTTCTTACCGGTAGTTTAATTGTCTATTTTTCCAGTGAATATTTTCTTTATAACATTATCTTATTCTGAGACTGGAACAAATTCATTTGAAAATGTAATAATTAAATATGTAGATTAAACGCATTCTGATTAATAGCTAACATTCTCATACGGAAGAAGCTATCACATATATGTGCAGCTAGGACATATAAAAAGTATTGGCCAAAGGCATTTTTATGGGCTAATTGCCAAGCTTTGAATGTACAAGATTAATCTTTTTGTGAGGGGCAAATTCATGCATGTATTATTCACACCCAGACATGTGAGCACCTCTTCTCGTTGTCATATGCTGTCTAATACGATAGAGTGCTGCTGTATTCATATACCTGTACACAGCCTCATGATAAGATAGAGTGCTGGAGTATTCATATACCTGTATACAGCCTCATGATAAGATAGAGTGCTGCAGTATTCATATACCTGTATACAGCCTCATGATAAGATAGAGTGCTGCTATATTCATATATCTGTAGACAGCCTCATGATAAGATAGAGTGCTGCTATATTCATATATCTGTAGACAGCCTCATGGT
Organism: Amphiduros pacificus; assembly: GCA_949316495.1. NCBI lineage: Eukaryota > Metazoa > Annelida > Polychaeta > Phyllodocida > Hesionidae > Amphiduros > Amphiduros pacificus. The sequence goes on from OX439008.1 coordinate 10,797,137, forward strand.
AAAATAGAGTGCTGCTATATTCATATACCTGTATACAGCCTCATGATAAGATAGAGTGCTGCAGCCTCATGATAAGATAGAGTGCTGCAGTATTCATATATCTGTACACACCTCATGGTAAGATAGAGTGCTGCTATATTCATATACCTGTACACAGCCTCATGATAAGACAGAATACATACTCCGAGAGCTTTTTAGTGTTTTACTTTTAATATTAATATTTATTAATGTTTTGTTGTAAATATATCCTGTATATCTCTGTGTTCAGTGAGAAAATGAACTTCAACATAATACTTTATTTAAATGAAAAAATTGTACATATTATCTGAAGCTAGACATGTTAATCAAGTAGGATTATGCTGTGATCTAATGAGGATTGATTGTGTTAACATGTTACCTTCTGAGCAGATGTGCTGACATGCTGATCTCCTGTCATGGGCGTGGCATAAACCGAGCATCACCCTGTCTCTCACTGCACATGCAAATTGTATACATGTATATAGAGAAATCCCCACCCAAACATTGCTGAACTGATCTGAAAGACAATTCATTCTTTGGGAGCAGAATATAAACTGACTAAAAATGTGGATGTTGGACATATCGAAGCATGATTATCTGGGTATGATTTTCTACCTCAAGCAAGACATATGCAGGCATGAGAGTCTGTTGATGTCCAATATAAAAGGTGTGCATCAAACTGAAAAAAAAACTGGAACCATCCCTACATTTATCTCTGTGAGGTAGACTGTCTCCTGATCTAGGCAGCCCTGTCCCCCGGGAACCATCCCTACCTCCATTTGTCTCTGTGAGGTGGACTTTTTCCTGATCTAGGCAGCCCTCTCCCCTGGGAACCATCCCTACCTCCATTTGTCTCTGTGAGGTGGACTGTCTCCTGATCTAGGCAGCCCTCTCCCCCGGGAACCATCCCTACCTCCATTTGTCTCTGTGAGGTGGACTGTCTCCTGATCTAGGCAGCCCTCTCCCCCGGGAACCATCCCTACCTCCATTTGTCTCTGTGAGGTGGACTGTCTCCTGATCTAGGTAGCCCTCTCCCCCGGGAACCATCCCTACCTCCATTTGTCTATGTGAGGTGTGTTGTTTCCTGATCTAGGCAGCCCTCTCCCCCGGGAACCATCCCTACCTCCATTTGTCTCTGTGAGGTGGACTGTCTCCTGATCTAGGCAGCCCTCTCCCCCGGGAACCATCCCTACCTCCATTTGTCTCTGTGAGGTGGACTGTCTCCTGATCTAGGCAGCCCTCTCCCCCGGGAACCATCCCTACCTCCATTTGTCTCTGTGAGGTGGACTGTCTCCTGATCTAGGCAGCCCTCTCCCCCGGGAACCCTACCTCCATTTGTCTCTGTGAGGTGGACTGTCTCCTGATCTAGGCAGCCCTCTCCCCCGGGAACCATCCATCCATTTGTCTCTGTGAGGTGGACTGCTTTGCCAGCCTGTAAATAATGCATGCTCCCTGACGGGAGGTTGACGTGGGCCCGGTGTTTTGCTGCTAGCAGGTGCTCTCCATACTCACACAAGGAAAACGACCTACAGAGACTTGACCTTTTTAAACAAAGTATGATTACCCAACAAGGGTGGAAAGATGCAGACTCATACAGGGATGAGGGTCAGGCAGTGTGTAGACCTATCATCTGACAGGCAGTGTGTAGACCTATCATCTGACAGGCAGTGTGTAGACCTATCATCTGACAGGCAATGTGTAGACCTGTTATCTGACAGGCAGTGTGTACACCTATCATCTGACAGGCAATGTGTAGACCTATCATCTGACAGGCAGTGTGTAGACTTATCATCTGACAGGTAATGTGAGGCAGTGTGTAGACCTATCACATGAAAGGCAGTGTGGTGACTGATTCAAGGTGATCTTTGATATGAGATTTGAGCAGAGACTGAGGTATGGTTTGGGGTTTAATTCTTTGCAGATTGCCACATAAAGGCAATTAAACATTGCATGTTGTGTGATACCTTCACCATCTATTTCCCATCATCCTCTTTTCCAGCCATTAGTTGGCCAATTATCTACAGACTAACAGTTCTTTGCAGTTGGTTATATGAAATTCTATTAGCAGTTCGGTTAAAATTCAACTTCACAGTTTCAATTGTGCTTAGAGTATGGGGTGTGTCCACAACAGCTGAACTTGGCTCGGTTCTGATCTGGCCTGACTCTCTATGGGTCAGCACAGGACTGATTGTCACCAATGGATGCCAACATGGGTTCAGGTACATCGCTGCTGTTGACCTGGTATAATTCCATCTCATTATATACTTCACCTATCAAATAAAGATAAACCATCTTGTGTAGATTGTAATGTTGCAGCTCTGCCAGAAGAGAGGATCTGTCCTGTAATAGCCTGCACAATACTGCCTTTTATCATGGAAGGGGTGTTGCTTTGCCACCTGTGGCTGATTGCGAATATAAAAGGTTTTTCCAGAGCATTTGACACAGGCCATCTGGGTCGTCAAAACAACATGCCTCAATGGCTACTGCCAGAACACAACCACCATATAAAACTGTCATTGTATCAGCCTGGGTCACACCTTAATGCTATATAAAACTGCAATCATCTCTGTCGGGGCTACACCTTAATGCCATATAAAACTGCAATCATCTCTGTCAGGGCTACACCTTAATGCCATATAAAACTGCAATCATCTCTGTCAGGACGACACCTCAATGCCATATAAAACTGCAATCATCTCTGTCAGGGCTATACCTTAATGCCATATAAAACAGTCATTGTATCACACAGGGTCACACCTTAAGGCCATATAAAATTGCAATCATCTCTGTCAGGGCTACACCTTAATGCCATATGAAACTGCAATCATCTTTGCCAGGGCTACACCTTAATGCATTATAAAACTGTCATCATGTTGACCAGGGTCATAACTTAATGCTATTTAGAACTGTCAACATATCAACCAGGGTTCTGTCTTAATGCAATACAAAATTGTCTCCATCTTTACAAGGACTCAATCTTAATGCCAGATAGACCTGTCCTCATATCTGTCACTCTCTCCTCAGCAGATCCTGGCTCTACAAGGTTTGGTCAGAATCGACTGTAAGCAACCGACAATCGACACCTTTTCCTCCTGACAATCGACACCTACTCCTCCTGACAATCAACACCTACTCTCCCTGACAATTGACACCTTCTCCTCCTGACAATCAACACCTACTCCTCCCGACAATCAAAACCTTCTCCTCCTGACGATCAACACCTTCTCCTCCTGACAATCAAAACCTTCTCCTCCTGACAATCGACACCTTCTCCTCCCGACAATCGACACCTTCTCCTCCTGACAATCGACACCTTCTCCTGACAATCGACACCTTCTCCTGACAATCGACACCTTCTCCTGACAATCAACACCTTCTCCTTCCGACAATCGACACCTACTCCTCCTGACAATCAACACCTACTCCTCCCGACAATCATCACCTTCTCCTCCTGACAATCATCACCTTCTCCTGACAATCAATACCTTCTCCTTCTGACAATCAAAACCTTCTCCTCCTGACAATCAAAACCTTCTCCTCCTGACAATCAAAACCTTCTCCTCCCGACAATCGAAACCTTCTCCTCTTGACAATCGACATCTTCTCCTACCAACAATCAACACCTTCTCCTCCTGACAATTGACACCTTCTCCTTCTGACAATCAACACCTTCTCCTGACAATCGACACCTTCTCCTGACAATCGACATCTTCTCCTCCCGACAATCGACACCTTCTTCTCCTGACAATCGACACCTTCTCCGTCCGACAATCAGCACCTACTCCTCCTGACAATCAACACCTACTCCTCCTGACAATCAACACCTTCTCCTTCCGACAATCAACACCTTCTCCTCCCGACAATCGACACCTTCTCCTCCTGACAATTGACACCTTCTCCTCTGACAATTGACACCTTCTCCTCCCGACAATCGACACCTACTCCTCCTGACAATTGACACCTTCTCCTCTGACAATCGACACCTTCTTCTCCTGACAATCGACACCTTCTCCTCTGACAATTGACACCTTCTCCTCCCGACAATCGACACCTACTCCTCCTGACAATCAACACCTTCTCCTCTGACAATCGACACCTTCTTCTCCTGACAATCGACACCTTCTCCGTCCGACAATCAACACCTACTCCTCCTGACAATCAACACCTACTCCTCCTGACAATCAACACCTTCTCCTACCAACAATCAACACCTTCTCCTCCCGACAATCGACACCTTCTCCTCCCGACAATCGACACCTTCTCCTCCTGACAATCGACACCTTCTCCGTCCGACAATCAACACCTACTCCTCCTGACAATCGACACCTACTCCTTCTGACAATCAACACCTTCTCCTCCCGACAATCGACACCTTCTCCTCCCGACAATCGACACCTACTCCTTCTGACAATCAACACCTTCTCCTCCCGACAATCGACATCTTCTCCTCCCGACAATCGACACCTTCTCCTCCTGACAATTGACACCTTCTCCTCTGACAATCGACACCTTCTCCTCCTGACAATTGACACCTTCTCCTCTGACAATTGACACCTTCTCCTCCCGACAATCGACACCTTCTCCTCCTGACAATTGACACCTTCCCCTCCCAATGATCAAAACCTTCTCCTCCTGACGATCAACACCTTCTCCTCCTGACAATCGACACCTTCTCCTCCTGACAATCGACACCTTCTCCTCCCGACAATCGACACCTTCTCCTCCTGACAATTGACACCTTCTCCTCCCGACAATCAAAACCTTCTCCTCCTGACGATCAACACCTTCTCCTCCTGAAAATCAAAACCTTCTCCTCCTGACAATCAACACCTTCTCCTGACAATCGACACCTTCTCCTCCTGACAATTGACACCTTCTCCTCCTGACGATCAACACCATCTCCTCTGACAATCGACACCTTCTCCTCCTGACAATTGACACCTTCTCCTCTGACAATTGACACCTTCTCCTCCCGACAATCGACACCTTCTCCTCCCGACAATCGACACCTTCTCCTCCTGACAATTGACACCTTCTCCTCCTGAAAATCAAAACCTTCTCCTCCTGACAATCAACACCTTCTCCTCCTGACAATCAAAACCTTCTCCTCCTGACAATCGACACCTTCTCCTCCCGACAATCGACACCTTCTCCTCCCGACAATCGACATCTTCTCCTCCCGACAATCAACACCATCTCCTCTGACAATCGACACCTACTCCTCCTGAAAATCAAAACCTTCTCCTCCTGACAATCGACACCTTCTCCTCCCGACAATCGACACCTTCTCCTCCCGATAATCGACACCTTCTCCTCCTGACAATTGACACCTTCTCCTCTGACAAGCAACACCTTCTCCTCCTGACAATTGACACCTTCTCCTCTGACAATTGACACCTTCTCCTCCCGACAATCGACACCTTCTCCTCCTGACAATTGACACCTTCTCCTCCCGACAATCAAAACCTTCTCCTCCTGACGATCAACACCTTCTCCTCCTGACAATCAAAACCTTCTCCTCCTGACAATCGACACCTTCTCCTCCCGACAATCGACACCTTCTCCTCCCGACAATCGACACCTTCTCCTCCTGACAATTGACACCTTCTCCTGTGACAATCGACACCTTCTCTTCCTGACAGTTGACACCTTCTCCTCTGACAATTGACACCTTCTCCTCCCGACAATCGACACCTTCTCCTCCTGACAATTGACACCTTCTCCTCCCGACAATCAAAACCTTCTCCTCCTGACGATCAACACCTTCTCCTCCTGACAATCGACATCTTCTCCTCCCAACAATCAACACCTGCTCCTGACAATCAAAACCTTCTCCTCCTGACAATTGACACCTTCTCCTCCCGACAATCAAAACCTTCTCCTCCTGACGATCAACACCTTCTCCTCCTGACAATCAAAACCTTCTCCTCCTGACAATCGACACCTTCTCCTCCCGACAATCGACACCTTCTCCTCCTGACAATCGCCACCTTCTCCTTCCGACAATCAACACCTTCTCCTTCCGACAATCAACACCATCTCCTCTGACAATCGACACCTACTCCTCCTGACAATCGACACCTACTCCTTCTGACAATCAACACCTTCTCCTCCCGACAATCGACACCTTCTCCTCCCGACAATCGACACCTTCTCCTCCTGACAATCAACACCTTCTCCTCCTGACAATCAACACCTTCTCCTCCTGACAATCGACATCTTCTCCTCACTAGTTTCTAGCAGCCAATAATCACTGATCATAAAGATTAGTCACATGTGAGTTAACTTTGACTGTTACCTTCCCTCGTGAAGCTTATTATGCTGTGAGGATTCATGCAGGCAGTCAAGAGTTCACCCAAATGGGCAGTCACAATTAGCAAGGTTCAGACTGTTGATTATTTAGGTAGGGAATAAAAAAAGTACTCCTTTTTTTTCTTATCCAAGACCTATCTCAATGTTTTTTATAGCCTGTTAATTAGGCTTATGTATTCTGTCAAATTCAGAGGCAAATTCAAGTCATAACTGACAGAGGTAGTATTCTACCTCCCCACGCAGAGTACCAGAGCCACACATTAATAACAAACAAAACTGTTGTCACCTCTGCCACAGCTTCACCTAAATTTTATGGTATATTCTTGTTGTAAAGTTAGAAATATTTTTTTGGTAATAGAAGGTCACTCTGTGTGAGGACTGCCTGCATGTCTTGTTATCATTAAGGGTTGGCTGGTACAAGTCATTATATCATTTCACCAGGATACGGACATTAGCCACATCTCATAAAAGTCACATGCAAGGTGCTGTTTTTTCTCTAACATTTAGGAGAATATTTTTGTACTCAGAGAGGGGATTTAACAAGCCACCTGGCTAAGCCATCGTGCCGAGCTGCACACTGACCTATACCCTGAGCCCTGGCTGCTGATCTGGGTACCACCCCAGTGGGCACAATCCACCTGGCAAGCCCCAGTAAGACCTGTTGAAGGAACACCTGAGAGGCACGCTCCGGAGGAGACATTACTTCTTTGGAGCATGTTTTTGGGAGGTTCTTTCGGAAAAAGATATAAAGGCACAACTATGTTATCAAGATATTGATATGGCAAATGCCATAGAACTGGGCAGAACACCACAATGGCAAAGATATGGCACATGAAAAGGGGGGTGATAAAGATATGGCACATAAAAGAAGATGGCAAAGATATGGCTATAGAAGATGACAAAGATATGGCACATAAAAGAAGATGACAAATATATGGCATATAAAAGGGGGGTGATAAAGATATGGCACATAACAGAGGATGACAAAGATATAGTTTAGCTTTTTTCATAACAAGATGTCATGGATGATGTCCCAAATTGTGTGAGCTTTTCTTTAAACATAGATGCATATGAGTTCAGCACTAGAGGTGAATAGTGAAGTATCAATATCTCATCTCAGCTGCTACAACACAGCATTAATATCTCATCTCAGCATCACAGCATTAATATCTCATCCCAGCATCACAACATTAATATCTCATCTCAGCATCACAACATTAATATCTCATCTCAGCATCACAGCATTAATATCTCATCTCAGCATCACAACATTAATATCTCATCTCAGCATCACAGCATTAATATCGCATCTCAGCATCTCAGCATTAATATCTCATCTCAGCATCACAGCATTAATATCTCATCTCAGCATCACAACATTAATATCTCATCTCAGCATCACAACATTAATATCTCATCTCAGCATCACAACATTAATATCTCATCTCAGCATCACAACATTAATATCTCATCTCAGCATCACAACATTAATATCTCATCTCAGCATCACAACATTAATATCTCATCTCAGCATCACAGCATTAATATCTCATCTCAGCATCACAGCATTAATATCTCATCTCAGCATCACAGTATTAATTTCTCATCACAGCATCTCAGCATCACAGCATTAATATCTCATCTCAGCATCACAGTATTAATTTCTCATCTCAGCATCACAGCATTAATATCTCATCTCAGCATCACAACATTAATATCTCATCTCAGCATCACAACATTAATATCTCATCTCAGCATCACAGCATTAATATCTCATCTCAGCATCACAGCATTAATATCTCATCTTAGCATCACAGTATTAATATCTCATCACAGCATCTCAGCATCACAGCATTAATATCTCATCTCAGCATCACAGTATTAATTTCTCATCACAGCATCTCAGCATCACAGCATTAATATCTCATCTCAGCATCACAGTATTAATTTCTCATCTCAGCATCACAGCATTAATATCTCATCTCAGCATCACAGCATTAATTTCTCATCTCAGCATCACAGCATTAATATCTCATCTTAGCATCACAGTATTAATTTCTCATCACAGCATCTCAGCATCACAGCATTAATATCTCATCTCAGCATCACAGCATTAATATCTCATCTCAGCATCACAGCATTAATATCTCATCTCAGCATCACATCATTAATATGGTGCCATTGTCTGCCCATGTTGTGGACAATTTACAAGAGACCACCCATCATGCCTCAGACAACCCACCATGCATTGTCACAACTCAGATTTGAAATCCTTGTCAAAGTTATGGGCAGATGGCTGGAGTTGGCCAAGATTTCCTCATTTGAGGTCGTTACCAGTTGATGCATATTTGACTTTAGTGTGAGAAGATCCCTGATATAGCAGTAGAAGGGACACAACCTCCTGTGACAAGAGATAAAACAACACGGAGCACTGTCACATTATAACTGACACCTCTTGGCTGCATATCTATAATTCATCTTCACTTCAGAAAGTGTGCTGTGTCAGCAATATGGAGTGTGCCATAAAGTCTCCACTCTCCATCCTGGCACTAAGAGACACTCATACTGTAGACTCTTCTTCAGCAACTCTTCCTCGGCAGAGCTGATAATGAAAGTATCTTTGAAAAGATGAAATGTATAAATGTGCTTAGGTGAATGAAACATTGAAAAATAAAATAATCCTCCAATATAAACCTAAAACATGAGATTTCATATCTATAAAAATCCGAGGTTAAGTTGCTGAAACAAAGAATTCACTGACATCAGTAATCTAAACCCCTACAAAGAGGACTATGACATCAGTAATCTGAAAATGGTATTCATTGGACATGTTGAGCATGGTATTCACTGGGTATGCTGGGCGTGGCATACACTGGGCATGCTGGGAGTGGCATACATTGGGCATGCTGGGCGTGGCATACACTGGGTATGCTGGGCGTGCATACACTGGGCTTGCTGGGGTGGCATACACTGGGTATGCTGGGCGTGGCATACACTGGGCATGCTTGGCCTGACATACACTGGGCATGCTGGGGTGGCATACACTGGGCATGCTTGGCCTGACATACACTGGGCATGCTGGGGTGGCATACACTGGGCATGCTGGGCCTGACATACACTGGGCATGCTGGGGTGGCATACACTGGGCATGCTAGGCATGGCATACACTGGGCATGCTGGGTGTGGCTGGGCATGCTGGGTGTGGCATACACTGGGCTTGCTGGGGTGGCATACATTGGGCATGCTGGCATGGCATACACTGAGCATGCTGGGCGTGGCATACACTGGGCTTGCTGGGGTGGCATACACTGGCCATGCTGGGGTGGCATACACTGGGCTTGCTGGGGTGGCATACACTGGGCATGCCTGGCCTCACATACACTGGTCATGCTGGGCGTGGCATACACTGAGCATGCTGGGCGTGGCATACACTGGCCATGTTGGCCTGACATACACTGGGCATGCTGGGGTGACATACACTGGGCTTGCTGGGCATGGCATACACTGGGCATGCTGGGCGTGACATACACTGGGCTTGCTGGGCATGGCATACGTTGGGCATGCTGGGCCTGACATACACTGGGCATGCTGGGGTGGCATACACTGGGCATGCTAGGCATGGCATACACTGGGCATGCTGGGTGTGGCTGGGCATGCTGGGTGTGGCATACACTGGGCTTGCTGGGGTGGCATACATTGGGCATGCTGGCATGGCATACACTGAGCATGCTGGGCGTGGCATACACTGGGCTTGCTGGGGTGGCATACACTGGCCATGCTGGGGTGGCATACACTGGGCATGCTGGGGTTGCATACACTGGGTATGCTGGGGTGGCATACACTGGCCATGCTGGGGTGGCATACACTGGCCATGCTGGGGTGGCATACACTGGGCATGCTGGGGTGGCATACACTGGGCATGCTGGGCGTGACATACACTGGCCATGCTGGGGTGGCATACACTGGGCATGCTGGGCGTGACATACACTGGCCATGCTGGGGTGGCATACATTGGGCATGCTGGGGTGGCATACGTATACACTGGGCTTGCTGGGGTGGCATACACTGGGCATGCTGGGCGTGGCATACACTGGGCATGCTGGGCGTGGCATACGGTGGGCATGCTGGGGTGACATACACTGGCCATGCTGGGGTGGCATACATATACACTGGGCTTGCTGGGCATGGCATACACTGGGCATGCCTGGCCTGACATACACTGGGCATGCTGGCATGGCATACACTGGGCATGCTGGGGTGGCATACACTGGCCATGCTTGGCCTGACATACACTGGGCATGCTGGGGTGGCATACACTGGGCATGCTGGGGTGGCATACACTGGGCATGCTGGGGTGGCATACATATACACTGGGCTTGCTGGGCCTGACATACACTGGGCATGCTGGGCCTGACATACACTGGACATGCTGGGAGCTGAGGCTTGTGCAGAGGACAGTAGCACCATGCTATCAACTCAATGTATTTTAAGGAACACAAATTCTGCTCTCGTTTACTTGTTGAGGAGACTGGCAGGAAGATGCTCTGCTTAATGCAGCTCTCACTCATTACTCCTGCGAGTGCCTTCATCTCATGTTAGTCGGATATATCTCAACGACATTCATATTTATATGGAAAAGTAAATTTATGTGAAAATAATGATAGAATCTCTGTAAAATCTAATTCATCTTTGTAATTTTGGGACAGTGAGAAGGTGAGTTTTCAGTTAACATTCCAGTTAAAAGTGTTATTACATGTAAAAATTAGACATTCAATGATTTAAAAGAAATATAATATCACTGTTTAACAAATTAGTTGCATTTAAGATATGCATTATATTCTTTTACTAACGCAGGCAAATGTCAGTAAACAGAATGGGATGAATGACATCTTCCCAGACTCCATCCAGCCCAGCAATAATAAGAAAACACATTGGTGATAAGGTGTGCATGCCAGCAGTCTGGTCTGCACAGACCCACAGAACACTGTAAATAAACACACAGCTTAAATATAAAGCTCAAGAATATTGCAGAGTCCCCACTGTGAGCCTCGCATGTTGCTTGCATTCTGTGAAGAGGTGTGGGGCACTGGGAGGGGGCTATTATTACATGAGGAGTTTTTTCTGGGGTTGTCAGTGGCAGTTAGCATTTAACATGAGTCCAGCAGAACTTCATGCTGTATGCAACAAAACAGAACTTATAGTATCTCGTAGATCTCTACTAAAAGCACCGCTAGACCTAACTTAATACAGTGGGAACTGTTGCTAGTATCCCAATATAGGGAACCACAATAAATATCACAATACAGGGAACTGCTACAACTATCTCAATACAGGGAACCACAATAAATATCACAATATAGGGAACTGCTACAACTATCTCAATACAGGGAACCACAATAAATATCACAATATAGGGAACTGCTACAACTATCTCAATACAGGGAACCACAATAAATATCTCAATACAGGGAACCGCTACAACAATCTCAATACAGGGAACCACTACAACTATCTCAATACAGGGAACCGCTACAACAATCTCAATACAAGGAACTGCTACAACTATCTCAATATAGGGAACCGCTACAACTGTCTCAATACAGGGAACCACTATAAATATCACAATACAGGGAACTGCTACAACTGTCTCAATACAGGGAACCACTATAAATATCACAATACAGGGAACTGTTGCAACTATCTCAATACAGGGAACCGCTACAACTATCTCAATACAGGGAACCACAATAAATATCACAATACAGGGAACTGCTACAACTATCTCAATACAGGGAACCACAATAAATATCACAATACAGGGAACTGCTACAACTATCTCAATACAGGGAACCACAATAAATATCACAATACAGGGAACTGCTACAACTATCTCAATACAGGGAACCGCTACAACTATCTCAATACAGGGAACCACAATAAATATCACAATACAGGGAACTGCTACAACTATCTCAATATAGGGAACCGCTACAACTATCTCAATACAGGGAACTGCTACAACTATCTCAATACAGGGAACCACAATAAATATCACAATACAGGGAACTGCTACAACTATCTCAATACAGGGAACCACAATAAATATCACAATACAGGGAGCTGTTGCAACTCTCTCAATACAGGGAACCACTCTAACCAACTCAATATAGGGAACCGCTGTAACTATCTCAATACAGGGAACTGCTACAACTATATCAATAGAGGGAACCGCTATAACCATCTCAATACAGGAACTGTTACAACTATCTCAATACAGGGAACTGCTACAACTATCTCAATACAAGGAACTGCTACAACTATCTCAATACAGGGAACTGCTACAACTATCTCAATACAGGAACTGCTACAACTATCTCAATACAGGAACTGCTACAACTATCTCAATACAGGAACTGCTACAACTATCTCAATACAGGAACTGCTACAACTATCTCAATACAGGAACTGCTACAACTATCTCAATACAGGAACTGCTACAACTATATCAATACAAGGAACTGCTACAAATATCTCAATACAGAGAAACTACTGGCAAAATGTGCTGTAATTTGATCACAATTTCATAAATAGCAACGTCTTCCTGAACTATATAAGCCTATATTTACATATACATGATACATAAGCCTAAAAATACATATGCCCTATCTTTTGGCAAGGCCATTGGGCAATTTGCCAAGAAGTAATGAAAGAAGTCAGTTTGAGATCTCCCGCAGGTTGTTCCTCAATTGCGTTTGATATCAGGTGGATTTCAATTTAAAACGTGACTCTGAATGCTAAACTATTGTTTCACCTCAGCAAAGAATTCTCTGGGCATTTGATGTAAAACAATATGCCCTGAAAAAGACAGAAGAAAGAGACTGAAATCTGCCTAAGATGTGACTGTTTATGCCTTCAGCAAATTTCTCTGAAAGATGTCCTTAAACATCATCTCCATTGCACCAATATGTAATCACTGTCTTCTCAGAGTAAACAGAATTTAACTCTCAGCTTAAGACTTGTAATATATAATATGCATAATACAAACAGGACTAACTCTCAGCTTAGACTTGTAATATATAATATGCATAATACAAACAGGACTAACTCTCAGCTTAAACTTGTAATATATAATATGCGTAATACAAACAGGACTAACTCTCAGCTTAGACTTGTAATATATACTATGCATAATACAAACAGGACTAACTCTCAGCTTAGACTTGTAATATATAATATGCATAATACAAACAGGACTAACTCTCAGCTAAGATTTCTAATATATATTGTGCATTATAAACAGGACGAACTCTCAACTAAGACTTCTACTCTATAATAAATGTTATAAACAGGACTAACTCTACCTTGTGATGAGGGCATCTTACGTAGTGTGTACTCCTCTAATCCTTCTGATGTGGGCCTATTTAGTAGCATATACCCCCGTAATCCTACCTTGGGATGTGGGCCTATTAAATAGCACATAATATCTTACTATGACAATTTATCCTATCCCCCCACCTGCTCGCTAGCCGTGGGCCTGGGAGTTCCTGCATCATCCATCACCGTGACAACGTCCAGCATCCCTTAAGTGACACTCCCCGTGTCCGCATCCCATTTCTTCAGTCTTCACTTCTCAACCTCAATATTATTGCTCTTCTGTTTTATGCTTTCACATTTGAAAGAGGTAGACCAAAAAGCTATGATCGGTTTAACAAAACAAGGTTGGTCTATGAAAAAAGCCAAATATTTCCCCTGACAATACCAGCCCTTCTTTCACATTCTGCACGCCTTCGGGTCTAAGAAAGAACAATGTAATATATCTGTATGGCATTGAAGACAAAACATTGCCTCCCTGCAGATGTCGGGAGCCATGGCGGCTTTCAGTTTAAAGGCAGCCATGTAATACGAATCCCTAAGCAGCCGACTAAATATTGTATGCAATAACACCTAGATATCCATTCTCCATATCTGCTGTCTAAAATTTCACAACAATTCATCATTCATTCCATAGCCTATCAAACAATGTCTGCTTACAACACAAGCCGGGAACACCTTTGTCTTCGTCATATTATCTAAATTGAAAGTCTGCATGTATGTAAAAATGCCTGTTACCTTAGCATCCGGCTGCGTCAGGAACAATAGGCTGCAGTATTCAGGGGCTTCCTTAGGTCCCACATTACATGAGGCTGGGGAGAGTAGACCTGGGGCTGGGGAGAGTATACCTGGGGCTGGGGACAATAGACCTATGAGGCTGGGGACAGTAGACCTGGGGCTGAGGACAGTAGACCTGGGGCTGGGGAGAGTAGACCTGGGGCTGGGGAGAGTATACCTGGGGCTGGGGACAATAGACCTATGAGACTGGGGACAGTAGACCTGGGGCTGGGGAGAGTAGACCTGGGGCTGGGGAAAGTAGACCTGGGGCTGGGGAGAGTAGACCTGGGGCTGGGGAGAGTAGACCTATTAGGCTGGGGACAGTAGACCTATGAGGCTGGGGACAGTAGACCTGGGGCTGGGGACAGTAGACAGGAGACCACCCTCCCACACCTGACTCATTCCACCCTCCGCTTCATTTCACCCACTGTAGAATTTCCATCTCTCTTTTTTTTTTATCTCCAGGAGGTGACGTTTATATCTTGCCACACTTGAGATTTGATACTAGACTCCCAGTGCTCTCCGCTACAATTTGACGCTCTCACAGCAGGCCAAATTCCCTGGGCAGCTCACAATGTGGCTCATTGGACGAAGTCATTGCCAGAAAAACGTGCATTTGTTATGGCAGAGAATGCCCCATAAAGAACGCAACCCTACATCCCTGCCTTAGCCTCTGATTTCATTCTGGCTGTGTAACAAACATGAAAACAAAGCACACATCAGCAGGTTTCCATTTTTTACATGAAGGATGCTCTTCAACCATGTTCCACTTTTTTGATTGACTGAATACAATTAATACTTTCCTGTCATGTTTTCAAAACTACCACATACCATTTTTTGTCAGCAGCTATAGGATGTTTCAAACATGATACTTTCTATTTGCTGGAGATAACCACCTCTACCCTGCTTGCTGGAGACAAATTCTGGCCTCTACCCTGTTTGCTGTGGAGAAAATCTACCCTCTACCCTGTTTGCTGGAGAGAGAATCTACCCTCTACTCTGTTTGCTGGAGAGAGAGATTCTGGCCTCTACCCTGTTTGCTGGAGAGAGAGATTCTGGCCTCTACCCTGTTTGCTGGAGAGAGAATGTACCCTCTACCCTGTTTGCTGGAGACAAATTCTGGCCTCTACCCTGCTTGCTGGATACAAATTCTGGCCTCTACCCTGTTTGCTGGAGAGAGAATCTACCCTCTACCCTGTTTGCTGGAGACAAATTCTGGTCTCTACCCTGCTTGCTGGAGACAAATTCTGGCCTCTACCCTGTTTGCTGGAGAGAGAATCTAGCCTCTACCCTGTTTGCTTGAGAGAGAATCTACCCTCTACCCTGTTTGCTGTGGAGAGAATCTACCCTCTACTCTGCTTGCTGGAGAGAGAATCTACCCTCTACCCTGCTTGCTGGAGAGAGAATCTACCCTCTACTCTGTTTGTTGGAGAGAGAATCTACCCTCTACCCTGTTTGCTGGAGAGAGAGATTCTGGCCTCTACCCTGTTTGCTGGAGACAAATTCTTGCCTCTACCCTGTTTGCTGGAGACAAATTCTGGCCTTTACCCTGTTTGCTGGAGAGAGAATCTACCCTCTACTCTGTTTGCTGGAGAGAGCGATTCTGGCCTCTACCCTGTTTGCTGGAGACAAATTCTTGCCTCTACCCTGTTTGCTGGAGACAAATTCTGGTATCTACTCTGTTTGCTGTGGAGAGAATCTACCCCCTACCCTGTTTGCTGGAGAGATAATCTACCCTCTACCCTGTTTGTTGGAGAGAGAATCTACCCTCTACCCTGTTTGTAATGATTGCAATATTTCTTTTCAAATAACCAGCTTGACATCACAATGATTCTAGACTTGACAAAGACAGCAGTAATAAAATAACAATGCCTGAAAGGTGAAATATCAGCTGAATCCATTGATCATTCAAGGAGATGAATTTGGACTCAACTATTAAATTAAATGGATTTTACAGCAATTTCACTGATTACGAGAGCATTGGTGAGAATTAAACAAACAAAATCTGTTAAGCTTTCTGTGCAATTTTATCTTATAGAGGAGGGAAACCTCAGATATCAACACAGTCCTTCGCATATCTACATCCCTCATGCTGAATGCTAAAATATCCAAAATTAAGAGCTTTATGGCATTGTGTATATGTTGAAATATTTAGATATCTGATAATATCACATCTCATAATCAAGAGACATTTTGTGGAATAATCTTTATGTTTTTAGGTGTCATATTGCTGGAAAGTTTGTTCTGAACTATCTATGATTTAACAGCCATCAACATATAAGGAATATGAGGACAAATCATACAATCTGATCTGAAAAGACGATCTAAAAGACACCAATGGTTCAAATGCATTTTAAGCAAGTTATTCGAGCTATTTTCCTCAGTACAGACACATCGCCCATGATGCAGTCCACTGTCTGTGGGATGGTTAAACATCAAACTAATTAAACAAGTGACGTACATGTCAGCAATGATAAATGACACGGCTAAACCCAGCGCTTTCATCTCTAATTAAATCCCTAAACTTCACAATTATGGGGTAGCATACATACTGGGGAAAAAATATTGAAAGTGGAATTATCATGTTAAATTAAAGTGTGTATTATGATATCGTAGACATCACAGAAACAAGAATCATGAATTCTATATAATTCCCATATGAAAGAATTGTTTAACAGACTGCATATTTTTTTAATTGGAGATAATTTACCTGTAATTTCCAGTCCTGTCATATATAGTTTTGCAGGAGAAACTGATAGTTTTCTTCTGTCAGGAGACACACAATGCTAGTTCTCATGTTGCTAAGAACTACTAATACCTTAACATGGACAACTTGCAAACTTACCGTCTTCTGATATAAACTAAACAAAAAAGATAATTAAAGTGAAAGGTCATGATATGAGATGTGGGCTTTTGTCTGAGGTGAGTGGGGTCATATTACGGACCCTGGAGCTCTGCAACAGACAGTAGAGTACTCTCAGCAGAGCCATTAATGAGTATCATACAAGGAATTCACTGGCCTTAATCCATACTTGCTGTCTGCACATGTCACAGGCCATGCAGGTCACATGACCTTGATCATGAAGGTCACATGACCTAGATCATAAAGGTCACATGACCTCCTCAACATTTCACACTTTCATGACAGAAGATTTCAAACTGGCATGAATGATACTAGGTAAATGGGGATTAGAAATTATATCGCAGCACATATAACATTAATCTGTAATGATAGAGTGAAATGTATACAGCATCTGATGCAGGGAGGTCAAGAGATGGTGGAGGCAGAGGGATTAATCCCAGGTCTCCTGATGATTGACATGGGTAGACTCTGGGGGCTTGAGGAGATTGCCTCCTTGCTCTGATCCACCAAAGGTCTCACATCTCACACAGCTAATTGCCACCTGATATGAACACTTGATACCATTCACAGCTTATTACGCCATGACAGGAGCATGACACACTCTCGCTTTGTATGAATGGTGTTCATTGGAACTGTTTCTTTATTCAACTCATGGTTCTGTGCACTTCTGCTTTCTATAACTCGCGGTTCTGTGCACTGTTCCTTTCTACAATTCATGGTTCTGTGCCCTGTTTCTTTCTGTAATTCATGGTTCTGTGATTAATGGTTCTGCGCATTGTTTCTTTCTGTAATTCATGGTCCTGTGATTCATGGTTCTGCGCATTGTTTCTTTCTATGAGTCATGGTTCTGCGCATAGTTTCTTTCTTTGGTTCATGTTCCTTTGATTCATGGTTCTGCGCATTGTTTCTTTCTATGAGTCATGGTTCTGTGCACTGTTCCTTTCTGTGCATTCATGGTCCTTTGATTCATGGTTCTGTGCATTGTTTCTTTCTATGAGTCATGGTTCTGTGCACTGTTCCTTTCTATAATTCTGTAGAATTATACATATATATATATATATGATTTACACAGTACATATATATATGATTTACTTATCCACTCGGTTTCGTATCAGTAGATCTGTTTTAGATACCACATAAAAACAAACCACATATCTGAATTAAAAAAATAATCTGACAAAATACTGACTGCTGAGGATATGGTTTGAGGTGTAATGACAATGTGTTTCTTTATTCAACTCATGGTTCTGTGCACTTCTGCTTTCTATAACTCGCGGTTCTGTGCACTGTTCCTTTCTACAATTCATGGTTCTGTGCCCTGTTTCTTTCTGTAATTCATGGTTCTGTGATTAATGGTTCTGCGCATTGTTTCTTTCTGTAATTCATGGTCCTGTGATTCATGGTTCTGCGCATTGTTTCTTTCTATGAGTCATGGTTCTGCGCATAGTTTCTTTCTTTGGTTCATGTTCCTTTGATTCATGGTTCTGTGCATTGTTTCTTTCTATGAGTCATGGTTCTGTGCACTGTTCATTTCTGTGCATTCATGGTCCTTTGATTCATGGTTCTGTGCATTGTTTCTTTCTATGAGTCATGGTTCTGTGCACTGTTCCTTTCTATAATTCTGTAGAATTATACATATATATATATATATGATTTACACAGTACATATATATATGATTTACTTATCCACTCGGTTTCGTATCAGTAGATCTGTTTTAGTTACCACATAAAAATCAACCACATATCTGAATTAAAAAAATAATCTGACAAAATACTGACTGCTGAGGATATGGTTTGAGGTGTAATGACAATGTGAGCAGGCTTCGTTCCAGCTGCGTGCTCATCCCATATGGTGGGTTGTGAGAGTTCTCTCTCATCTTAAGTGAAAAGCTTGCCTTCATAAGTGACAACTGCCATTAATATATCAGCTTCTAGTCCCATCCATCACTGGGACCTTTTCAAAGCCTTCCCTGCTGCACATAAAAACATGACTCTTTCCTACCGTGACTTTCCAGTAATATACAACAATCCTTGCAAGAGATTTCTTTTCCGCAGTTATATTAATGACTGGGATTCTATGAGTATTGAGGGCTGCATTTTCAGCGCCATCTACTTAGTATGCTAGGAACACATGCCATGTTTATCACACACATATTCCAGCTTTGTCTGCCTGGAGATTTGTCTGCCTGAGGCTTTGTCTACCTGAGGCTTTGTCTGACTGAGGCTTTGTCTGTCTGAGGCTTTGTCTGTTTGGGGATTTGTATCTCACATACGACCACATCATCAATACTGTCGTCTGCCTTAACAGGAAGGATAATCTCAGATACAAACATATCATCAATACTGTCGTCTGCCTTAACAGGAAGGATAATCTCAGATACAACCACATCATCAATACTGTCGTCTGCCTTAACAGGAAAGATAATCTCAGATACAACCACATCATCAATACTCTCGTCTGCCTTAACAGGAAGGATAATCTCAGATACAAACATATCATCAATACTCTCGTCTGCCTTAACAGGAAGGATAATCTCAGATACAACCACATCATCAATACTCTCGTCTGCCTTAACAGGAAAGATAATCTCAGATACAAACATATCATCAATACTCTTGTCTGCCTTAACAGGAAGGATAATCTCAGATACAACCACATCATCAATACTCTTGTCTGCCTTAACAGGAAAGATAATCTCAGATACAACCACATCATCAATACTCTTGTCTGCCTTAACAGGAAGGATAATCTCAGATACGACCACATCATCAATACTCTCGTCTGCCTTAACAGGAAAGATAATCTCAGATACAAACATATCATCAATACTGTTGTCTGCCTGAACAGGAAGGATAATCTCAGATACAACCATATCATCAATACTCTCGTCTGCCTTAACAGGAAAGATAATCTCAGATACGACCACATCATCAATACTGTCGTCTGCCTTAACAGGAAAGATAATCTCAGATACAACCACATCATCAATACTCTTGTCTGCCTTAACAGGAAAGATAATCTCAGATACAACCACATCATCAATATTCTTGTCTGCCTTAACAGGAAAGATAATCTCAGATACAACCATATCATCAATACTGTTGTCTGCCTGAACAGGAAGGATAATCTCAGATACAACCACATCATCAATATTCTTGTCTGCCTTAACAGGAAAGATAATCTCAGATACAACCATATCATCAATACTGTTGTCTGCCTGAACAGGAAGGATAATCTCAGATACAACCACATCATCAATATTTATTGTCTGCCTTAACAGGAAAGATAATCTCAGATACAACCATATCATCAATACTGTTGTCTGCCTGAACAGGAAGGATAATCTCAGATACAACCACATCATCAATATTCTTGTCTGCCTTATGCCTCAGTCACATTTGCGCCGATTGCAGTAAAAATGCCCGGCCGATGGGTATTTTTTACAAAATCGGCAGGCAGTTCAGATTGCCGTGCGGGCACCGGGAGATCATCGGCCACAATTGGGCATCTTTAAGACGTCGGGCGGGTCATCGGGAACTTTTATCTTGAACATAAAAGTTGCCGGCGTTTCCCCGATGTCTTATCAGCAAATATCATCTTAAAGTACACGGCAGTGTCCCGGCAGTATCCCGCAGGGACATCGGCAGATTATCTTAGGGCTGCCGGTGGCATCGTGCGGTGAAAATAGGATTATATTTATTTCATGTGTTCATAGACCATCGTCAGATGATCGCACGGGCTCCCTGCGATATATCATAGACGTCTTTAGGATGTCTTTCAGACGTCTGTCAAATGAGACAGACGTCTTTAGGATGTCTTTCAGACGTCTGTCAATGAGACAGACGTCTTTGAGATATCCTGCAGACGTCTGTGCTATTCAGTCTTGCACGTGCCGTGCGGCACCCGTGTATAATGTGACCACAGCTACGGCATATCTGAGATTGTTGCTGATAAACTCCCCGGCGCCCGGCAGACTGGTTAGTCGGCCGATTGTTACTTCCCGGCCGGCGCCCGGTGCAAATGTGACTGAGGCATAAACAGGAAAGATAATCTCAGATACAACCACATCATCAATACTCTTGTCTGCCTTAACAGGAAGGATAATCTCAGATACGACCACATCATCAATACTGTCGTCTCCCTTAACAGGAAAGATAATCTCAGATACAACCACATCATCAATACTCTCGTCTGCCTTAACAGGAAGGATAATCTCAGATACAACCACATCATCAATACTCTCGTCTGCCTTGCATATTATTTATGGTGAGTTACTGGTGATAAAACATTGCACAAAAATCTGCAGTTTAAGCTTATTCTACAACAAGCTTATTATACAACAAGTTTATCACACAACAAGCTTATCATACAACAAGTTTATTAAACCTTCTTTGCATTGGCAATATCTCACGGTATCTCACTATAAAAAGAGTGCTATAACAACTTAAGGCTGGGACCTACTTTAACATTTCATGTGTTCCTCACCCTAATTGTGGTGTTATTGAGGTAAATGTGATGCCTGGCGGGCCGGAGTGCCATCTAGTGGTAGATGTTGTATTAGAGGTCTGACATGTCCTCCGCCATTCCACCATGCCTGACTTGACTGCAAATATCCAAATCGATCCTACTTCTTTTTCAGTGTGTGATAATTTCTTGCACACATAGTGTGCTTCCCATCCACTATCTGAATGCACAACTCAAGGAATTCTCTGTTAATTTTCAGCAAATGCAAGTAGCAAACACAAGGACGTTCTAAATTCAAGTTTTTCCCGATTGCCATTTGAAATTCTCTTGTTGTGCAAGCATGTGCTATATGATTCCTGGCTCAATTGGTCTGCATGCCTCTAATTGGCCCTCGTTTCTGAGCTGCTGACTCCGTGGGAATACAAGCTGATGATGTTTCAAGTCTCCTGAGGAGAAGATTCCAATAAAGGCGGAGTCTAGATCAGATAATATTCCCTTTAGGTCAGATATGTAATGCTCCCTGCAGAATTACTTGATACTCCTTCCCAGATAACTTCATAATTTGAACTTCCGGATCCTTAGAATACTTTAGTTGGTTAGATTTTGTCAGCCAAAAATTAAAAGGTTTATGTAGCCTCACACTGGACAGAAGATTTTTAGGTGTTACTTCACTGTTTATAGGCGGGTGATATTAGAGGGGCATTACTTCACTGTTTATAAACGGGTGATATTAGAGGGCATTACTTCACTGTTTATAGACAGGTGATATTAGAGGGCATTACTTCACTGTTTATAGACGGGTGATATTAGAGGGCATTACTTCACTGTTTATAGGCGGGTGATATTAGAGGGCATTACTTCACTGTTTATAGGCGGGTGATATTAGAGGGCATTACTTCACTGTTTATAGGTGGGTGATATTAGAGGACATTACTTCACTGTTTATAGGCGGGTGATATTAGCGGGCATTACTTTACTGTTTATAGGCAGGTGATATTAGAGGGCATTACTTCACTGTTTATAGGCGGGTGATATTAGAGGGCATTATTCACCTGAAATAGACGGGTGATATTAGAGGGCATTATTCACCTGAAATAGACGGGTGATAATAGAGGGCGTTACTTCACTGTATATAGATGGGCAATAATAGAGGGCGTTTCTTCACTGCTTATAGATGGGTGATATAAGAGGCCTTTACTTCAACGCGCATACACAGAACTTCCTGTCTGGTTCATCCTGTGTGAATATTTAATGTAGAAATCTACCTCAAGGTGGGAGAGGCTTGTCAATCACACCTCCTGCTCCTCATGTGATCTTCACACATACTCCCTTCTATTTGGCATGTTCAGTATCATACCCTCTAACTGCATACTAGTGACACACTTACTGCATATTATTCCTGCCTTGTTTTAAGTATGATTGTTTTCATTGTAATTGATGCTGAGTAAATCTCTGTTCCTACAATAACTCTGCCAGAGGGCACATGCTGAATGTTGCATTAAGTGGTACAGGTTGATTGTTCTAAAAAATAACTGAAAATTGTGCCACATGAGATGGGAACAATGTAATGACTTATATTTTACAAGATGTTTGTCGAAAGAAGGGTAGGCTGAAAGGTTCATGTTGAGTATAATGTCTACTCGATGAATGTTACATGAGACGGCATGGATACGATAAATACTCCCTGAAATAGAGCCTTGAGCTGACCTTAAAAAAACACCATCGGCAAGTTGAATTGAATGTATCTGGCAAGTACTGTAAGATAGCATCATTGCTTTCATGCCAACAAATTCTCTGAGACAAAACGAACATCAAAAACATTTTTTGCCAAAAAAAAAATTACTCTTGATTATAATGCCAAATAGAACAAGTTGATATCTATCTATTGCATCTATTCTGGTCTGGTTGAATCTGACAAGCAGCATGTCTCAATTGTCTTTTTCCAGTTTCTACTCCGCATCAATTCCTCTGGTGATAAAACATATTGCTGGCTATTTGCTTGATGTTCTTTGTCTTCATCTCATAGAAACCCTGACACATTTGTAAGTCAATGAAATTTGCTTTCACACATCATATAAAAAATTCATGGCCCAAACTATCACGAGGTGCCTCCCACCTGCTGGCAATATAACTATTCCTTAATAGCATAAACAAGGCCCGTATCCGCCCATCTAGAGGAGGGGGTCTTGTTAGCAATATAACTATTCCTTAATAGCATAAACCAGGCCCGTATCCGCCCATCTAGAGGAGGGGGTCTTGTTAGCAATATAACTATTCCTTAATAGCATAAACCAGGCCCGTATCCGCCCATCTAGAGAAGGGGGTCCTATTAGCAATATAACTATTCCTTAATAGCATAAACAAGGCCCGTATCCGCCCATCTAGAGGAGGGGGTCCTGTTAGCAATATAACTATTCCTTAATAGTATAAACCAGGCCTGTATCTGCCCATCTAGAGGAGGGGGTCCTATTAGCAATATAATTATTATAGCAATATAATTATAACCAGGCCTGTATCCGCCCATCTAGAGGAGGGGGTCCTGTTAGCAATATAATTATTCCTTAATAGCCAGGCCCGTATCTACCCACCTAGAGGAGGGGTTCCTAAAGGAGGGGATTCTTTATCTCCTACCAGCAAGTAATATAATAATTCCTTAAAAGCATAAACCAGGCCTGTATCCTCTCATCTAGTGGAGGGGGTTTTATAATGGAGGTAGTTCTCTGGCTGCTAGTAATATAACTACTCCTTAATGACATGGTCAGTTTCACAAATATGTCAACCACTCCATAGCAAGCCTGTTGCGGGCCTCAGAGACATGCATGATGTATCGCTGTATTTACTGCACAGAGATTTATGAACATCACATTCAATCAAGACAATGATAAGAACTGAGCAGAAAGAACATTCTCGTGATGCCATCAATGTTAACAAGAGTGCTCCCTGCCTGTCACCAGTCCATGTTGCCTGTCAATATCACCCATCTATATCGCCAGTCTACAGTATATCGCCCATCTATATTGCCTGTCTATATCACCAGTCTATATCCCTCATCTCTATCTTCTGTGTATATTGCCCATCTATATCGCCCATCTCTGTCACACATCTTTAACACCCATTTATATTGCCCATCTTTAACACCCATTTATATCGCCCATCTATATCACACGTCTATATCACCCATTTATATCGCCCGTCTATATTACCCATCTTTAACACCCATTTATATTGCCCATCTATATCACGCGTCTATATCACCCATTTATATCGCCCGTCTATATTACCCATCTTTAACACCCATTTATATTGCCCATCTATATCACGCATCTATATCACCCATTTATATCACCCATTCATATCGCCCGTCTATATTACCCATCTTTAACACCCATTTATATCGCCCATTTATATCATGCGTCTATATTGACCATCTATATTCCCCGTCTTTGTGGCAGTATAGTGTTTCTATATTAATGATTCTTGCTAAGGAAAGGACAGGCAAATACCTGAGAGGTGAACATCTACACAACACTGCCCATCATGCGCAGTTACAAAACAACAGTTTACGTCACCCTATAAATTTATATATTATATAAATATATACATATTTCATAGAAAGCAGAGAGAGCAAAGCTAATTGCATGGGTGCTGGTGAGAAAAAAAATTTTGACGGAACATTTTCGGCGAAAAGCGAGCCTCGCAAACTTAACCGAAAAGCGATTGGTGTGGGTAGCCGAGTCGTCAAAATATTAGCCAATCAAAATCCGTCAAACTCTACCGAAGCAGCCCGCAACACCAAAACAAGGCGGCGGCCACAAGCGGTAAGCGAACGACTGAGTTTTCGATGTTTTGGGTCGATTTGTGCAATTTTGATGACACGAAATTATTTTTTTTACGGAGGAATCGATTCGATTTGACGGATTTTCCGTTCACGGATTTTAAATTTTGACGGAAATCCGTCTGTAGACGGAGGACCAGCACCCATGTAATTGTAATTCTATCTTCATCTTGTGGCAGAGCTAGTTCCCATCATAATTGGCCTTTCTTGGAAACTGCTTACATCATAATGTTATGGGAATGTGTAAACATATTCTCTTCTGAAAAGGAACATTTGTATTTGTACATATCTACCTTAAAAGACTAAAGAATGATCTAATAGCTTTTAAATATAGCTAAGAAGAATTGAAGAATGATCTCATAGCCTTTAAATATAGCTAAGAAGAACTGAAGAATGATCTCATAGCCCTTAAATATAGCTAAGAAGAACTGAAGAATGATCTCATAGCCATTAAATACAGCTAAGAAGAATTGAAGAATGATCTCATAGCCCTTACATATAGTTAAGAAGAATTGAAGAATGATCTCATAGCCCTTAAATATAGCTAAGAAGAACTGAAGAATGATCTCATAGCCATTAAATATAGCTAAGAACTGAAGAATGATCTCATAGCCATTAAATATAGCTAAGAAGAATTGAAGAATGATCTCATAGCCATTAAATATAGCTAAGAAGAATTGAAGAATGATCTCATAGCCCTTAAATATAGCTAAGAAGAATTGAAGAATGATCTCATAGCCTTTAAATATAGCTAAGAAGAACCGAAGAATGATCTCATAGCCTTAAAATATAGCTAAGAAGAATTGAAGAATGATCTCATAGCCATTAAATATAGCTAAGAAGAACTGAAGAATGATCTCATAGCCATTAAATATAGCTAAGAAGAACTGAAGAATGATTTCATAGCCCTTAAATATAGCTAAGAAGAACTGAAGAATGATTTCATAGCCCTTAAATATAGCTGAGAAGAACCGAAGAATGATCTCAGCCCTTAAATATAGCTAAGAAGAACCGAAGAATGATCTCATAGCCTTAAAATATAGCTAAGAAGAATTGAAGAATGATCTCATGGCCTTAAAATATAGCTAAGAAGAATCGAAGAATGATCTCATAGCCATTAAATATAGCTAAGAAGAATTGAAGAATGATATCATAGCCCTTAAATATAGCTAAGAAGAATTGAAGAATGATCTCATAGCCATTAAATATAGCTAAGAAGAATTGAAGAATGATCTCATAGCCATTAAATATAGCTAAGAAGAATTGAAGAATGATATCATAGCCTTTAAATCTAGCTAAGAAGAATTGAAGAATGATATCATAGCCTTTAAATCTAGCTAAGAAGAATTGAACGATGATATCATGGTCACCTCTGCCTCTTCTTTACTTCTATTTTTTTTCTAATATTTTGTGAATAAATTGAAAAAAGAACTACAGCACAGTGCCAAAATGGTTATATTTTGTGTTTATGAAAAAGGTGTGCATTTTGGCTGATTGTGGTTATGGTTCTTCCTCCTCGTTCACACGCAGATGAACGATGCGTTCAAACTGTGAGATGATGGGCAGCGCACCCCTCAGTGGCTGAATCAGATGTGGAGGGATGTGATGGGCAGCCTTAAGAGCAGCACACTCCTCATTACCTGATGTGGAGGGATGTGATGGGCAGTCTTAAGAGCAGTGCACTCCTCAGTGGCTGATGTGGAGGGATGTGATGGGCAGCCTTAAGAGCAGTGCAGCCCTCAGTGGCTGATGTGGAGGGATGTGATGGGCAGCCTTAAGAGCAGCACACTCCTCAGTGGCTGATGTGGAGGGGTGTGATGGGCAGCCTTAAGAGCAGCACACTCCTCAGTGGCTGATGTGGAGGGATGTGATGGGCAGCCTTAAGAGCAGAGCAGCCCTCAGTGGCTGATGTGGAGGGATGTGATGGGCAGCCTTAAGAGCAGTGCAGCCCTCAGTGGCTGATGTGGAGGGATGTGATGGGCAGTCTTAAGAGCAGCACACTCCTCATTACCTGATGTGGAGGGATGTGATGGGCAGCCTTAAGAGCAGTGCAGCCCTCAGTGGCTGATGTGGAGGGATGTGATGGGCAGCCTTAAGAGCAGAGCAGCCCTCAGTGGCTGATGTGGAGGGATGTGATGGGCAGCCTTAAGAGCAGTGCAGCCCTCAGTGGCTGATGTGGAGGGGTGTGATGGGCAGCCTTAAGAGCAGCACACTCCTCATTACCTGATGTGGAGGGATGTGATGGGCAGCCTTAAGAGCAGTGCACTCCTCAGTGGCTGATGTGGAGGGATGTGATGGGCAGCCTTAAGAGCAGCACACTCCTCAGTGGCTGATGTGGAGGGATGTGATGGGCAGCCTTAAGAGCAGCACACTCCTCAGTGGCTGATGTGGAGGGATGTGATGGGCAGCCTTAAGAGCAGCACATTCCTCAGTGGCTGATGTGGAGGGATGTGATGGGCAGCCTTAAGAGCAGCACACTCCTCAGTGGCTGATGTGGAGGGATGTGATGGGCAGCCTTAAGAGCAGCACACTCCTCAGTGGCTGATGTGGAGGGATGTGATGGGCAGCCTTAAGAGCAGCACACTCCTCAGTGGCTGATGTGGAGGGATGTGATGGGCAGCCTTAAGAGCAGCACACTCCTCAGTGGCTGATGTGGAGGGATGTGATGGGCAGCCTTAAGAGCAGCACATTCCTCAGTGGCTGATGTGGAGGGATGTGATGGGCAGCCTTAAGAGCAGCGCAGTCCTCAGTGGCTGATGTGGAGGGATGTGATGGGCAGCCTTAAGAGCAGTGCAGTCCTCAGTGGCTGATGTGGAGGGATGTGATGGGCAGCCTTAAGAGCAGTTCAGCCCTCAGTGGCTGATGTGGAGGGATGTGATGGGCAGCCTTAAGAGCAGCACACTCCTCAGTGGCTGATGTGGAGGGATGTGATGGGCAGCCTTAAGAGCAGCACACTCCTCAGTGGCTGATGTGGAGGGATGTGATGGGCAGCCTTAAGAGCAGCACACTCCTCAGTGGCTGATGTGGAGGGATGTGATGGGCAGCCTTAAGAGCAGTTCAGCCCTCAGTGGCTGATGTGGAGGGATGTGATGGGCAGCCTTAAGAGCAGCACACTCCTCAGTGGCTGATGTGGAGGGATGTGATGGGCAGCCTTAAGAGCAGAGCAGCCCTCAGTGGCTGATGTGGAGGGATGTGATGGGCAGCCTTAAGAGCAGAGCAGCCCTCAGTGGCTGATGTGGAGGGATGTGATGGGCAGCCTTAATAGCAGCACACTCCTCAGTGGCTGATGTGGAGGGATATGATGGGCAGCCTTAAGAGCAGTGCATCCCTCAGTGGCTGATGTGGAGGGATGTGATGGGCAGCCTTAAGAGCAGCACACTCCTCAGTGGCTGATGTGGAGGGATGTGATGGGCAGCCTTAAGAGCAGCACACTCCTCAGTGGCTGATGTGGAGGGATGTGATGGGCAGCCTTAAGAGCAGCACACTCCTCAGTGGCTGATGTGGAGGGATGTGATGGGCAGCCTTAAGAGCAGTGCACTCCTCAGTGGCTGATGTGGAGGGATGTGATGGGCAGCCTTAAGAGCAGTGCACTCCTCAGTGGCTGATGTGGAGGGATGTGATGGGCAGCCTTAAGAGCAGTGCACTCCTCAGTGGCTGATGTGGAGGGATGTGATGGGCAGCCTTAAGAGCAGCACACTCCCCAGTGGCTGATGTGGAGGGATGTGATGGGCAGCCTTAAGAGCAGCACGCTCCTCAGTGGTTGATGTGGAGGGATGTGATGGGCAGCCTTAAGAGCAGTGCAGGCCTCAGTGGCTGATGTGTAGGGATGTGATGGGCAGCCTTAAGAGCAGTGCAGCCCTCAGTGGCTGATGTGGAGGGATGTGATGGGCAGCCTTAGGAGCAGTGCAGGCCTCAGTGGCTGATGTGGAGGGATGTGATGGGCAGCCTTAAGAGCAGAGCAGCCCTCAGTGGCTGATGTGGAGGGATGTGATGGGCAGCCTTAAGAGCAGAGCAGCCCTCAGTGGCTGATGTGGAGGGATGTGATGGGCAGCCTTAAGAGCAGTGCAGGCCTCAGTGGCTGATGTGGAGGGATGTGATGGGCAGCCTTAAGAGCAGTGCAGGCCTCAGTGGCTGATGTGGAGGGATGTGATGGGCAGCCTTAAGAGCAGTGCACTCCTCAGTGGTTGATGTGGTGGGATGTGATGGGCAGCCTTAAGAGCAGAGCAGCCCTCAGTGGTTGATGTGGAGGGATGTGATGGGCAGCCTTAAGAGCAGTGCAGCCCTCAGTGGCTGATGTGGTGGGATGTGATGGGCAGCCTTAAGAGCAGAGCAGCCCTCAGTGGCTGATGTGGAGGGATGTGATGGGCAGCCTTAAGAGCAGCACACTCCTCAGTGGCTGATGTGGAGGGATGTGATCGGCAGCCTTATAAGCAGCGCACTCCTCAGTGGCTGATGTGGAGGGATGTGATGGGCAGCCTTAAGAGCAGCGCAGTCCTCAGTGGCTGATGTGGAGGGATGTGATGGGCAGCCTTAAGAGCAGTGCAGGCCTCAGTGGCTGATGTGGAGGGATGTGATGGGCAGCCTTAAGAGCAGTGCAGCCCTCAGTGGTTGATGTGGAGGGATGTGATGGGCAGCCTTAAGAGCAGTGCACTCCTCAGTGGCTGATGTGGAGGGATGTGATGGGCAGCCTTAAGAGCAGTGCAGCCCTCAGTGGTTGATGTGGAGGGATGTGATGGGCAGCCTTAAGAGCAGTGCACTCCTCAGTGGCTGATGTGGAGGGATGTGATGGGCAGCCTTAAGAGCAGCACACTCCTCAGTGGCTGATATGGAGGGATGTGATGGGCAGCCTTAAGAGCAGTGCAGCCCTCAGTGGTTGATGTGGAGGGATGTGATGGGCAGCCTTAAGAGCAGTGCACTCCTCAGTGGCTGATGTGGAGGGATGTGATGGGCAGCCTTAAGAGCAGTGCAGCCCTCAGTGGCTGATATGGAGGGATGTGATGGGCAGCCTTAAGAGCAGTGCACTCCTCAGTGGCTGATGTGGAGGGATGTGATGGGCAGCCTTAAGAGCAGTGCAGCCCTCAGTGGCTGATGTGGAGGGATGTGATGGGCAGCCTTAAGAGCAGTGCAGCCCTCAGTGGCTGATGTGGAGGGATGTGATGGGCAGCCTTAAGAGCAGTGCAGCCCTCAGTGGCTGATGTGGAGGGATGTGATGGGCAGCCTTAAGAGCAGTGCAGGCCTCAGTGGCTGATGTGGAGGGATGTGATGGGCAGCCTTAAGAGCAGTGCAGGCCTCAGTGGCTGATGTGGAGGGATGTGATGGGCAGCCTTAAGAGCAGTGCAGTCCTCAGTGGCTGATGTGGAGGGATGTGATGGGCAGCCTTAAGAGCAGTGCAGTCCTCAGTGGCTGATGTGGAGGGATGTGATGGGCAGCCTTAAGAGCAGTGCAGCTCTCAGTGGCTGATGTGGAGGGATGTGATGGGCAGCCTTAAGAGCAGCACACTCCTCAGTGGCTGATGTGGAGGGATGTGATGGGATGGAAAAGTTGCCCAAATCAGCCACAAACCTCACATAAAACCGGCATAAAATGTCGGTAAAGCACTGCTGGAATCCGCAGGAACCATTTGATAATAAAGCTGAACATTAAGCCCGAGTGTACATGATGCAGGGCTGAGGAGGCACATGGCGTGGTGTCCTGTTTGGACTGCTTTACATGTGCACTATATTGCACCAAACAGAGAAGGGCACATACGTATTGATTCATCCATTCTCCTCACACATTCTCCAAATAGACGGGATAGGGTTTCCAACTGACTTCTTCTTTATCCTCATAAAGGTGTTCTACTCAATATTTCTTATTCAAATTTCTTTTTTCCTATATAGATTTCTTTAATTATAAAGAAGGTTTGGGGGGGTCTGCATATTCTTACAAAGGCCAGTTTTAGAATAGCGACCTCTAAACTATTAAATATGGTCTTGCTCTAGGGGTATTGACCAGAGTTTATAGGAATCATTTAAGCTAATCCCATATACACGGTCAAAATAGACTTCAAATCCAGTGTTTCCTGGAATATCAGGCACAGTCCATCTTATTCTGGCTACCACTCAGGTCGAAGTTGATCTCCGGCAAAAAGCTTTATTAAAGAAGTCATGTTCTCGTCAATCTAATATTAGTTGCAAGGCTTGTAAGAAGAATATTCTTTGTTGCTTGTTGTTCTCAGTATCATTTGGCCATTGTGTATGTATGTGAAAAGTGAGTCATTCTATTCCAAAGTGTGGCAGCGAGGATCTGCTTATACGATGCAGTAGCTGCCCTACGACTTCACCTATTTGTAGCTATGACATCATAACTTAGACTATTTTTAATGCCATCATGAGTCATCAAGCATAATGTTAGCAAGAAATCTGAAGAAAGGGAGTGATAATAGTTATTATTTGGGGACATTATGACTTGGAATAATGGTGAAATGGATCATTACTGCAACAGTCAATCGCCAAATTTTGAATTATCCAGTTCAAAACCAACATGCCACACATAGATATATACATGTATATACTAAGAAAATTATGATATTCCGTTCTACCGAGCCGATAGCTTTTACAGTAATATCATGTTTAAAATTTTCCTGATCTCCCATAAGAATTACCCACTAAACAGAATCTCCTTGTATTGTTTCTGTTCATACATCAGTGTTCCTTACCTGATATTTTCCACTATATCTTATGACATATTGCTTGGTGTTAAATCTATGTTAATATTGAGAGCAGCTTTATCACCAAGACAGGAATTACTGTAATGCATACTTCAAGTTTCACAAGTAATATTGTAAGTATAAGAAAGATTATGAGAGAAATATAGTTAACCAAAACATCTTCCTTCTTTGATTAGTTTATTTTCCAGCTGATTCTCAAACTCAGTTCACAGTTCCTGTCGTATTTGTCAATAAATCAAATATTCTGCCCTCGAAGTGAAGGATCTGTCATCATGATTTCAGGCATGAGTTGAAAGTCCTGAATTTACAGATAAAATTTTAAACAAACTGTTTGACTGAATTCATCTTTGATGTCAAGAGGACGATAGAATTTCACCATTTTGCCAAATGGAGCTGCATGTATTTCCACATGAAATGTTGCTGATAAAGTTAGGCATCAGAAACCTTTACAGTTTCATCCCCTTGAGGCAATTAATACGTCAAAATTGGCTTTGTAACAGCTTTTGGTTTCTGTAAAGATTAAATTTGCTTCAAGGAATACAATGTGATAATGAAATGGACTTATGATCTTATGATAAGTACAGAGATATGGGATTTATTGAAGAATATGACAAACATAATCCAATTTGAATTAAAAGAATGTCTCTGACAAAGAAAAAGTGTTTTAAAAATTGAATCCTTCATGTTTAATCTTGTAAAATATCCGTGAGATTTTGACGTTCCCTTTATTCTTTCTGACAGTGACAATTTATGAAGATTGTTCCACAACATAAAAGCACTGCTGTGAAACAGAAATTATATCCTCTCAAAACTTGCTAAACATAAATCATAATGATGAGAGATTCAAATACCAGCAGTTACTATTTTCACCAAATTCAAAATGAAAAATGTTGTTATTCCTATTGCCCACCCATATCCATAACAAATTATGCCACGAGATGCCATATGATGCCATGTGATGCCACATGATGCCATGTGATGCCACACGATGCTATATGATGCCATGTGATGCCACTACACAACAAGTTTCTTGCTCACTGAAAGTTTTCACTTGACACAAATTGACTCACTAACAATTACAACAACCCAAAAACAGACCTCTCATTTTGCATCTCACAAGCTTAAGAAATGACCTTTACAAATAGAGAGATCAACGTGGTTCTATATATATATATATATATATATATATATATATATATATATATATATATATATATATATATATATATATGTAGGCTGAACACGCTGGCATCTTCATCCTAGCTATGTCACTGTCCGCTGTCTGCCAGTCTGCCTGCCGTCCCGTCCGGGTCAGCCCCCGTATTTTCCTGCCTTGACAGGCCATTAATTTTGTACACCTGTGCCGGCTGCCCGAACCATGCGCCACAAGCTCTCCATAGAATCTCCACAATACAAACAATATACATTCCCTTGTCACATCTCCCCTCCATGTTCACATTGTAAAAGTCCAGTCATGAATCAAAACATATTCTGGGATTGACATGGAAGCGTTCTTGTCCTGCCTCTATGAAATATGACTCCACACAATAACTGTAATGAATTTCCTTTTCATCATCACTCTTCCTCCCTCTGCACTATGTAAAATATGAGTTTGAAATCTGTCTTGATTTTTTGGGTGTCATATCGTGTCGGAACCTTTTTTTACATGCAATGAGCAAAGTACATGACCTTGACCTTTGTGCTGCTTGCAGGTAGAGAGTCTCATTCTGTGAACACATTAAACTGGGACATCACTAAATATATCCCTAAATACTGCACTGAGGCATCACCACTGTGCAAGCATGCTGATTTCACCTTATTGATGGTACATCTCTAAATATATCCCTAAATACTGCACTGAGGCATCACCACTGTGCAAGCATGCGGATCTCATCTTAATGATGGTACATCTCTAAATATATCCCTAAATACTGCACTGAGGCATCACCACTGTGCAAGCATGCGGATCTCATCTTAATGATGGTACATCTCTAAATATATCCCTAAATACTGCACTGAGGCATCACCACCATGCAAGCATGCTGATCTCATCTTAATGATGGTACATCACTAAATATATCCCTAAATACTGCACTGAGGCATCACCACCATGCAAGCATGCTGATTTCATCTTAATGATGGTACATCTCTAAATATATCCCTAAATACTGCACTGAGGCATCACCACTGTGCAAGCATGCGGATCTCATCTTAATGATGGTACATCTCTAAATATATCCCTAAATACTGCACTGAGGCACCACCACCATGCAAGCATGCTGATCTCATCTTAATGATGGTACATCTCTAAATATATCCCTAAATACTGCACTGAGGCATCCCCACTGTGCAAGCATGCTGATCTCATCTTAATGATGGTACATCACTAAATATATCCCTAAATACTGCACTGAGGCATCACCACCATGCAAGCATGCTGATTTCATCTTAATGATGGTACATCTCTAAATATATCCCTAAATACTGCACTGAGGCATCACCACTGTGCAAGCATGCTGATCTCATCTTAATGATGGTACATCTCTAAATATATCCCTAAATACTGCACTGAGGCACCACCACCATGCAAGCATGCTGATCTCATCTTAATGATGGTACATCTCTAAATATATCCCTAAATACTGCACTGAGGCATCACCACTGTGCAAGCATGCTGATTTCATCTTAATGATGGTACATCTCTAAATATATCCCTAAATACTGCACTGAGGCATCACCACTGTGCAAGCATGCGGATCTCATCTTAATGATGGTACATCTCTAAATATATCCCTAAATACTGCACTGAGGCATCACCACTGTGCAAGCATGCTGATCTCATCTTAATGATGGTACATCTCTAAATATATCCCTAAATACTGCACTGAGGCATCACCACCATGCAAGCATGCTGATCTCATCTTAATGATGGTACATCTCTAAATATATCCCTAAATACTGCACTGAGGCATCACCACTGTGCAAGCATGCTGATCTCATCTTAATGATGGTACATCACTAAATATATCCCTAAATACTGCACTGAGGCATCACCACCATGCAACCATGCTGATCTCATCTTAATGATGGTACATCTCTAAATATATCCCTAAATACTGCACTGAGGCATCCCCACTGTGCAAGCATGCTGATTTCATCTTAATGATGGTACATCACTAAATATATCCCTAAATACTGCACACATTACACTGGGACATCACCCCCGTGCAAGCATGCTGATCTCATCTTAATCTCCCAGTGCAGTTAAATGATTACCTCAAATTCAGCTGAACCTGATGGGATATTATTGACTCATTTTAAAATTTCTCACATATGATTGGCATATACATGTAGCAAGGTGCCATGTCCATACTTCACAGAGGCCTGCAAACGGGGCTCAGGCTATATCAAGCCTCAAGTAGATATATATCCCAGCCATTACTTTATAAATCAGTTTCTATAACTCCTCAAAACCGATAGTTATATATTGAGGAAACACAGAATGACCTCCAGTCTGTAATGTTTTTAACTTGTTTGTTGATTAAGAATCAATTTTTTTTATTGCCAATTGTATTTCGGGCAGCTGAGTCTGGATGGAATTGCCCTGTGCTACCTATAATTAGGTTCTCACAGATCATGTGACCTCCAGTGCTGTCACAGAGTTTAATCCTAGCTTTAGACATCAGTGAAAACAAGAAAAACCTGGATAAATTCACAGATCTGAGAGACTTTGAAACATAAAATTTTGCCTTGGGTAATATAACTTACTGACAGAAAACAAAAAGCTACTTACAGGTACTTGCTATTTTAAAATCTGATTGGTAATTCCAAAATAATTATCCACAATGTGGCTGACTGAAATAATATTGCTGACCGCAAAAATAAATTTGAGATAATTAGCTGGAACTCAAGAAGTACTAAGATGTTCAATTGTCTTTATCGTTCTTCCTAAGCTGTGTGTATAAATGTCATTTCTTTTATCTTTCCAGAATGAAA
This sequence comes from Amphiduros pacificus, assembly GCA_949316495.1. Classification (NCBI taxonomy): domain Eukaryota; kingdom Metazoa; phylum Annelida; class Polychaeta; order Phyllodocida; family Hesionidae; genus Amphiduros; species Amphiduros pacificus. Next base: position 10,833,483 of record OX439008.1, read on the forward strand.
GGAAGTGTGGATTACCGTATTATCACATGTTGGAGGCGATGATGCTAATCTGGTATGCATGAGAGGCCTGGAGGTGTCAGCAACATACTATTATACAAGTGGTGAGTGGTGAATAACCCTGACTTGCACCTCATCATCCAATCTTCAACAAGAATTCACAGATACTAAAATGCTCAAGTTTAGATAGGGTACCAGTATACAGGATAAGATGGCATGGATGTTATTGAATGAGGGGAGTTGCCTCGCTCAGGAATTATGCTGTCAAAAGTACAGTGCTGTCAATTTGGTTGATGTTAATTGTAGGGGATTTGACACTCTTTGACAGAGGTTCTAGGCAGTGTACTGTTGGAGGGTGATTTTTCCCCACTCTTATTCCGATAAGAGTTTGAACAAACCCTGATGGATCAATGGCGCAGTGGGGCGTCTAGGGAGAAGTATCAATAACATCGATTTTCACCCTTCCTACTCTGATAAATTAACTTTATCTATCACACTATTATGGACTGATATGTAAATCTCTGAAAACCTCGCATGGGCAGCCAATCGTAAATAAAACAAATAATGCCAATAAATATAATTATATCACTTAGAGGCAAAGTTGCCAGTGAAGCACCCCAGTGTTATAGACTTGATCTCTTTGATTTGATCAGATATACAAAACATAAAATAATCGTCCGGGAAATTTGGCTGAGGCGGTGAGGCTTTGAGCCAATAAATGCTAGATAGAGTGAGGATGATGACTGTAATTTTGCAGCAAAGACTGCTGATTTAACTTATTAAGCATTACATCTCAAGCCAGACCAGTCCATGCCAGGCTGACACTGGAGACCGGGACCGGTTGACTATTGAACGACTCAGAAATAGGCCGACACTGGAGACCGGGACAGGTCGACTATTGAACGACTCAGAGATAGGCCGACCCTGGAGACCGGGACAGGTCGACTATTGACTGACTCAGAGATAGGCTGATAGTGGAGACCGGGAGAGGTCGACTATTGACTGACTCAGAGATAGGCCGACACTGGAGACTGGGAGAGGTCGACTATTGACCGACTCAGAGATAGGCTGATAGTGGAGACCGGGACCGGTCCACTATTGAACGACTCAGAGATAGGCCAACAGTGGAGACCGGGACAGGTCGACTATTGACTGCCGGACTCAGAGATAGGCCGACACTAGAGACCTGTCCCGGTCGACTATTGACTGACTCAGAGATAGGCTGATAGTGGAGACCGGGACAGGTCGACTATTGATTATTGACTTTTGAAGCAAAAAACAAAAGGCAATCCCATGGAGGAGCCTGGGACTGAGAAATTTCAAGGGAATGTCAGGTTTTGGAATATTGCCATTTAAAACAGGAGATCTTTTCTGAGATTGTCAGGTTAGTATCTCATAAAAAGATAATAATAAGATAAAACTGGAACATGATGAGGGAAGCCATCCCAAGATACTGCCTGTGGTTTTATGAAGGATTAGAGTGGAGATCTGTTCATTTTGTGAATAGATATCAGAGTGTATGGGAATAATCATTCTCTCTGATCTATGAGAAATAATTCCCATGGTCCGATAGTGTGGTAATTGTTAAATCAAATTTGAAATGTGGATTATTATCTTTAGAAAAAAAATCACATCCTTATTTAAAGGCATGTTGGTATTTGGGTCAATATAACATGACAAAATTAATTGATTCGATGTTCCCAATCTTGGAATGAACATGTAAAAATGTGCAAATAATGAAATATAATAAGAGTAATTTAAATGCAGCGTTGCCTGCATCGGGTAGCATCAGACATCTTAAAATATTCATGTGACAATCCACAGTAGTAGCTTCACCCAGCATAATTGGCAGATGTAAATTACTTTGTGTTTTTGTAAATCTATTTGAACACTTACAAAAATAATTTTCTGGAAGCAATGAATGATTTGAGTCAACAAATACTTTCACCAACGTCAGCATGTGTATTTGATCCCTGACTGCGCATTTTCCTGAACTAATCATAGTCTAATATTTATGCCACATTCAAACATATCTTAATAATACATAAAGATGGTAGGTTATTATGTAAAGATTTCAGAGAAACTTGTGACATGATCAATATGGTGTCAATGAGTTGTTTATCTGACCAATCACAATGCAGCAACCTATGATGGTGCATTCTGGGTAACAGGAAATAGCCATCTTGTTCAACAATGCAAATGCAAAACTCAAATATGATCCAATTCCTTTGGGGAAGACTGCCGACAAAGCATTGGTTCACTTGACACTATCTAGGTCTTGACAGCAAACAACTTGGGCTAACATAGCAGGGATTTATAAATTCATCTGCTTGCTGTGAATTGATTGTGGTATAATGATAGCCATGCTGATAAAGGGCTCTTATAACATGGAGGCCAGTGTCCATGCATAACTTTGGCCATTTTGGAAAAAAAAAAGGTTTTGCCATCTGAATATTTTTTACACGTTTTGAAATAAGACGTCTTGTTTAGTTATATATGAGCTCTGAGCTCCAAACTTTGTAAAACTATTTAGTTACATTGTTCCTTTATATAGGGTGTCCTTATAAAAAATATACCTCTTTACCTCTCCGTTTGTATGTTTAGCTAATGTTGTTCCCCACATGGAAATCTCACTGCAGTCTATATTCACCAGATACTGGAAGCCCCACATTGCTTTTATGAGCTCTCAATAAAAAGTCCCAATTCATATCTTCTGAATGCCATTCAATAATGCATAAAATGGAATAGAGAGTTTCAATCATAAGCCCCATGATGTCCTTTACAGTATGCTGTAATACAGGATGCTTTCTATCTCAGAAGAGCAAGTACCAATCACGGGGGATGGTGGCTGCAGGGTGAGGCCAGGAGAGCCAGAAGGTCCTGCGGCACCTGATACCCCTGGGCCCACTTCATACCACCAAGAGCTTGTTTTATGTCTAAAATCACACCAAATGCTGTGTTGTACTGGCCAATGACTTAGCAACACTCAAACTTAATACCAATCTCACAGATACCATGCACCGTGCACCCATTTCCTGTTTGAGCAATCCACTGTAATGGCCCACTTTCAGGCCAGCCTCTCATTTACTGTCAGTCTCTCTTTGATATTACCATGACGACATCATGAATCAGTGCTGCCACCTAGCAACTAATCATTACTAGGGAGCTCATTATATTACAGGTCTATCATTACCCTCATCACATCTTTTGTTTCCTTACAAACTTTATGTGCTCTAATTTCTCTTTTTACCTTGCTTTTTATGTACACAAGTTCAAGATTACTTTATTTGAAACCATAGCATCTCACTGTCTCAGGTCACTTTGAGAAATCTTGATTCCAAACACATAATTATGTTTGGTACATGGAAACTATTCAATGATAAGTTATAATATTAACTATTTGTGTGCCTAAAATAGGGGATATAATCTGATTTGACCCCAACAGGTCCAATACTGTGGCATTTACATGAACGCAAAAACTGAGGTACTCTGCCTCAAGAAAATGCATTGGCACTCTCTTGTTTCCTGTCAATTTCTTGTCCCTCAGACTGCATCTGATCATTCTTATTTCACAGATACAAATTGCAGAATATAACCCTCTATAGATAAACGGAAAAGCAGGTCGCTTGGAGACCGGCAATTTGTGCCCTCAGTGGAGAGGAAAGCCATCTCTTGATCTTTGCCAATCTCAGACAATTACAGCCGCTCTTACGGCATCAAAGAGGGACGGATGACTGGAGTAACATGCAGCTCAGATTTGCTACATCTCTGTGCTGCAGGGAAATATATGGCAAATATACAAGTACCAGAGAGTGGTGGTAGGGTCCTGCAGGTAGACATACTTGTACTGGAAAGAGAGCTTCCTGCAGGTACATATACATGTACCACAGAGAGAGCTTCCTACAGGTACATATACATGTACCACAGAGAGAGGGTCCTGTAGGTAGATATACGTGTACCGCAGAGTGAGGGTCCTGCAGATACATATACATGTACCACAGAGTGAGTGTCCTGTAGGTAGATATACATGTACCGCAGAGAGAGTGTCCTGTAGGTAGATATACATGTACCACAGAGAGAGTGTCCGGCAGGTATATATACGTGTACCGCAGAGTGAGGGTCCGGCAGGTAGATATACATGTACCACAGAGTGAGGGTCCTGTAGGTAGATATACATGTACTGGTGAGAGAGGGTAACTGCAGAAAGATATATATATGTACCTGCAGGAGAGTGTGAGCACCACTCACTTCTGCTGGATATTTTCCAAACTTAGAAGACTAAATAACAGCACACAGCTTTGTTTTCCTTTCATTAAGGCAAATTATACAGGAAGTGGACAGGACTCCTGCCAATGGCCGTCTTTTTCATCATCCAACTTCTCTGACAGATCTAAGCAACTTTGACAATGCAGTGAATAAGTTGAAAGACACTGACACAGTCAGACATGGCATGCATGTTCTTGTGTCTAGTGAAAGAAGTCCATCAAAATGTTTTCCATCCCTGATGACCCATTTACAAAGCTATCCAAACTTGGTTAGTTTTTATTGTTTTTCTTTCTCCTTGCTGTAGTGCATTCTGTTGAGGGGAGTATTATCATCCCAATCAAGGAGACGCGAAGTGTGGCAGCATATAAGGCTTCTACAAAGCTCTTTAGATTGACGAGATTCTGGGTCAGCAAGTCTTGGCTTATCATGAATCATCTTCACATGAACAAATCAAAGAGAAATTTTTCCAAAAATAAATGCACTCCACCCTACCCCAGTCCTGTAACAATATATATATATATATATATATATATATATATATATATATATATATATATATATATATATATATATATAGGAAATGTCATTATATATAGGAAATGTCATTCATATTACATAAAACAAAGCTGTTTTGATTTATACAGTAGAAACCATTTAATCAAAGCAAGTTATTTGCTAGGAATATAAGTGAGGTTGTGTCAGAAGCCAGTCATCATGTGTTGGAGGACAGCTGTCCTGCTTATGTACAGATCAAGTGCTAATGTGCAGGTCAAGGGGGCAGTGGTAATGTGCATGTCAAGGGGGTAGTGGTAATGTGAGGGTCAAGGGGGCAGTTTGCTTGTCCTTGTTGTTTCTAAGTGATGTGGACAGGACACACAGTACCCGTACTTCATCTTCCTTCACTAAACAATCACATCCTCTCCTTACCACTCACTTTAGTGACAGTGATATCAGAATGTATGGAGGCAAATAAATCTGACTAAATGCATTATGTTCCATAGATTTGTATGTCTCCAAAACAAGTACCAAGCTACTGTTTAAATTATATCGCTGGATATCATAACCATTGTTTTCGAGGTCATGTAATTTTCCGCAATATATATGGGTACAAATGTTTTTCTCATCCGTGTGGAAAAGTCAAACCAATGCAGTCATCTGGGAGCACACCTGTCTATAATCACTGTGGCTCTGACCTGTACATGCTGTGAGGGCTGTGGCTCTGACCTGTACATGCTGTGAGGGCTGTAGTTATGACCTGTACATGCTGTGAGGGCCGTGGTCCTGACCTGTACATGCTGTGAGGGCCATGGTTCTGACCTGTACATGCTGTGAGGGCTGTGGTTCTGACCTGTACATGCTGTGAGGGCCATGGTTCTGACCTGTACATGCTGTGAGGGTTGTGGTTCTGACCTGTACATGCTGTGAGGGCCATGGTTCTGACCTGTACATGCTGTGAGGGCCCTGGTTCTGACCTGTACCTGCTGTGAGGGCCGTGGTTCTGACCTGTACCTGCTGTGAGGGCTGTAGTTCTGACCTGTAGATGCTGTGAGGGCCGTGGTTCTGACCTGTACCTGCTGTGAGGGCTGTAGTTCTGACCTGTAGATGCTGTGAGGGCCGTGGTTCTGACCTGTGCATGCTGTGAGGGCCATGGTTCTGACCTGTAGATGCTGTGAGGACTGTGGTTCTGACCTGTACATGCTGTGAGGGCCATGGTTCTGACCTGTCTGTATTGTTCATGGCTTCGGTATGCTGTGTCCTGTGGGATCAATTGTTCCAGGAGTTATTGCCACAGCAGGAGAGCTCTCAACAAAGCACAATCTGCCATATACTGTAGGCAGTGTGAAGAGACACAGCAACACTTGAGACCTGCTCACAGATGAAGCAAGGAAATGTTTGCCATGTGATGCTGTGAAGCATGTTACAATGTTTGCCTTGGGTCCCATGAAGTGTGTTACAATGTTTGCCTTGGGTCCCATGAAGCGTATTACAATGTTTGCCTTGGGTCCTATGAAGCATTACAATGTTTGCCTTGGGTCCTATGAAGCATTACAATGTTTGCCTTGGGTCCCATGAAGTGTGTTACAATGTTTGCCTTGGGTCCCATGAAGCGTATTACAATGTTTGCCTTGGGTCCTATGAAGCATTACAATGTTTGCCTTGGGTCCAATGAAGTATGTTACAATGTTTGCCTTGGGTCCAATGAAGTATATTACAATGTTTGACTTGGGTCCCATGAAGTATGTTACAATGTTTGACTTGGGTCCCATGAAGCGTGTTACAATGTTTGCCTTGGGTCCCATGAAGTGTGTTACAATGTTTGCCTTGGGTCCTATGAAGTATATTACAATGTTTGCCTTGGGTCCTATGAAGCATTACAATGTTTGCCTTGGGTCCAATGAAGTATGTTACAATGTTTGCCTTGGGTCCAATGAAGTATATTACAATGTTTGACTTGGGTCCCATGAAGTATGTTACAATGTTTGACTTGGGTCCCATGAAGCGTGTTACAATGTTTGCCTTGGGTCCCATGAAGTGTGTTACAATGTTTGCCTTGGGTCCTATGAAGTATATTACAATGTTTGCCTTGGGTCCTATGAAGCATTACAATGTTTGCCTTGGGTCCAATGAAGTATGTTACAATGTTTGCCTTGGGTCCAATGAAGTATATTACAATGTTTGACTTGGGTCCCATGAAGCGTATTACAATGTTTGCCTTGGGTCCTATGAAGCATTACAATGTTTGCCTTGGGTCCTATGAAGCATTACAATGTTTGCCTTGGGTCCTATGAAGTATGTTACAATGTTTGCCTTGGGTCCAATGAAGTATATTACAATGTTTGCCTTGGGTCCTATGAAGTGTTACAATGTTTGCCTTGGGTCCAATGAAGTATGTTACAATGTTTGCCTTGGGTCCTATGAAGTGTATTACCATGTTTGCCTTGGGTCCTATGAAGTATGTTACAATGTTTGCCTTGGGTCCTATGAAGCGTATTACAATGTTTGCCTTGGGTCCAATGAAGCATGTTACAATGCTTGCCTTGGGTCCAATGAAGTATGTTACAATGCTTGCCTTGGGTCCAATGAGATTGCCTTGGGTCCAATGAGATGCTCATCACACAATGCAACGTGCCCTGAGATGCTCACCACACCAAGGACCATGCCCTGAGGTGCTCATCACACCATGCACTGTGCCCTGAGACACTCACAGGACTGCATGCCATGCCCTGAGGAGCATCTCAGGGTATACTGCCTTGCTGCCAGCGACCTTTAACTGTCACATGCAATCCTTGACAAGCATGCAACTCAGGCATGCAAATATTCTTAATAGTCCCAATACTGACTTACAATCCGATCTGTTTAAGAAAGCAACTATATCCCAATATTAGGCATCTCACAATGAAGGCAAATAACATTTGCCTGGGGTATGTCTCAGGGAAGGTCAGGTCCTGGAGAGGGTCATGTGATGGAGGGATAAGTGTCATTAATGTCAGGTGGTGGGGATGGTCGTGAGATGGAGAGATATGTGTCAGGACTGCAATCTTCCTGAGATCTGGCCCCAGGGAGAGACAATAGGCAGGCACTGGGACCCTTCTGGCACTCAGCCTCTCAAAACAAGCTCCATTGTCTCAGAGTCCGATCTGCAGACCCTGCCCACAGGTGGCGCTCTGAATGCCTGGCATGGGAACAAAGGGGAGATGAAGTGATCACAGATATCACAAAATCTACACCCAATTAGATACCCCTATATGGGGGCAAGTCCCAGTGAGATACTACTCTATAGGGGCCAGGTCCCACCTCAGACACCCCTCTCATAGAAAGCAGGTCCCAGTGAGAGACCCCTCTATATCTCTTACCCTCTATATTTGTTACCCTGTATAGAATTAAAGGGATAGAGCATTCCTGCGAAGCATCCTGGTAGATAGCTTTCTTGATATGGCACTTGTCTTGTCTTCATCATGCTGAGATGATCAATTATAAAGCAGACCATGCTTCATGAATATATGATGACTTAATGCAATATTCCAGCAATTCTTAATCACTGATTACATGAAATGTTCATACCCAACTTAACATAAATCTATATCTGCTAAGCAAAACCTCTTCATCAGCTCAGCATATAGTTTGTATGAGGCAATGAATATGTTACCCTGTAGGATTAGCCAGTTAAAATTTGATTGTTTTGAGGGACAAACCAAAATTTTCTGGATAAATGTATCTGCCAACTTAATAAATTAAATATATAGTCATGATTACAGTTTCACAAGTAACAGCCCTAGAGAATGCCACAAATTGACTTCATTAAGTCAGAACAATGGGGAAGTTATCACCTCCTTCAGAACAATGTGATATGACCTCCCTCAGAACAATGTGATATGACCTCCTTCAGAACAATGTGATATGACCTCCCTCAGTACAATGTGATATGACCTCCCTCAGAACAATGTGATATGATCTCCCTCAGAACAATGTGATATCACCTCCTTCAGAACAATGTGATATGATCTCCCTTAGAACAATGTGATATCACCTCCCTCAGAACAATGTGATATCACCTTCCTCAAAACAATGCGACATGACCTTCCTCCGAACAATGTGATATGACCTCCCTTAGAACAATGTGATATCCGTTTCTTCAAAAATGTACATATTTTAAAAATGTGATTCTGTAAAGGCTGTGTATCACCACATGAAATACGTTTATTTCTTTCTCAATATTTTACTGTGGGATGGGATTTCACAAGTAACCATGGTAATCATATCCTCTTTCAATTTTCTACTTTAAATGGCATACTCATTGAACATAGCATATGCAATATTCCCACAGGGCAATCACTTAAGAGATGACAAATCCATACTTAATGCTAATCTATCCTTCATGCTAATCTATTCTTAATGCTAATCTATTCTTAATGCTAATCTATTCATAATGTGAATCTATAATGCGAATTTGTCTTTTATGGTAATCTATCCTTAATGCTAATCTATTTTTGATGTGGATCTAACTTAAACGCAAATTTGTCTTTAATTCTAATCTATCCTTAATTCGAATTTATCTTTAATGCTAATCTATCCTTAATGTTAATCTATCCTTAATGTGAATCTATCCTTGATGTAAATTTGTCCTTAATACTAATCTGTCCTTAATACTAATCTATTCTTAATGCAAATTTGTCTTTTATGCTAATCTATCCTTAATTCGAATCTATCTTTAAAGCTAATCTATCCTTAATGCTAATCTATACTTGATGCTCATCTATCCTTAATACGAATATTTATGTCCAATTGAAGGCATAAAATAGCCCTGGGAAGTGTCTTCTTTAATTTAACACTACCACACAAGTTTGAAAGTAACACCGTGGATTGTTGATGAATAAATAATAAGTCACCTTCTGCCCCAGACAAATCTAAATTTCCTCAATGCGATAACATGCAACATAACAATGTATTCTTATCTCCAGATTTATTCTTGACAAACATGTGAGTGTACTTTCTGAGATGGGAATTCTAACATTCTGGCCTGGAGGATTTTAAAAATATTTCTGGCCACAAAATCTTTCAACACTCTAACTAGGCATCGTTATTTTTCTTTTTTCTCTCAGCCAGGTTACTCGTCCCTAAAGGACTATGTGAACGTTATAGGTCACAGCTACGTGTTTATATTGCCATTACATGTTCAGACCCAGCAAAGTGGTGATTTTTTGCTTCAGGGAATGCTGGTAGCATGTAAAGCATGAATTTGATTCTGATAACATGGATAAGGCAGATTGGTAATCAGTGTTCCCACAATGCAACAGCAGCTGAGCACTTCTCTGTGGTGCCCCCTATCACAAAGACTTGTTTATCCTGTTAGCCAAATTCAATTTTACAATTCTTTTGCAGTAATTCACTTTTTTGCATCAGTTATCTGTAAAGACCTTTCCATAATATTGTTTAAAAACTGTGCGGCCTATTTGCAATTCAGCTAAAAAAAATTTATGCCCAGATGCTGATTTCCACAATATCTATTTGAGACTGGGTCGGTTAAGTTGGTTCAATATCTTCACAGCCAGATAAATACATATCAGATAAATACATATTAATGCCAGAAATGTGGGACAAAATGTTTCTAATATCATAACTCTTTAAAAGAAAAAGAAAAGCACTGACATCTCCATACCGTTATTCTATCTGTGCAACAAATGGGACAAAAATAATGATATGAGTCTTTGTGTGCAGTGTATGAGTGTGTGTGTTGCGAGTGTGTGTGTTGCGTGTGTGTGTGTTGCGTGTGTGTGTGCTGCGTGTGTGTGTTGTGTGTGTGTGCCTGTAGGACAAAACCTTCCATCAGAAAAAATATCCCATCTGGGACCGGGGGTGCATCAATGCCCAAAAGTGGCAGCATATGTTGTTTTTTTACAGACATGGGGTGTGAGGATGCAGTTTTCTATACTAGGCCTGACTTATTTAATTGTTTGTGTCACATATCCTTACATTGGGCAGGTAAGACTATAAATATGTTAAAGCAAATTTATTAAACCCAACGGCTGAGCAGTGCTACATGATTCCATGCCTAGTTATTCAATATAGCAAATGTGAGTTACTTAGAAACAGGTCAGACTGAGATCACTGCACCAAGATTCAATGTCAAACGTTGAATGAACATGGCATTGCACACCATCCCCTTAAGGTTATTCTATAAACCAAAAATGAACAGTCTCCCATCAAAATTTGCTGAGAAATAGCAAACAATCTATGGACAATCTATGCAGCAACCACATAATAAGAAAAAAACAAAATGATTTAGAAATATATTATCCCTTTAGTTTTGCTGCTGTCTACCTGCCCTAATAAACACATCAAGCTACACTGCCATATTCACCACCTCTTCCAGGCAGTGGGATAGGCCCAGTATAAATCATATTGCACACACAGGCAGTGGGGTAGGCCCCAGCACATATCATACTGCACACCCAGGCAGTGGGGTAGGCCCCAGCACATATCATACTGCACACTCAGGCAGTGGGGTAGGCCCCGGCACATATCATACTGCACACTCAGGCAGTGGGGTGGGCCCAGCACATGTCATACTGCACACTCAGGCAGTGGGGTGGGCCCAGCACATATCATATTGCACACTCAGGCAATGGGGTAGGCCCCAGCACATATCATACTGCACACTCAGGCAGTGGGGTGAGCCCTGGCACATGTCATACTGCATACTCAGGCAGTGGGGTGGGCCCAGCACATGTCATACTGCACACTCAGGCAGTGGGGTGAGCCCTGGCACATGTCATACTGCATACTCAGGCAGTGGGGTAGGCCCAGCACATATCATACTGCACACTCCAGCAGTGGGGTGGACTTCCTCATGTCTGCATTGCAAGAGAGGACAGCTGTCTTCTTGAGATGTCCCTGCAATCATAAGATCCTGTCAAGGTCACCTTGTCTTCATTAAGAAATTCAAAATACTAATCTCCTATACTTGAACAAGATATTACTGTCAAAAGTTCATTTCTTGATTAGCATCTTGATTTGTGTCCTCTCAAACTCAGCTTGTGCATTATTCATTCTGTTGTATTAATGGTTTTGAACAGCCTCTTGGACCCAATTAGGAGAGCAACTGACAGAGCCAAGTAGAAATGACATAATACAACCATTAAGGCATGATCTGAGGGAGGGATGAGTTTGCCGTGGGAAATCAAATCAATATCAAATTCCTATCACATTACACCTCTACAAAAATTACTGCTTCTCCCAGACCCTAGAAACAAATAGAATGGGCACTATGCAAGATATCAACTCCCATCCCCAGCGATATATCATGGGTGCTCCACAAGATATCAACTCCCATCCCCAGGGATATAACATGGGTGCTCCACAAGGTATCAACCCCACCCCTAGGGACATAGCATGGGTGCTCCACCAGATATCAACCCCACCCCAGGGACATAACATAGGTGCTCCACAAGGTATCAACCCCACCCCCAGGGACACATCATGGGTGCTCCAAAAGGTATCAACCCCACCCCCCAGGGACACATCATGGGTGCTCCACAAGGTATCAACTCCCATCCCCAGGGATATAACATGGGTGCTCCACAAGGTATCAACCCCACCCCCAGGGACATAGCATGGGTGCTCCACCAGATATCAACCCCACCCCAGGGACATAACATGGGTGCTCCACAAGGTATGAAACCCCACCCCCAGGGATATATGAATGGTGCACCCCAAAGGTCAGCCAGTAAGAGAGCCTTCCCTTCTCACCTCCACAGCTTAGCACTCAGGGGCCAGAGTGCACAGAAAAACAGGTTGTTCTGTGATACCTCGCCAGTGAGCAAACTTGCACTTTTCATCTAGCACAGTATATATGAGTTATGTATTCCATTAGTCAGCCTGAAGTAATCACTTTGACATATCTTTATCTTCACTTTCCTTCACCAACTGTGTTAGCAGTTTACAAGTAAACAACAAAGCCGTCCACATAGTATCATATAGTAACCATGGCAATAAGTCATTACTTGTAGTTCTCTCTTCAATACATGTGCAACAACAGGAAATGTTTATTATTTGTGCACTGAAATAGCATTACATAATGAGAAGTAAAAAAAAGTTAATATCAATGGATTCTCCAAAAGCACTGTCAGATAATTTGGGAGTGCTTTCCAATATGTTGTCATTGTGATAACAACTTCTCACCAATAATTTCAGAATAAATAACTTAATTTTGACTAATCTTTACTTCAAATATACACAGCACTGTGGATATCATATTGGACATTCTCTTTATCACAGTATTGGTGTAAGCCAAGAGCTCCGAGGGACTCTGTACAGAGTAGCAGAGAGCTGGGAACATTGATATAGAACTTACTGAAATATTCATAAACTCTGACATGAGGTTGACGCAGTGCCCACATAGCCAGCAAGACTGTAGGTGCTGAATATACAGCTCCCTCTATCTGTGGACAGTCTGAAACAGACCCCATCTATCTGTAGACAGTCTGGAACAGGTCCCTCTATCTGTAGACAGTCTGAAACAGACCCCTCTATCTGTAGACAGTCTGAAACAGACCCCTCTATCTGTGGACAGTCTGAAACAGACCCCATCTATCTGTGGACAGTCTGAAACAGACCCCTCTATCCATGGACAGTCTGAAACAGACCCCTCTATCTGTAGACAGTCTGAAACAGGCCCTGTGTATCTGTAGACAGTCTGAAACAGACCCCTCTATCTGTAGACAGTCTGAAACAGGTCCCTATATCTGTAGACAGTCTGAAACAGACCCCTCTATCTGTAGACAGTCTGAAACAGACCCCTCTATCTGTGGACAGTCTGAAACAGACCCTGTTTATCTGTAGACAGTCCGAAACAGACCCTGTTTATCTGTAGACAGTCTGAAACAGACCCCTCTATCTGTACAGCTTGAAACAGACCCCGTCTACCTGTAGACAGTCTGAAACAAACACTGTCTATAAGCAGACATTCTGAAACAGACCCAATCTATCTGACACAGACCCCATCAATCTGTAGACAGCCTGAAACAGACCCCACCTATTTGTAGAATCTGGAACAGATCCCATATCTGAAACAGACCTTGTCTATCTGTAATCAGTCTGAAACAGACCCCACGTAACTGTGACAGACAGACTCACATCAGATAAGTGTATGTGTATAAATCTTACAGAGATATTGCTAGAAGTGACATTTGTCTCTTTCTAAACTAAAAATTATGAGACAATTAAAATTCAAATGAAACTATAATGTCTATTAAAGGGCATTTTTGATTGAATACTGTATAACCACTGATCACTGTTCATATGCTTTACCAATATGAAGTTTCAGCAAAACTGGTGAGTATGAATTACTTGAAGAACACAACAAATTATGTTACAATCTTGGATGGGTCCATTGTCTCCTCAGGCATGGATCAGAATGAGATATTTGTAACTTTGATGAGCCATTGTCTCATGTCTTCCCCCATACAAGATCCCTGAGTCCATAGAAACAGACCCCTATCTCCCTGTGGACAGCCTGCGGTCTCCTGTACCCAACCCCAGGGATCTGCTCCGTTTAGCCAAAGTTTCAGGTCCCTCCATGGAATCTGAGAAACATGATAATCATAATTGTATGAGATTGGGACAATCATCGCATTCATATCTGTGCAGATCAAAAGGGATCAGAAATGTGTGATATGATAAAACATAGGCATCAGAGATGCATCAACCCTCAGCCCTGGTAACTCATTGCACAACATTCGCTCCACACAATATTTGTGAACAAAACGTCACTGCACCAAGGCAAATTGATGCAGGGGTAAAAAACCCATAAAATCTACTGAATTAGATAGCTTAGGTGTGTCAAGTATCATGAAACTGTCATCATTTACTCTAGAATTATTGATATGGGCCTGTGACCTTGAAAAGCAGGTTAAGGTCACCGTCCATCAAACTCATGTAGAGTCTTCCCAGATTCTTATGTGTGTGAATTTTCATGAAGCTGCCATCATTTGTTCTTAAGTTATCACGATGACAAGGATGATTTCACATAATTGTCCCTGTGACCTTGAAATCAGGTGAAGGTCATGTTCCATCAAGAGAAGTCTGAGGTCTTCACCAAATGCTTGTGTGTGTCAAATCTCATAAAGCTGCCATCATTCGTTCTTGAGTTATTGCGATTCTTGGGATTTCACATAATTGTCCCTGTGACCTTGATAAATAGGTCAAGGTGGCCGTCCATCGAACTCGTCCGAGGTTTTCACCAGATGCATATGTGTGTCAAGTTTCATGAAGCTGCCATCATTTGTTCTCGAGTTATCGCGATGACAAGATGATTTCACATAATTGTCCCTGTGACCTTGAAAAGTAGGTGAAGGTCATGTTTCATAGAAAAAATTCTGAGGTCTTCACCAGATACTTATGTGTGTCATATCTCATAAAGCTACCATTATTCGTTCTTGAGTTATTGTGATTCTTGGGATTTCACATAATTGTCCCTGTGACCTTGATAAATAGGTCAAGGTCGCCGTCCACCGAACTAGTCCGAGGTTTTCACCAGATGCTTATGCGTGTAAAGTCCCATGAAGCTGCCATCATTTGTTCTTGAGTTATCACGATGACAAGGATGATTTCACATAATTATCCCTGTGACCTTGAAATCAGGTGAAGGTCATGTTCCATCAAGAGAAGTCTGAGGTCTTCACCAGATGCTTGTGTGTGTCAAATCTCATAAAGCTGCCATCATTCGTTCTTGAGTTATTGCGATTCTTGGGATTTCACATAATTGTCCGTGACCTTGGAAAATAGGTCAAGGTCGCCATCCATCGAACTCATTCGAGGTTTTCACCAGATGCATATGTGTGTCAAGTTTCATGAAGCTGCCATCATTTGTTCTCGAGTTATCGCGATGACAAGATGATTTCACATAATTGTCCCTGTGACCTTGAAAAGTAGGTGAAGGTCATGTTCCATCAAGAGAAGTCTGAGGTCTTCACCAGATGCTTGTGTGTGTCAAATCTCATAAAGCTGCCATCATTCGTTCTTGAGTTATTGTGATTCTTGGGATTTCACATAATTGTCCCTGTGACCTTGAAAAATAGGTCAAGGTCGCCGTCCATCGAACTCGTCCGAGGTTTTCACCAGATGCATATGTGTGTCAAGTTTCATGAAGCTGCCATCATTTGTTCTTGAGTTATCGCGATGACAAGATGATTTCACATAATTGTCCCTGTGACCTTGAAAAGTAGGTGAAGGTCATGTTTCATAGAAAAAATTCTGAGGTCTTCACCATATACTTATGTGTGTCAAATCTAATAAAGCTACCATTATTCGTTCTTGAGTTATTGTGATTCTTGGGATTTCACATAATTGTCCCTGTGACCTTGAAAAATAGGTCAAGGTCGCCGTCCATCGAACTCGTCCGAGGTTTTCACCAGATGCATATGTGTGTCAAGTTTCATGAAGCTGCCATCATTTGTTCTTGAGTTATCGCGATGACAAGATGATTTCACATAATTGTCCCTGTGACCTTGAAAAGTAGGTGAAGGTCATGTTTCATAGAAAAAATTCTGAGGTCTTCACCAGATACTTATGTGTGTCAAATCTCATAAAGCTACCATTATTCGTTCTTGAGTTATTGTGATTCTTGGGATTTCACAAAATTGTACCTGTGACCTTGAAAAATAGGTCAAGGTCGCCGTCCATCGAACTCGTCCGAGGTTTTTACCAGATGCATATGTGTGTCAAGTTTCATGAAGCTGCCATCATTTGTTCTTGAGTTATCGCGATGACAAGGATGTTCGCTACAGACATACATACATACATACATACATACATACAGACATACATACATACCCACGCCAGGAGTACTGCAATACCCTCAGCCTGATTACATCAGGGGCTGAGGGTAAAAATAGGTCAAGGTCGCCGTCCACCAAACTAGTCCGAGGTTTTCACCCGATGCTTATGCGTGTAAAGTTTCATGAAGCTGCCATCATTTGTTCTAGAGTTATTGTGATTCTTGGGATTTCACATAATTGTTCCTGTGACCTTGAAAAATAGGTCAAGGTCACCGTCCATCGAACTCGTCCGAGGTTTTCACCAGATGCTAATATGTGTCAAGTTTCATGAAGCTGCCATCATTTGTTCTCGAGTTATCGCGATGACAAGATGATTTCACATAATTGTCCCTGTGACCTTGAAAGGGAGGTGAAGGTCATGTTTCATAGGAAAAATTCTGAGGTCTTCACCAGATGCTTATGTGTGTCAAATCTCATAAAGCTGCCATCATTCGTTCTTGAGTTATTGCGATTCTTGGGATATCACATAATTGTCCCTGTGACCTTGAAAAATAGGTCAAGGTCGCCATCCATCGAACTCGTCCGAGGTATTCACCAGATGCTTTTGTGTGTCAAGTTTCATGAAGCTGCCATCATTTGTTCTCGTGTTATCGCGATGACAAGGATGATTTCACATAATTGTCCATGTGACCTTGAAAAGTAGGTGAAGGTCATGTTTTATAGAAACAATTCTGAGGTCTTCACCAGATGCTTATGGGTGTCAAATCTCATAAAGCTGCCATCATTTGTTCTTGAGTTATGCGATTCTTGGGATATCACATAATTGTTCCTGTGACCTTGAAAAATAGGTCAAGGTCACCGTCCATCGAACTCGTCCGAGGTTTTCACCAGATGCTAATATGTGTCAAGTTTCATGAAGCTGCCATCATTTGTTCTCGAGTTATCGCGATGACAAAATGATTTCACATAGTTGTCCCTGTGACCTTGAAAAGTAGGTGAAGGTCATGTTTCATAGGACAAATTCTGAGGTCTTCACCAGATGCTTATGTGTGTCAAATCTCATAAAGCTGCCATCATTCGTTCTTGAGTTATTGTGATTCTTGGGATTTCACATAATTGTCCCTGTGACCTTGAAAAATAGGTCAAGGTCGCCGTCCATCGAACTCGTCCGAGGTTTTCACCAGATGCATATGTGTGTCAAGTTTCATGAAGCTGCCATCATTTGTTCTTGAGTTATCGCGATGACAAGGATGTTCGCTACAGACATACATACAGACATACATACATACATACATACATACCCACGCCAGGAGTACTGCAATACCCTCAGCCTGATTACATCAGGGGCTGAGGGTAAAAAAAGCCACAGAGATACTTTCCTTAGAAAGTCGTGGGGCTCTGCACGTATACTGCAGGCTCTGCAAGTATTGGCTAGACCTGACAGACGGAGAAGACCACACCCAGTACAGACTTCCTTTTAACAGCTAATAGGCACTCAGTCAAATATTTTATCAAATAAAATATGATATTTTATGAGTTCAAGGACATTTAAGTAAAGATGTTTAACTTTGCGACTACTATAAAAAAGTCAAGAATGATCATGGGGAGTACCATTAAGATCTGGGGGTATTTGATATAATAAATGTGAAATTTGAAGTATGTACCTCGCCATGCAGAGTATCACTCAGAATTTCTAAGGGAGATTGGGAAAATAAAGCATATGACAGTCCTTGCATGACTCAAATACAGACACACTGTTACATAATTTGTGTTTTGCAATAAGCTGGCGTGACTTTTATGAACTTGCATGACTGAGGCGAAGTCATGAGGGTAATTTGCTGGGTTTTGCTAGCTTCCATTTGTCCCAGGCCGAGTGCAGTGGGCATGCCGAGTCCTATTATGTGCTTAAGGAGACCATCATCATCATCAACTGCCTTGTTTGCTGTCATGTTATTTGTATGAATACCTGCTTTCAGTGCAGCTGACCTTAGCTTTGATTCTACCATAGATTCCCCCATAGATATGACTGATGATATAATGTGTACTCGGTACTTATATCAGTGTGAGATATATACTGGGTTCTCCTATCTCAGGTATCAGCCCACCACTCACCATACTGGGCCCTACCATCTCAGGTACAAGCCCACCACTCACCATACTGGGCCCTACCATCTCAGATATCAGCCCACCACTCACCATACTGGGCCCTACCATCTCAGGTACAAGCCCACCACTCACCATACTGGGTCCTACCATCTCAGGTACAAGCCCACCACTCACCATACTGGGCCCTACCATCTCAGGTACAAGCCCACCACTCACCATACTGGGCCCTACCATCTCAGGTACAAGCCCACCACTCACAATACTGGGCCCTACCATCTCAGGTACAAGCCCACCACTCACAATACTGGGCCCTATCATCTCAGGTACAAGCCCACCACTCACCATACTGGGCCCTACCATCTCAGGTATCAGCCCACCACTCACCATACTGGGTCCTACCATCTCAGGTACAAGCCCACCACTCACCATACTGGGCCCTACCATCTCAGATATCAGCCCACCACTCACTATACTGGGCCCTACCATCTCAGGTACAAGCCCACCACTCACAATACTGGGCCCTACCATCTCAGGTACAAGCCCACCACTCACAATACTGGGCCCTACCATCTCAGGTACAAGCCCACCACTCACAATACTGGGCCCTACCATCTATAACCAGATATAAGCCATCCCTACCAGATATAAGCCAACTGTTCACTCATATAAATAAACTGCAGAATCAAAGATGACCTGGAAATTGTCACTTATATTTAATGTAAGAATCTGTCTTTCAGGTATACGTGAGTGCTGTGTCAGGTTGTTTCTGCACAAATATGCTGGGAATCCATTAAACCTGGTACAGCATCACTAAATCATAACTCTAATCAATCTAGTGCTTGCTGTGGCAATTCTAGGTTTCTGCAGAAATTTCTACAAGTCTAAGCAACTAGATATGATGAAACAAATGTACCATTTAAAAAAATCACATCACTTCCGGCCCTGTCAGATCCAGGATAAACGATTTCTTTAAAATAGATACTCCAAGAAGAAGTTACACTTAAAATACATTTGGTCAATTTTATCAGTGACACCAACAAGATTACGTGACTTGTCCTGTGGAAAATAATTCTGTTTGCATTTAATTAAACCTATTCTTAAATTAAGTCTTATCTAAAAAATGTTTTTTCATTGACCATGAATTATTCATATTGTTAGGTATATGTGTAACATACACTCTCCTGTATAACCTATGGGGCCCTCCTGAACCATGCTCATTCTGAATCATGCTCATTCACATATAAATCATAATTGATACAAATAGACATTGGATGAATTGAATCCAATAATCTGAGATACCAAGTAAAAAGAAATGATAAAATAAACAAAGAGATTTTCATGCTCAAAATGTTGGGGTGATACTGCATGATAATGTTATTTCTATGTTATTTTCTGTGGCATTTTTCCCATAGCAGCTGCCACAACAATACAGGTCTGAGTATTTGTTCCTGGTTCTTCATCCCAGCCATATTGGGCAGGCCATCCCAGTCATTGCACGTACCTCTATTCTACCTTGATCAGCAGCTTGGAGACTAGCAAGCTGTGCTTCACAGATAAAGTTATTACAACTGATCAAGTGACCTGTAGTGCCCTCTAGTGGCAAAGGGGAGAGACTGCAAATTATTTTACCTGGATGAAAAAATCTGTGATATGAATTTTGTCATGTACCAATAATACTCATAGAATGTTATATCTTGCATAGCTAAGATTTTAGCTGCAAATTCTGGAACTGTTGGAAACAAAGTAGTAATTAAAAAACAAAGCATTGCAAGGATGGAATAAGAAATTCTGTTAGTAAGAATATGTTTGGTGTCATATACTGCTGATCACTCTCCATATCATGCTAGGAAGTTATATTTCTCCGACTGTCAGAGCCTTGATCTTATACAGACAGACAGTGAACATTTTCTGTCATCACTTCTCCTTTGCCAAGAATCATGACTGACCTGGTCTGAATCATGACTGACCTGGTCTGAATCATGACTGACCTGGTCTGAATCATGACTGACCTGGTCTGAATCATGACTGACCTGGTCTGAATCATGACTGACCTGACCCAAATCATGGCTAATCTAACTGTATCATGACTGACCTGGTCTGAATCATGACTGACCTGACCCAATTCATGGCTAATCTAAATGTATCATGACTGACCTGGTCTGAATCATGACTGACCTGACCCAAATCATGCTAATCTAAATGTATCATGACTGACCTGGTCTGAATCATGACTGACCTGGTCTGAATCATGACTGACCTGACCCAAATCATGACTAATCTAACTGTATCATGACTACACTGACTGAATTATGACCAAACTGACTGTATTATGACTAATCTAACTGAATCATGACTAATCTGACTAATAAAAAATTGAAAATTAAGAGTATCTATTTGTGAAATAGAAAAGTCAGACTTGAGTATAATAAATGTGTAGGAGCTGTGTATTAGATGTTTCTGCTAAGTTGTTAGCACTGGCATAGAGTGGCAATAGTGTCTGCTTGCAGCTCAATTACCCGGTTCCTCCGGTCCCTTCCGGTGTTCACTGCCCGTCCCCTGTACTCAATCTCGGCACTTCATTTCCAGCAGGAGGCAGGTACAGCTCAGCCAGGAGGGTGTGGCATATCAAGGTAGCCAGGCGGGGTGTGGCATATCAAGGTCTGGGGGCAGGTACAGCACAGTCAGGGGGGTGTGGCATATCAAGGTCTGGGGGCAGGTACAGCTCAGCCAGGTGGGGTGTGGCATATCAAGGTAGCCAGGTGGGGTGTGGCATATCAAGGTAGCCAGGGGGTGTGGCATATCAAGGTCTGGGGGCAGGTACAGCACAGCCAGGGGGGTGTGGTATTTCAAGGTAGCCAGGGGGTGTGGTATTTCAAGGTGGCCAAGCGGGGTGTGGTGTATCAAGATATCGAGGGGGGTATGTTGTATCAAGGCCTGGGGCAGGTAGAGTGCAGCCGGGCGGGGTATGGCATATTGGGTGGTGGCAGAATTGGAATTGACTGTTACCATTCCTTATGAACCTTTTTATGCTGTAATGGTCCATACAGGGTAGAAGCATTGGATCTGCTTGTCCAAAATGTACCTTATGCTAAAGTCTACTACTAACCGGGTTGAGCATGGACTGGATAACCTTATGAAAGATTGAAAATAATATGGTCCATGTGTGTATATATAATACATATGTGGACAGGATTGTTACCATGGACTGACACATTATTGCATAGTATATTTAATACTGATTTGTCACATGTGTGTAGGGTGAATTTGTTTCCATGGTAACAGCACCATTGTGCCCATTGTTCCCTGGAGGTCATGTGGGAGATTTATTCACTTTAAGATTGTGAGATCCAACTTCCGTGCGATGCTGATGTCAGGAAATCCCTGGCTTCACTTCCTTGGCCCAGTTTAAACCCTCTGCACCTAAATATCACTTAGCCATTATTTCCTTGGACAAGCCAGACCTTTTTGATATCCTTCATATTACTACAAGGAACCAAATTTATATTTAAATATTCACCAGTTTTATTCACCAGTAATTTGACATTTTCTTCAATGGCAATGATTTGGTGGCCAAAATGCATGGTTTATCTCCTTCATTTGAAATTGTGTTGAACAACATTGTTGCTATCACCTAGATTCTTAAAAGATGCCGTGGTGCATTTTCAATGGACTATTTTTGGGGCAGCAGCATAGTATGTGATAATGTTTCATGTGTCCCACTGCTTTCATGGAATTATATGGCAAAACAAAAGCCTATCCAAAAGCTACAACCTCTGGACCTTGGCAGTTGAGGACCTCAGGGGAGATGACTGACAGTGGTAGGCAGTGGTAGGCAGACTGGAGACCTCATAGAGGTCCCTGATATTCAGGTGTTGACCCACAAGATCCTTGTATAGAGATCCTTGTATAGAGGTCCCTTATATTCAGGCATTGACCAACAAGGACCTTGTATAGTGATCCTTGTATAGAGGTCCCTTATATTCAGGCATTGACCCACAAGGACCTTGTATAGAGGTCCTTGATATTCAGGCATTGACCCACATGAGGGCCTTGTATAGAGGTCCTTGATATTCAGGCATTGACCCACATGAGGGCCTTGTATAGGAGTCCCTTATATTCAGGCATTGACCCACATGAGGGCCTTGTATAGAGGTCCCTGATATTCAGGCATTGACCCATAAGATCCTTATATAGAGGTCCCTTATATTCAGGCATTGACCCACATGAGGGCCTTGTATAGAGGTCCCTTATATTCAGGCATTGACCCACACGAGGACCTTGTGTATTCCTGTTTACCACCCTGGGTGGATTGGAGGCACCTGCCTGATCTGAATATTTCTAAACAACTCACAGTCTCCACATTAACGCAGGACACAGGTGGGACGTGCCTCTCAGAACTGGGGCACATCCATCATGACCATCCTCTCTCCTCGTGAGGCAGAGTAATCCTCACAAAAAGCTTGTCACAGCAGTATATCTAACAAATTAGACAAATACATATATCTGAAGGAAGCGATATATGGAATGTTTACATTTGAAGGAAGCGATATATGGAATGTTCCTATCTGAAGGAAACGATAAATAGAATGTTCCTATCTGAAGGAAACGATATATACAGTCAACCCTCGTTTATCCGACACTCTCTGTCGCACCAAATTATGTCGGATTAATGGAATTGTCGGTATTTTGAAACTGGTTAAACTGATACATACAAATGGACAGACATCTGACAGAGAGACTAGGCAGTGGGTAGAACTATGGTATATTTAATGTGTAATACATGTCATATTATATATCAAAATAATACAGAATAATTCAATATCTGTACAACTTTTATTTACATTATCAACAAAAAGACATAAAAAGAAATCATCTTAAATCTCTCGAGCTCTTTAGTGGTGATGTTTCTGCACTATGTGGAATTCAAACTAAAGACTGATTTTTCACCTTCCTTTATCAAGTTTATGCCATACAGAATCATAGCAGAGGTGACATGGGTAAACCTAGCATTGGCAAGAGCTCACCTTATGATACTTTTCTATTATTCTACATGTTACAAAACCTCATCTTTGAAGTGGTGAATAGTGAAGATGAGTTAATCCTTTGGCTTTTAACAGTAGCTTGCATGTTTTGAAAATTTCCTTATGAGAGGAGGGGTTGGGATAGCCCTTGATAGACCAAGTGCAATCAACACCCACATCTTTGGACCCTGTTTCCTTTTGGCAGGTGACAGATAATTGACTATTAGCTCATAGGTCAGTGTTTCCGAACAATTAAGTGAGACTGCCCTTGCTGGCTCAACAGTCAGCAAATGTTTACCTTTCTTTAATGTCGGATAAATGGGTCCAATAACAATAGATTATGCAGTATTTGTATACCAAAAGGAATGTCGGTGTCTGAAACTGAAATTGTCAGATTACTGAGTACAAATAAAGAGAAAAACAATTGGTCGCAAATAAAATTTGGTTGAAAAGTGAAATGTCGCATTATTGAAATGTCGGAAAGTGAGGGTTGACTGTAGAATGGTAATATCTGAAAGAAACGATATGTGGAATGTTTATATCTGAAGGAAGCTATGTATGGAATGGTAATATCTGAAGGAAACGATATATAGAATGTTCCTATCTGAAGGAAAGGATATATGAAATGTTCTTATCTGAAGGAAACGATATATGAAATGTTCTTATCCGAAGGAAATTATATATGAAATGTTCAATTCAGGAATATACTGTCTCATATAAGCAAATTATTACATATGCTGTGTTAAAAATGTTCGAGGAAAAAATGTTCTTGAGAAATGTTCTAATATAATGTAGAAGACTTCAGATTCCAATCTTAATATCTAAAGCCTTACAAGATGGTGACATATAGCTGCTGAATTCACGGACTCAGATCTGGTAAATATATTGATTCTCACACGAAGACTGCAGCTAACTTTGTACGGTCAACACTTTCTAGGACACTTAGCATCATGTTTTAGTGGGACACTTTTCACTCAGAGAACTTGGCGGGTGCAAATTGCATGTAACACAAGTCCATCAATGTTGGGATAAAAGGGTGCGATGTGTAGTGGTGAACCGGGGGGCCTTGTGGTGAGGCTGCCTACCTACCTCAGATACAGCTTTACAGATTGCTTGATTTGTCGGCAGGATTATATTGGCCTTGGTGGGTTTCCAATGCTGGAGTACCCTAAGGCATGAGACGAACCTGTCAGAGTAAATTACCAACACACATACACCGATTCTAACTCTGACATTTTAATTTACCAAACATTAACAGATTACTTTGCATTGTTATACTTAAATGCTATCATGAATGCTCAACTATTCAATGGCCAAATTCTGGTGTCAGGTTTGAGAGCATTATTTTTCAAGAATAAAAGAGACAATCAATTAAGTCTTGCTCATTTTAAAGTTGACAATTTCCATGTTGACACAAACTTGTTTAAGACAGATTAAAGTGTCACACATAAAGTTCTACCTTTGAAAAATCCTTAAGGAAAAATTGTTACCCTTTTGTGCAGTGAAACGTAAGCCATAAAATTAACAAGTGAAATACTATTTGTGCTTCTTGGAAAGGTTGCAGCATATGGTCCTGTCAAGACTAGAAATTCCCTTAAATCTAATCTGTTCCATCTGGAATTGATTTAAAGTCATTGACTGATATAACAAAAATAAGAAAGCTTTTGATTGCACATGATCATGTTGGTTTATGCCAAAAAGAAAACATAAATGAATAAGCCCTGACCATCCATCTATTTCCGCTCTCTTTTATCCTGGTTCAGGACCTTTTTTTTGGACTTGGTCGGCCATCTTGTGATGGGACAAACAGGAAAGTGCACATCGGCCATGACAAGTGGCCTCTGTGACTTCAAAGCCAGCCTCTCTCTGTAGCAAACAACAAAAATGGCCACCCTTTTGGGACCAATTTGACAAAGTCTATGTATTTATCTGCACCCAAAACATGGTTAATGTTCTGTCCAAATCTTCAGGAAAAGTATATTCCTCAGTGGGCCAAAAATGTAGATTTGATTACAGCAGACAGAGTGACCTAGTCTCAATACAAGCACAGTAGGGCTTTAGATAGCCATTACCTTTATTTTCCCTTTTCTTGAGGGGTAAAGATGAAGCAGTGTGCTTTCTTTGTCTTGCTGTTTTATTGGCCTCTTTGACATAAGCTCAGTCCTGCTGTAAGAAAGCCAAAATGTGGCCTCCGACTGAAATGCCAGATGCTTAAACATTTATGACCCAAACCTGTAGCCCCTTACATCAAGCATAAGGAAAAAATATCTTATATCAAGCATAAGGAGAAAACACCTTATAGCAATGATAAGGATAAAGCCCCTTACATCAAGCATAAGGATAAAGCCCCTTACATCAGAAATAAGGAGACCCACATTTAGCAAAAGGATAAATGAAATGTTATTATTGGGAACGATGATAAATAAATAGCCATCAGGGATAAATTCTGGGAATAAGGGACAGCTGAGAGTGATGGAATGGATAAGAGACAATCATGGAATAAGGGACAGATAAAAATCACAGATTAAGGGACCGATCAGAATCACAGATTAAGGGACCGATCAGAATCACAGATTAAGGGAGAGATCAGAATCACAGATTAAGGGACCGATCAGAATCACAGAATAAGGGACAAATCAGAATCACAGATTAAGGGACAAATCAGAATCACAGATTAAGGGACAGATCAAAATCACAGATTAAGGGACAATTCAGAATCACAGATGAAGGGACAGATCAGTATCTTGGAATAAGGAATAGTTTAATGTCAATTATATATCAAGGGAGAAATGAATCTCTATACAAGGGACAAGTGAAACCTTTAAGCCAGTAGATAGAGGCTTTGTCTGTGTCAGGGAATAAGGACTGGATGGTCATCAGATGATTTGGGTCAAGGATATAAAGATATGTCGGGGGATAGAGCCTAATTAAGTGTCATAGCATACGGGCTAGCTAAGTACAAAACAGACGACATGCTGCAAAAAAAATAAAGACTGAAAGCTGTGGATCTAATGCAAATATGGTGTAGGGTTACTTTTCAGAAGTCAATAAACCTCACATAAAGGCATTTTTACCTTGATTGATATCAGACGGGGAAACATGGTTTGCTAATTTATAAAAAAAAATTGATGGAAGGAGCCTGTCTCTAGTGAGAATATTCTGTTTAATCATGCAATGTGCATGTAAAAATAAAATGTATCATTCTCGGTGCCAAAATGACACACAGACACCTATACAAGGTCCCGCTAGAGACTCAGTGATATCAACGAGACTAGATAAGTTTTAGTCTCGTTTGTGATATGTCATTCCCCTTTGCTTATCGAGATTACAATATTTACATCATTTTTTTAGAGTGTTAAAAAAAACAGTTTACAATTCTAAGTAAAGTCTTCAGAACAAAAAGAAAACTAAACAAAGCAATTCTATCATGGCTGCTTAAAGTCGGCAAATAAAAACCTGACTGAATGTCGAGATGGTTGCATGTTCCAGGTGCTGTACATCGATTCCCTTGCGAATGCTACACAACTCCTGTAACCTTCATTTGAAGCTGCACTGAGTTTATGAGAACTAAGCCATTAAATCAATTCTAGCAAAACTTAATAAAGGCATAATGATTGATTCTTTATCACATACAATCTGTTGATTACAGACTTAAATTGGCAGGCTCCAATGATACAAAGCCAATGCAGAAAATAACGGCAAAAAAAAAACAGCTTTGATTGATTTCTGGTGTTGTGCAGGAACTCGATGAAACACAGTAATAATCTACCACTAGATTACCAGCCTGGTCCAACTCACCGCTCTCAACTGCTACTAGTGACAGTGATATTCTACCAGAGATAGTGATATTCTACCAGAGATAGTGATAGTCTACAGAGATAGTGATAATCTACCAGAGATAGTGATAGTCTACAGAGATAGTGATAATCTACCAGAGATAGTGATAGTCTACCAGAGATAGTGATGCTCTACCAGAGATAGTGATGGTCTACCAGAGACAGTGACGGTCTACCAGAGACAGTGATAATCTACCAGAGACAGTGATAATCTACCAGAGATAGTGACAATCTACCAGACAGTGATAATCTACCAGAGAGAGTGATACTCTACCAGAGATAGTGATAATCTACCGGAGATAGTGATGCTCTACCAGAGATAGTGATAATCTACCATTTGTGCCGATTCCAGTTAAGATGCCAGGCCGATGGGTCCTTTTTACAAAATCGGTCGGCAAGCTAGGGTGCAGCGAGGGCACCGGGAGATCATTGGCCACAATTTTAAGATGTTATATGGGTCGTCGGGAACTTTGAGCTGCAACATAAAAGTTGCCTTAGGGCTGCCGGTGGCATTAAATGGTGAAAATAGGATTTAAAAAAATTTGTTTTTCAAACATAAACGTGTTAAATGATACAGATGTCTTCAGGATATCCCACAGACATCAGTTAGATGATGCAGACATCTTTAGGATATCCCGAAGACGTCTGTGTCATTTAATCTTGCATGTCCCATGCGGTGCCCTTTGATAATGTGACCACAGCTACGGCATATCTCAGATTCTCGCTAATAAACTCCCCGGCGCCACTTATCCTATGAGGCCGGCCGATTCTTACTTCCCGGCCAGGGCCTGTCGCAAATGTGACAGGCATAAACTATCAGTGTCGACCAATAAAACAGCTCTTGATTTTACTTTTTATTATTTGTTTACTTTTTCCAGCAATGGAAAGATTTGTTAAAACACAGATAATGCAGTGATTTGACTAAAATGTAGATTTTACAATCATTTGTGTCATCAATCCATCAAGCTTTATTGTAATCTTAATGAATGGATTGATATCGCAGCTAGACAGAGATGATCTTGAGTTACTGAGAGCTGATCTGACATAACTGATGAGCACCTATCACTATGCCAACCAGGCAAAACTCACATATAATATGACACCAGAGACAACACAATTATGCAAAACAAGGTAACTCCATTATGACAGAGCAGCATAGAAGCACAAGGAATCACTCCTATCTCCTTGTCCTATCCCAGGGTGCTTAGCAGCAAACAAAATCTACACCCACTCCACTTGAACCGCAACACTTAATTGCCATGAGCAAGTCTCATGTCGGAGTGCTCAAGCCATATTTAGTCTCAGGTGTGTCCACAATGTGCACTGCTTGTGTAGAAATCTATTTTTTACTTCTGGTTATTAATAAAATATGGCTGCAGGTATTAATGTACATTTACTAAAACAATGTTAATATGTAAATGTATATAATACATAATACTTTAAAGTTTAATTAACCTTATTCTTAAAAAGTCATTTTTGTTGCAATAAGGGTAGGAATTTTATTTTCCCATCATATGAATGGCCACTTTCCTTCCTTATGTTGAAATGAATGAGAGAAATGAATGAAACGCCAGATATTTTGCTTGGACTATCTTTATCTAATTCAAGGATTAACATCAAGGAAAAAACTAAATCTCCACAGTTTAATTGCAAGATAATATATGACTTGAGGCATCTGCAGTAGGGAATGAGGTCTACATTAATGCAACTAAAATCTTACCCAGATGAAGTCATGGGAGATGCCATTCTTTGTAAGGAGTTAATGGTGCTAATTAATGTGTGGACTTCCTGCCTATTTATCTACCTACCTGCAACATGGCATCATCACATATAATATGATATCATAATAGAATAGCGTGATGAAACATGAGGTCTCATTGAGGTCTCGTTGATAATGTTACATCTACATGAAAACATATTTATCTCCAAACATGGTGGGGTGTGGAGTCAGGTGTCAGGCTGTGTGTTTTGGGATGTGGTAGTAGAGTCAGGGCATCAGGCTGTATGGTGGGGTGTGGTAGTAGAGTCAGGGTATGAGGCTTTGTGTGGTGTGTGTGGTAGCAGAGTCAGGGTATGAGGCTGCGTGTGGTGGGGTGTGGTAGCAGAGTCAGGGTATGAGGCTTTGTGTGGTGGGGTGTGGTAGCAGAGTCAGGGTGTCAGACTTTGTGTGGTGGGGTGTGGTAGCAGAGTCAGGGCATCAGGCTGTGTGGTGGGGTGTGGCAGCAGAGTCAGGGCTTTAGGCTTTGTGTGGTGGGGTGTGGTAGCAGAGTTGAAGTGTTAGGCGAGGCAGTCAACTGTTTCCTCTCCTGACTGCCCCACACTTCAGACTGCAGAGCCCATACCTCAGATCTTTATTGATATTGGAGCAGTCGATATTTTATTGCTATAGCTGGGCATGGAGTCAATTAAAGTTCAGAATATCAGCCTATTACCAAAGTCTACAAGCAAATAAAGTTTCAGCAAAGCCATATGACGTTCTATGATGGATTAGTTTATTCTGGATAAGGTATGCCACACTGGGCCACTAATGGTCCAACATTTATTGACTTCTAAGAGTGAGATATAATGGGTCGTTGGTGAGATCAGAAAAGATTGGTCACACTAACATGTAATGATTAGACTTGTCAAGACTAGAATTTTAGATTATACACATAAATACCAATATTCCATATTCAAAAAAGCATATGAAAATTTATGGCATTCTATTATTTCATATGGACTGCTGCAATATTCTACTTTTAAGGAAAAATATTATATCCTTGGAATATAGCAATTCTTTAATACTGAAATATAATGTCTGAAAATGCCATATGGCAAGCAGCTGCCTGCAGTCATTTGTGACATTATAGAGATGCAGCTCAAAAAAACTGTGGTCAAGGTCATACAGGAAAGTCACCAAGGTCAAACATGACAGAGTAGCGCAACATGTGCAGGAAATAAGGACCTCAGGGGACACAAGTGGAAATCTATTGTTAAGCAGAGCATAAACTTTTATTCAAAACAATTTATATATCTGCATTACAATATACTGGAGCAAGTTTCACGGGAAAAAGCAGTCCCAAGTATCATGGGAAAAGGTAGTTCCAAGTATCATTGGAAAAGGTAGTTCCAAGTATCAAGGTAAACAGTTCACCCAAGTATCAAGGTAAACATTGGACCCAAGTATCATGGGAAAAGATAGTTCCGAGTATCATGGTAAACAGTTGATTCAAGTATCATGGGAAAGGGTAGTTCCAGGTATCATGGGAAAAAGTAGTTCCAAGTATCATGGTAAAAGTTGACCCAAGTATCATGGGAAAAAGGCATTCCAAGCAACTGGTAAATATTTGTGTCAAAAATTTTAAATACACCCTTTTGGACAAATGATAACCACGTTGAGTATCTAATTACTTTCATATAGACTTTTCCCAGAGCAGGCCTTAGCAGACAATAAATATCAGCTATGCTGCCTATGTCTAAAATCCACAATGCTCCAATGTTGAGGATTTTTTTTTATAGAAATTCTACTCAAGTAACTGGAATCATATCAAATATCTTGTGAAGATACATCCCTCCGTAGAGAGGTCTGACTGCCATCCTAGCATGGCTGTGTGAAGCGGTGAATATTTCATAATATAAACTCTGTGACAGGAGCATAATATGTCATTTTTAGCAGTCAGACAAGGAACAAGATGATATATTCCCAAAGCCAAAGCACTTAATGAACAAAGGGATTAAATAAATAATGCCCGATATGTAGCCATCTGCCTCATCATAGGCTTAAAATAGAGCTTCATGGAACTTGAGACATGTCTTTTACTTTGACAAGTTACACCTTGACAAGCCTTCAAATCCACAGTGGGATAAAAAACATGTATATCTGCAACTTGACAAGCCTATATTCTATATCTCCTTTATATATATTCTATATCTTGTATGTATATCTATACCTTGTATGTACATGTATATCTATACCTTGTATGTATATCTATACCTTGTATGTATATTCTATACCTTGTATGTATATTCTATACCTTGTATGTATATTCTAATACTTTTATGTATAACTATACCTTGTATGTATATCTATACCTTGTATGTATATCTATACCTTGTATGTATATTCTATACCTTGTATGTATATCTATGCCTTGTATGTATATCTATGCCTTGTATGTATATCTATACCTTGTATGTATATTCTATACCTTGTATGTATATCTATGCCTTGTATGTATATCTATACCTTGCATGTATATTCTATACCTTGTATATATATTCTATACCTTGTATGTATATCTATACCTTGTATGTATATTCTATACCTTGTATGTATATCTATACCTTGTATGTATATTCTATACCTTATATGTATATCTACACCTTGTATGTATATCTATACCTTGTATGTATATTCTATACCTTGTATGTATATCTATACCTTGTATGTATATTCTATACCTTGTATGTATATCTATACCTCATGGGTGTATATATATATATATATATATATATATATATATATATATATATATATATATATATATATATATATATATATATACAGACACATATATATATATATATATATATATATATATATATATATATATATATATATATATATATATATATATATATATATATATATATATATATTCTATACCTTGTATGTATATTTTATTTGTATGTATATTCTATACCTTGCATGTATATTCTATACCTTGTATATATATATTCTATACTTTGTACGTATATTTTATTTGTATGTATATTCTATATCTTGAATGTATATTCTATACCTTGTATCTCTAACATGACAAGCCTCTCACCTTGTATGTATATTTTATTTGTATGTATATTCTATACCTTGCATGTATATATTATACCTTGTATGTATATTCTATACTTTTTACGTATATTTTATTTTAAAGTATATTCTATACCTTGTATATATATATATATATATTCTATACTTTGTACGTATATTTTATTTGTATGTATATTCTATATCTTGAATGTATATTTTATACCTTGTATCTCTAACATGACAAGCCTCTCACACCACTGGGGCATAGAGAACATGGATATGAACACATTTCTCCCTTGAAAAGCTGCTACATGGTCCACAGTGTCCAAACAAATAACTGTAATCCCAGTGATAATATACACAAATATGGCCAAGTAATGACAGGGTATGAACGGTTCTCTGCTTGATGATGATATGCTGAGACAAGCATATCTGCACAGACCAGCTGAGCTTGCAATGATCCCCCAACACTCAGTCAACAATATACAACTAATGCATGATCCCCAGGTAATCCTGATTAGCCTCAATGATATTATCACTTTATCAGCTTGGGGTAATCTGATCCATGTTACAACTTCATCCTTGTCTCACGCAACACATGGGAAGGAAGTTGGTAACTGAGACAAGCTTCCCTCGGCTTCTAACTTTTCAGCAATTCTCAGCACTAATTATGATTTAAACATAGGATGTTCATTAAATATATTTTTTTCTCTGTTTGATACTGACTACTTTATGCTTTCAGATAGGAGCCGTTGTTAGGTGATGGAAGATGACATGAAAAAGTCAGTGCTGAATGGTCACCATGACAACCATGGCAAGGAGACTTCTGGGATATCTCACAATGAGTTTCTATTGGATTATGTCAACAATTCCAAGGAGAACAACCAAGGCCTTCTACCCACTGGGGTGACTTCCACGGAGGCTACAAACCTGACCTTTTTTCAAGGTCAATTTAATGGAAGTATACCTGGGGATATAAATAAAATCAAAACATTCATAAAACAAAAGAATTCTGCACGTACTAACATATTCACGTCGGAGTATGACCCAATGACTGGGGTCAGGACTGCCGCCATTTTGGGCAGCTTTCTCATGATAGTTATGTTTTATATACTGTACAAAGCAAAGTGCAAAGGGCATTGGTCAACAGAGGAAGATGTTTACTTTGACCAATTTGAAAGAAAATATGAAGAGAAAATTCTTAGTAAGCAAAGTGTGGGTAACAAAAAGGCAAAGGGTGATGGGAATATAAAGACGAGCTCAAATTCAATAGAGAAAACCAGAAATTGGATTCACAGCCAGCCCTTGTACACAGCTATCCCAGAGTGCAGTGATTGTGTCCTCCAGACCAAGGTCAGGAATTATATGCACAAGAAGCAATCGTCCATCAGTTTGGAGGACTTGCACCTTGCCATGAAGGAAAGCAGTGGCACTCAACTCAATGCTGACGGCTACATGCCCTGTGAATCCCGGCTTATCAATGCAGGCGAAGATTATAAAACAATGAACTGCAAGTGTGAACGTCACAGAAGGGAATCAAATAAATCGGCAGCAACCACATTGCTTGATTTTAATTCTAATGTGGGGCAGGATTTCTATGACCTTCCCAATGGTGTGGGTCATGAGACGTTTGGAGCTCCTCTGATACGCTCCATGTCTGCGGTGGAAAATCTGCTTCATGGAGACTCCAGCCCAGACACAAAGACTGGCAAGGCAAACAATAATATCATGTCAATTCCTGGTTTTCATGAAACTATTAATCAGATTGTGAGGGGGAAACAGGGCAAGAAGCCTGCAACTGTTGACTGGGTTCCTGACCACCTACAGGTCAATGGGACTGGTCAAAATGTCTTGTCATTGCATCGCCTATCTGCTGAGGGTAGTGTGTTATTTGGTGCCAGTACAAATCGGCCAGCAAATGTGACTACTTCACTGGCCAGCCCACCAGTGAGAAACAATCAGCTTGTGTTGTCAGAACCACGGGATCAAAGGCGAGCTTCCACCGCTCTCCTCAACGGAACTGCTAACATTCTACCTCAAGGTCAAGGTCAGCACAGGTCATCAGCACCTGCCACCCCTGTACCACAAGTGGACATTGCTATCACCCCTCTGTCACAAATGGGTCAGCCCTGTGAGAGGGAGGAGCCGGAGTCCTCTTTGGTCTCTGTGTACATAACCCCACTCTCCAGTCCCACCTACGATGTTAACATTCCCCTCATTGAAATCCTCACCAACGAAAACGATGAGGAGAAAAAAAATGTTCTAAATACACAATCACAAAATTCTCCGGACTATGATGACTGTCCTTCAATATTTTCGGGTAATATGGTGACAAAATTATAGTATTCATAAAATTTAAACATGTCAAGTTTTGAACAATTCAATGAAAACAGATTGTTATATGAGACATCATTATTGCAAAATTTATGCAAAGGCAAGTTGCTCCTTACTACTGATATGAACAAGAAGGTTTCATTGTGGATTTTTTCTGATCTTATCTGTTACTCAAGATGTGGTATATGATACAGCTCGATGGAATGGTTACATAATATTATAATATGACGTGGTAAAATGATATGGCAATATGTGAGGAGTGTGGGCAGAGGCAGTCTATGGAGGGATGTTAGGAGTGTGGGCAGAGGCACCCTATGGAGGGATGTAAGAAGTGTGGGCAGAGGCACCCTATGGAGGGATGTAAGGAGTGTGGAAAGAGGCACTCTATGGAGGGATGTTAGGAGTGTGGAAAGAGGCACTCTATGGAGGGATGTAAGGAGTGTGGAAAGAGGCACTCTATGGAGGGATGTAAGGAGTGTGGAAAGAGGCACTCTATGTAGGGTTGTTAGGAGTGTGGAAAGAGGCACTCTATGGAGGGATGTTAGGAGTGTGGAAAGAGGCACTCTATGGAGGGATGTAAGGAGTGTGGAAAGAGGCACTCTATGGAGGGATGTTAGGAGCGTTGACACCCAGCACAATCCACATTCCAGGCAATGAGACTGACATAAACAGGATTGAAATGAAGCAATTAATGGTGGCAGTATTTGGAATTATATAAATTGTCAAACCTCAGGTGAACTTATGTTATTATAATTCCTGCAACATATTAACATTCTCCGGACTATGATGACTGTCCTTCAATATGATTGATAATTAATCCCTGGAATCCCAACCCAACTAAGGACAGAATTGAGGTATCCAGTTGGGTAGTACCTGGTAAACTATCCTAAATGCATACATAGTAGAGAGGTGCCCAGTTGGGTAGTACCTGGTGCCCTACCTGCAAAGTACACATAACAGAGAGGATAGTGCCTGGTACCCTACCCTCAATGTATACATAACAGGGAGGTGCGCAATTGGGTAGTACCCAATACCTTACACCAATAGTGTATCTAATGACAATGCAATAATTCATTAATAACAACACCATTAAAGAAACAGATATAATATTCTTATTGAACAAGATGGCAAGGTATTCATGATGGTGCCTTGAGGATGTAGTTTATTTGCGTAATGACAAGATGTCAGTTTGCATCGGAGCTCCGTAGTGTAACACACAGAATAAAATCGCTGACTAATACTTTTGAAAATATATCAGTATTTCAAAATCAGGTTGCAATGTATCTGTCACAGATATGTTAAAAATGTCCTCTGTAGAGATTCTAGATTTATTCTGCAGCTGGGCCTGTTGAGTAATTCATGAATGGTGTGAAAATGTGGTATGACGTGCAAAATGATTTGGATGTAGTAACGTCAATACTGTGCCAAGATTTACATGATCAAGCAATCAAAATTGCATGGTTATATGTTGCTGTCAATGTTTAGGTAAATGATAGAAGTATAATATAGTGATTGCTTTGTAACCATTCAGTTAATGTTCTCATTTCGGTATAATGTACCGACATAGTACATGTGTCATCACACTTATCTATTCTTAGACTAAGGAATGAAGTCATCAATGTCACATGAAAATACCACCTATCCTGATCTCAGATGTCACATGATAATACCATTTGTCCCAGTCTAAGAATTCACATCATGATACCACCTGCCCCAATCTCTGATGTCACATCATAATACCATCCATCCCAATCTCAGATGTCACATCATAATACCACCTGTCCCAATCTCAGATGTCACATGATAATATCACCTGTCCCAAACTCAGATGTCACATGATAATACCATTTGTCCCAGTCTAAGAATTCACATCATGATACCACCTGCCCCAATCTCTGATGTCACATCATAATACCATCCATCCCAATCTCAGATGTCACATCATAATACCACCTGTCCCAATCTCTGATTACACTTAATGATAATACCACCTGTCCCAATCTCAGATGTCACATCATAATACCACCTGTCCCAATCTCTGATGTCACATGATAATACCACCTGCCCCAATCTCTGATGTCACATGATAATACCACCTTGCCCCAATCTCTGATGTTACATCATAATACCACCTGTCCCAATCTCTGATGTCACATCATAATACCACCTGTCCCAATCTCTGATGTCACATCATAATACCACCTGTCCCAATCTCTGATGTCACATGATAATATCACCTGCCCCAATCTCTGATGTCACATAATATGAATACCATGTCACCTGTCCTAGTTTTTGATATACCTGGTTTCAGACAATGATGCCCCTTTGTCCCACTTTATGACGTATCTTACATAATTAGCTTGAACTATTTTATTTTTAATATTGTAATTATTTATTTTTCTATTGGTTCAACCTTGGTCATAACTTGATGTACAAATTCTCTTTCTTACCAGGAAGTTAAATTTAATATCTGTTGTAAATAATGTCAATGGCTGTATATAAATGCTGGGTGTATGTATTTCCTTTTAACCTTTTTCTCGGATTTGTATGAATAAAACATATCAAAATATCTTGTATATGACTGTGAATCTTGTTTTTTTTTTTTTTTTACAAATGTTCCATTTTATAGGGACCTCAGTTAGACACTGACAGTCCACAAAATCACAAACCCCCATACCATTCATTTTAGATTTCTCCTTTATGTGTGTTTTTTTTAAATACTCATATCTATTTTCTTCAAATACAGTTTAGCTCTAACTTAACTCAGTTAACTTAAAGTGCATTTTCCAACAATCTGTTGTCAACATTTCTGATAAAATCTCCTTATGTAAGAATAGGAATGAATACATTTTACACTTTGCAGAACAACAAAACAATCCATTTTCTCTGTAATGGTTGGAAAGTCTCCAGTCACACAGAACAATAACTAATATAAGTCTAATGATAAATCACATTACAGATAAAGACAAAGAGATGAGGATTTCATTTATTCACAACATTTGCTTCAAAATGAACTTGATGACATATTAATTCCAATATTTCATAGAAGCAAGATAAACACCAATACTGTAACAACAAATGCTTAACTCAAAAAGTATGATTCACTTTCCTCATATTTTTGTCTCTGTCTGTAAGGAAGGTTGACCATTTTCCTACCTTATCCATGTTTTCTGGGGAAGCCAGAGAGAAGGAAGCTCGCAGATATGGAGATGGTTTATCTTTGTCAGGCATGAAGGCATAGCCAGGAACAAACATCACCTACAAAACACAAAATACACTCGTATACTGGGGAACTGAAGGCATAGCCAGGAACAAACATCACCTACAAAACACAAAATACACTCGTAAACTGGGGAACTATCATATATGCAGCTTCTGTGATAAGGTTGACAATATACAGCGGTTAGATAAATTTTGGAACAGTTTCAAGTCATGATGGGATAGAATAAGTCCAGTGAAAATATAATAATTAGGTGTTATATCAGTGTCACTCACTCCGACAGTGTCAGTGATATTGTCGCCAGTGTCAGTATCTGTCAGAACAGAGGAGCATCTCAGTTTTACCGTCATTAATTTTCATCTTGTTTGAAATCAAGAATGCTCTGACTTCACTGACACATTTTTCTAGTTTGTGTTTACTGATGTCTGCTTGTTAATCTGAGGTGTGAGTGACAGGGATGTAAATCTGAGTGTCATCTGCATAGATATGGTAATTGAGCCCATACTTGGCCAGAATATCAGCCAATGGGGACATGTACACAGTGAAAAGAATGGGACAGAGGACAGAACCCTGTGGGACCCCATACCTTATAGGTTTGAGCATGGATCTGTGTTGCCCCACTTTGACACATTGTTTCCTGTCCCATAGGTATGACCAGATCCAAGCGAGAGCATGACCACATATCTTGCATCTTGATTCCAATCTATCAAACAGTATTTGCTGGTCAATGGTATCAAAGGCTGCAGAGAGGTCTAGAAATAGTAGGGTAACCTACCGCTTGTTATCACGATCACATAGAATATTATTCTGTACCCTCAGTAAGGCAGTTTCAGTGCTATGATGTTCTTTGTAGGCTGATTGGAATTTGTCAGTAAGGTTGTTTCTTACAAGATGAAAGATCAGTTGTTTAGCCACTGCTCTCTCAGTAAGTTTGGAAATGTAGGTCAGGTTAGAGACAGGTCTGTAATTCTTCTCAATGAGTTCCAAACACAGTTTCTTCAAGAGAGGCGTTATAATGGCAATTTTCATATTTTCTGATACTGTTGAATCTGTCAGTGATTTGCTTATGATGGCAGTGATGGGAAAGAGGTCATCTAAGAGGTCATGAAATAGCCAGGTGGGGATGAGGTCGAGCATGCATGACTTCTTAGCAGCCTTTTATTTATTGTTTATTGTTAACGGTGTGAACTTTTTCAGCCCAGTGGTGGTAGGAAGGGGCTGGGTAGCATTGTTATTAGTGTCACCTGGTGGCAGATCAGTACAATTTGGTGCTCCGTCTATATTGTGACAGATTTTTTATTTTTTCTCTAGGAAAGTCATTGAATTTCTCTGCTTGAGAAA
The DNA here is from genome assembly GCA_949316495.1 of Amphiduros pacificus. Classification (NCBI taxonomy): domain Eukaryota; kingdom Metazoa; phylum Annelida; class Polychaeta; order Phyllodocida; family Hesionidae; genus Amphiduros; species Amphiduros pacificus. The sequence goes on from OX439008.1 coordinate 10,872,668, forward strand.
TATCAGAGTCAGATTGGGGCATTGGTGTGTCCTTAGTCTTGTGCGTGACCGAATCAATGATTCTGAAGAGCTTCCTGGGGTCAAGCTTGTTTTCCTCAACCAAATTTAAGAAATAGTTGGATTCTGATGACTTTAATAAGGAAGTGTATCTATTTCTCTGATTGTTATATAGTTCTTTGCCAGTGTGCAAACCTGTTTTCTTTATCTTTCTCTCTTGTTTGCCTCCAACATTAGTGCAAACCTTGAGCATGCACAGAATTATTTTCCTTTAAATTATGGCAGAATAGAGAATCTCCCTGCATTCTTAAACATATGACTCCTCTCATAGCTTTAAAACAAAACATACAAAACATGTAGAAAACATACAAACCAAAGAAGCAAAACCAAGACAGTTACATTTTGTGCCCCACCAGGTGTCACCACATACTTGCACCATTAGCAACACCAGGTGTCACCACATACTCACGCCATCAGTAAAGTTTTCATTGTTCTCACCTAAATCTCACTGATTGTTTTAATCAATATTGGAGGAAAACAAGTGACTGTGTTAGGTTTATCAACCCAATTATACATGCCCCGTTACTGTGTTCATTTGTACTTCCACTGAACACAATTTCCTGCACATCAGCAACTGACAGTTATCAGTGTAGGAGTCTGCACCAGGCATGCAGTATGACAGCTGCACACCAACTAGTTCGCTTTTGTAGGATCTGCTCTTGGGTGTTAGTTATACTACATAGGTTCTGAGTGCCCAGGAGATACAAGTGGAGTGGCCAAGACAACAAAACAAATCAAAACAAATCAAAACAAATCAAATCAAAACAAATCAAATCAATTGGGGGAGGTGAGTGTGAATGAACTGATTGGATAAGTTTTCTACTTGTAGTTTCCGGTAAGTGTTTATGGGCCTGGGCTGGTTAGAGGGATAACTTGTATTGTTATCACATAGGGGATGTATATTTCCTTAGTTGTGAGGAAGGCAAGACAGGGGATATTGGAAACCCCTAGGTTAACAGGGATATTGGAATTCCCTTTAGCACGAAGGGCACCATAGGCTCCACGGAAGGAGGAGAGTGTATGTTATAAAGTTGTCAGTGGATTGGAGATAGTAGTGAGCATTGGGTCTCCCCTCTAGCTGTGTAGCCATACTGCATAGGCTCTGAGTGTCCATGAGACATAAGTGGAGCAGCCAACTTCTCAAATCATATCAAATCAATTTGGATCAAGATGGTGACGAGCGGGAAAGAAGCAGACGATTCATTGAAAACTTAAATTCTTCAATTGTTATGATAAAAAAACTTTTTCAATTCGGAATTTTTGCATCAACATCTTTGGGAATATATATAGATACGGATGATGCTTGTTATATATGTATACAAACAGATAAGTAGGATTTTTTTAGAAGAAATGGATGAGGATGAGACAAGGTCAAGGAGACAAAAATGCGGGAAATAGCAGACGACATTGGACACCATGGTTTGACTGATATTTGGATATATCATGAATAGAAATAAGGTAGTACTGTATTGTTCTTAAGATTTGAGCATAAAGAAGAAATTAAGGTAAGTGGAGTGTTAAAATTTTTATTTTTTCAGGAGATGAAGATAGTTATATTTTGTTCCAGTTATTAGCAGGCACTAATTGTTATTGTGATTTGTAGGGTTTGCAGATCTGGAACAGGGTGATGAGAAAAATGTTAGTCATAGTTAGTGGGGGATATTGGTTATCTAGGATGTAGTCTCGGTGTTAAAATCTTAATTTTTCCTTGGTGTTTCAGGAGATGAAGATATTTATATTTTGTTCCAGTTATTTGCAGCCACTAATTGTTATTGTGATTTGTAGGGTTTGCAGGTCTGGATCAGGATGGTGAGAAAAATTTTAGTCATAGTTAGTGGGGGATGTTGGTTATCTAGGATGTAGTCTCGGTGGGATTATGGTACTAATGATTTTATTTCTTGTAGGTCCTTTTCAGGCGGAGAAAGAAAAGGAGTGGTAGTCATAGTTTAGTGGGGGATGTCGGTTACTTAGGATGTAGTCTCGGTGGGATTAGAAAAGTTGTTAAGGAGGCAGCTGGTAGATATGAAGGTGCTGAAGATCACTAGGTACTCACGTGGAGGACATTTTTAGCCTCTAGTTGTGATTGGTAGGGCTTACGAGGATATTGGACGCCTCAGGCTGTATAGGGATATTGGACGCCCTTTAGCGCGCTGGGGATTGTAGGCCCCAAGGGAAGGAGTGAGTGTTGAGGTGAAAGTTGTCAGTGCAGAAGGTGATAATTAGATAGGGTAGCTTTTCATCAGTGTAGGGGCCTGCACCGGGCGGTCAGCACGAGTGCTATTCACAGATTGGGGATAGTGCGTATTGGGTCTCCTCTCTAGCTGGATAGCCATGCTGCGTAAGCTCTGAGTGCCCACGAGACAAAAGTGGAGCGGCCAACATATCAAATCAAATCAAATCAAATCAAATCACTTTTATGGATCTCTGTACTGACATACTTCACATGCTGTCAAAATACCTCCTACAACTTGAAGAGGGGAGACTTTGAAATGTTGGTAATATCAGTCTGGTGACCTACCTCCTTCACAGAGGGATGCTGCGGCCAATCGCCGTCATGGTCCGAAAGCTGTCAATATCCACAACTTTTGACAGAGATTGGGCACGTGACAGCTTTGGGGCGACTATTGACAGTCCCGGGGCCGTCATGGAAATATCAAAGAATATCCACTTGATATTGACGCCGATTGGGCAATGGTAGGGTACCCACAAATAGCATTTCCGTCAATTTGAACTTTGACCCAGACGGGTCCTCTCTCAGCAAGATTATAACACATCATGCATATTGGCACACATAATTACGCAAGCAAAGAAAAATGGTGAAGTCAGTTAAAAAATTCTTTGCCGCAGCCACAGTGTTAATAAATAGTGATTTAGCATTTACACATTCAAATCTTATTGTGTCAGCAAAGGTGTTAAACACACCCATAACTTTAAATCAATGGTTCATGGTTGAGTCAAGGTGTTAAAAGCATGAAGTGCAATTACGAGGTCGGCAAGTGGTTATCACTGTTCAAAACGTTATGAAATTACATTTCTAAGGTAGTTCAAATATTTTTCTCAACATATTCCACCCAATATTCTTTCCTAGTTCAATTTTATATGTCTCAAGTCATTGATTTTGACCGATGCGTATATTTGCGTGAAAATCTGCTTTGTATATTACTCTAAAAGATAGATATTTTAAATGGGTCACAAATATCATTTCCGGAAATTTGAACTTTGACCCTGGATATTTCTTGACCTAATTGGATATTTGCCGTGACGCCTTTGGGATGTGACGGCGATTGGGCAAAACAGAGGGACCTACAATGCTGGGGATCTTAGTCTGGTGACCTACCTCTTTCTTTAGTGCCTTCTCCTCTATCAGCTTCTTTGTGTCCTCTATTCCGTGAATCTTGAGCCAGAGGAACATCCCCGCTGTGGGCTCATGCCACTCAGCCAAACCTACAATCATTATCCAACACATCCATAAATTATGAAATTGTGCTTAACTGAATTAAGGAAAATATGAAACAAAGCTGCAGTGACATTGAAACTGACCTGTGAGATGCTTCTTGGCTGAGGCACAAATCGCCTCCTTCTGGCCCCGGTAAAACTCCCGCACACTGAAACATGTCAAAACGAACTATTACAGTTTCCAAGAGTGCAAGGTGACTTGGATAGGTCAGAGTAATTAAAGACAATAATAAGATGTGTCCATGATTTTAGTAATGCTGGCTTTATATGTTTTTCCCCAAGATTTTCAGATATCTGGTCACCAATAAGCACACCATTTATGTACTTTTGCTAAGATGTACATGTATTCATGGTTTAATTTTGGTAATGCGGTCTTCATTTATTGTCAAATTATGTCATTCACAAGATTTTCATTGATCATGTCGCATGATCTTTAAATGAAGGTGAAGGTCACTGGCAATAATTTCAAGACCTTTATCAGATTCATTTATTGATTCAATTTGAAGAATTAGACATTGATTGTTATCATGTTCAGAAAAATGGACAGATGCTCAGCTGCATGCATGGCCCAGGTTCTGACAATAACCCTTCAATAAAATTAGCTGATGGGTAAAAAGCAAAATAATTCCTCATTATAAAAAAAATGTGCTTATGACTGAAATATTTATGTCAATAGATCTGAAAACAATTATATATGTTACAAATATCATTTTTATCATTCTTAAAAAAGGTTTGGTGACAGATAAAAAATGCTCAAATTTGTAGATTACTTAAAAAAATTGAAAAAGTCTTATTTGTAATGATGTTGACAATCAGGACTGGTGAGAAATGCTCATATCTACATTGGTTTTAAATCATAAAAGTAATTAATCTAAAAGTTAAAGAGAATAGCTCTTAACTGACAGGAAATGTATCATCAACTTTGGTCAATAGGTGGTGCAAAAGGGGGTGTTTAATTTAAAGATTTGCATATACATATCATCTGGTATAACTTATTATTCCATGGTTTTGGATAAGATTTGTGAACAGATATTCACTAGAAAAGAAATAAACTGTTACTGTTAAGAAATAAACTGTTAATAAACGGTTACTGGTATATGCACCCTTTTGGCCGATGTAAAATCCTGGACCGACCACTTAAATCTTTCTAAATGTACATGCCATTTACAAAATGCCCTTTTCCAAGGGAGTTTGGAAATCCTTGCTATTTATGTCTTAACAAACTTTTTCTTTCCAATATTTTGATTTGATGAAACAAATAGAAGAGGAGTAATCTATTAATCTGTATTTTATTATCAAGCTATGCCAGGCCTTCTCTCTCTGATTATTGGCCTAGCACTTATGCTCTGTTTTGGCATACAAAATCAATGTTCATTATTATCATTAATTCAGTCCTGAGAGTTGCCGTGACAATTTAAATGACATCACTTAAAGCCAGGCTTATAATGACATCATTTCAAGTCAGGCTTAAAATGATGTCTTGTTACACAGACCAATAAAAGTCTCTTCATATAGCATGACATCATTTTATAGGTCACTTCATGCACTGTGACTTCACTTATGTTTCGCTACATGATTAATAAGCCATGTCTTGTCAAGTTGGGAGATGTGGCCAATTTGTTACATTCATTCATAATTGGAGAGGGTGTTTTAGTGAGGCCAAAGCAAAGGAGAGTAGCACTTTATAAGTTAAGCAACAGACCTGTTGACATGTTTCTCGAATCCTTCCATTCCCCATTTTTCCAGTAGTTCACTCACCATCATCTGTGAAACAGAAAGAGCAAACTTTGGTGATAATTCTCAAAAAAAAACATCATGTTCATCCCATGCAACTTAACTCAACTGAAAAATGAATACAATATCTAATAATTAATGCAAAACATTTCCATATCATTGTTTGATGAAAAGAATAAGTAAAATTACAAAATGATTCTTTTGTTTGAAGAAAAACCCAACACGGACTGATTCAAGCCTTTTATTTGTAAAATGATGCACATATATAATATCATTCTGTCCTTTAAACTCATGCTGCTCCATTGATTGGTATGAAACTGAAATATTCTGCATCTATCATTTCAGGCACTATGTCTGTAAACATAAAGCCATGCGAGACAATTCTTATACCTGATATCTGGGCATATCAGTAACCATAAATTCAAACATTAAAGTGTGATCCATAGAATTTTTCTTATATTTATAGTTGAATATTTCTCTCTGTTTCTTCACCTTACAAAAATGTTTAATTCTCGATTCTGATGCATTAGGACTATGCCTATAAGTTGAAATCTTTCACTGAACTTTTTGGATTTAACAACAAATAGGTACCTAGTGACAACTATCAAATTAGGTCCTGTTGAAAGATGTTTTGGTGAATTACAATTTTTTGTGAGAAATATATACACATGTACAATCAATATATTCACTATTTATCAGCTTATTATGTGACATATAATATGTAAAAAAATGGGGTAACATTTGTAATAGAGATAAGGCGCCTGCCTGAGACAGGGTGGCCGTGTGCGCGGAGGAGACCATCAGGTGATGACTTAACCTCCTGATCAGCGGCTCTGGACCTGACGCATACCCCACACGGATCCTGAAAAAAAAGGCTGCTGTTTAATATGTGTAGATTTAGGAATGAGAAACATTTAATATTTTTTCAGAATAGGTTTCTCTAAATCGTCTGAATGTTAATTTGCATATCAATGATCCTCAGTGACTCTGGTTTCACTACACCATGATTATAATCTAAATATCAAGATCAAGAAAGCTATTATTGTAAACTACATTTATTGTCATCAAAAACATGATTATCCATCAAGATTAAATTGAGTGAGTGATTTGTTACTCCAGTGTATTGTTTATGTAGTTCTTATTTTATCAGCTGCCTTATTGGCCCTATAAGTGGGTAATAAAATGAAATCCTTTTTCCTCCATACCCTGCAGCCAGTATCTTTGAGAAGGAGTCAAAACGTATCACCCTCCCATCCACATCCATGGAGAGGAAACTCGGAACTGACATCTGCAACAGAGTGACAAACAACAATCACTGACGGATGAACGCATGGATGGACTGACATAGTGATCACCACCAAATAGAACAAACATACTGAAAACCTATTTATGGACTCTTTCACAAGAACTTGTATTAAGAGACAGCAGAACATTAGTAATGCAGTTTTGAAAATGTTTAATTTCCCCTTGACTGAGATCCACTCCTCTCCCACAGGATGGGCCTGTATGGGCCCTCACAGCATACAAAATGGTCATAAGGAATGCAAACAATCAAAATTCCCCCCCCTAATATTCTCAAGACCAGTGCTATAATTTATAGATTCTTATATATTTTGACCCTTAATAGCTATGAACTGAGGATATTACCTTCTGGAAAGCCAAAGAAAAATATGGATCGTCTTCCAGAATCAGGAGAGAGTATTCTCTGGCTATCTGCAAATGATATATCACAAGTATACAACAAATACAAAATAGCTTTCATGAAATATAACAGTGATGAAAGTCAGCATTCAGCAAAAAACTTGAAACCCTTAAAAATTAACCTGAAGATACCCCTACCCCCTTTCAGAATTGTCATTTTTGGATGTTTTAGACTGAGTTCAGACCATTTTGAATTTCACATTTGAAGAAAAACGAGACTGATTAGAAATCAGGAGACCACTCAGCTATCACAGAATGTATACTGACTGTGAAATGGCAGGCCTACAACATTATTAGGAAAAAATTGTGTCACATTTATTTAGTAACATACACTGATAGTTGATGGATCATAGTACCATTAATTTGATATAAGGAGATTGCAGCTTACCTGATATTGCCCAATTGTTATGTTTGATTGCTATCATTATAACATGAAATATATATATATCAACAATAATACTTTTTGATTATTAACTTTATTCTGATGATAACCATGCTCACTGAGCCAAGGTCAAAGGTCAAATGACAAAATGAATATGACAAGGCACAGCTATACTCCAGGACGGTCATTCATGCCAAATATGAGCTTCCTGCTATTTACGGTTGCTGAGATATGCTCTGCACAAAATTTGTAACCTCAAGGTCGCAGCACCAAGGTCAAAGGTCATAGGGGTCAAAATATCTGACAGTGCACATCTACTGTGAATGGTAGTCATGCATGCCAAATATGAAGCGCCTGCTATTTACGGGTGCTGAGATATAGCCTGCACAAAAATTCAAAGGTCAAGGTCATTGCATCAAGGTCAACGATAAAAACAAAGAAAAAACAGAACAGTGCATATGTTGTCACTAAAATATTACTGTACAATAGATATGAAGTGCCTGTATTGCATTTTTGATGAGGCTGACATATTGTATGCACAACTCTTTTACGTTCAAGGTCACTGAGCCAAGGTCAAAGGTAAAATGACAAAATGAATATGACGAGGCACAGCTATACTCCAGGACGGTCATTCATGCCAAATATGAGCTTCCTGCTATTTACGGTTGCTGAGATATGCTCTGCACAAAATTTGTAACCTCAAGGTCACAGCACCAAGGTCAAAGGTCATAGGGGTCAAAATATCTGACAGTGCACATCTACTGTGAATGGTAGTCATGCATGCCAAATATGAAGCGCCTGCTATTTACGGGTGCTGAGATATAGCCTGCACAAAAATTCAAAGGTCAAGGTCATTGCATCAAGGTCAACGATAAAAACAAAGAAAAAACAGTACAGTGCATATGTTGTCACTAAAATATTACTGTACAAAAGATATGAAGTGCCTGTATTGCATTTTTGATGAGGCTGACATATTGTATACACAACTCTTTTACGTTCAAGGTCACTGAGCCAAGGTCAAAGGTAAAATGACAAAATGAATATGACGAGGCACAGCTATACTCCAGGACGGTCATTCATGCCAAATATGAGTACCTGCTATTTACGGTTGCTGAGATATGCTCTGCACAAAATTTGAAACCTCAAGGTCACAGCACCAAGGTCAAAGGTCATAGGGGTCAAAACACCTGCCAGTGCACATTTACTGTGGATGGTAGTCATGCATGCCAAATATGAAGCTCCTGCTGTTTACGGTTGCAGAGATACGGCCTGCACAAAGTGTCACGCCCGCCGCCCGCCCGCCGCCCGCCCGCCAAGGCAACGACAATACCACATCAGCCCTATGGCTGAGTGGTAAAAAAAAACCTGAATTCTGGTTATTTCCTGAAGACTTTCATCACTGTATAACTGAATATGTCTTCCTGCTCTAAGATATATATCAACAACGAAAAGTTATGTAAGAAATATGGCTAACATGGTTTATTCTATCATACTGGGGGCAGGACAGGCAGGACAGGTAGCAAAGGTAGGATAGATAGGACAAGCAGGGTAGGTAGGAAGGATAGGACAGATAGGACAGGCAGGGTAGTTAGGAAAGATAGGACAGGCAAGACAGATGGGACAGGCAGTACAGGCAGGAAGGATATGACAGATAGGACAGCTAGGACAGGCAGGGTAGGTAGGAAAGACAGGACAGGCAGGATAGGTAGGAAAGATAGGACAGGTAGGAAGGATAGGACAGGAAGTACAGGTAGGAAGGATGGGACAGATAGGACAGGCAGTACAGGTAGGAAGGATAGGACAGATGGGACAGGCAGGAAGGATAAGACAGGCAGGGTAGGTAGGAAAGATAGGACAGGTAGGAAGGATAGGACAGGCAGTACAGGTAGGAAGGATAGGACAGATAGGACAGGCAGTACAGGTAGGAAGGATAGGACAGATAGGACAGGCAGGAAGGATAAGACAGATAGGACAGACAGGACAGGCAGTATAGGTGGGATAGGTAGGACATATAGGACAGGCAGGGCAGGTAGTGTGGGCAGGACAGATAGGACAGGTATTAGAGGTTGGACAGGTGGGACAGATAGGACAGGTAGGAAGAGAGATAGGACAGGTAAGAGAAGTAAGACAGGTAGGACAGGCAGTGTGATCAGGATAGGCAAGACTGGTAGGACAGGCAAAACAGTTAGGACAGGCAGAACTGGTCCCTTGGTGACTATTAACTTGTTATACTGATACAACAGTTTCCTCTTGAAGGAATGATGCTCACGTGTGTACCTTGTATATTTCCTGTTTTCTTTGCTTCGTCATGGACATACCAGTCGGATTACATCCCGTGGGCACACAGTAGAAAACCTTGGGAATGTCTGAATCTTTCTTCAGTGCATCCTCTGGTTTCCATGGAGACAAAGCCTGTCTGAGTGAGTCAGATCTGGGTCCATATTCATCACTTTCCACTGATATAATATTGCAGCCAATAGGGTACAGCTGTGAAACATAAAACATCACATGTACCATTGCCTTGTAATGAATCACAAAAATATCCATTAAACAAACTATAATTCTATTCTTATAAGCTCTGTCCTTATGCCTGGTTAGATTTATAATGGTTTAGGTGATATTGCAATGAATGGTTAACACTATCAAGCTATTAATATATATCTTTGACATATATCTTGACATGCTCATTCTTGATTTTAGCAAAGCCATTGACACAGTTTGCCATGAGCGACTAAATCATAAGTTGGAGCATTATGAAATCTCAGGGCAAATTGGTTCATGAAAAAAAAACTGGTGAACAGTGCATAGTTATCGATGATGATGAATCTGACCCTGTTCATGTTAAATCTGGAGTGCCACAGGGTACATACAGTAATTTGGCCAATACTTTTTCTACTTTATATGAACAATATTAGCGAGAAATTAAAATATTCAAACACAAGGCTGTTTGCAGACAACAGTCTACTATATAGAATAATTAAAAGCGATGAGTATAATGCAGTAAAATTGCAAGACGACTTAAATTCACTGGAGGAATGGTCAAATGTTTGCAGTGGCTGAGATTTAATGTTGATGTTCTATGCAGCCATAGTTTGCTGCAGAAAACAAAAGTCTAGATTTTATGAAATTGAAGATCCAACTTGACACAAGTGGTGTTGTATTTTATGACTATCTGTACACAGGTGATGAGTTGATATTGTCATCATCATTGGACCTGTATACAACACCATATATGGTCAACCTGAACTTATCCTATATGAACTGTTATCTTATCAGATGATAGAAACAAGTTCAATGAGAAGTGGTAATAACTATTGCTTTATTCTGACAGATTTGATTTGATTTTTTTATTTGTTTGATTTGATTTAAGAAGTTGGCTGCTCCACTTATGTCTCGTGGGCACTCAGAGCCTACGCAGTATGGCTACACAGCTAGAGTGGAGACCCAATGCGCACATTCTCCAATCTGTTTGTAACACTCGAACTGACCACCCGGTGCAGGCCCCTACACTCATGAGCAACTAACCTATCTCACTACACCCCACTGCACTGACAACTTTATAACCTACACACTCCTCCTTTCATGGGGCCAGCTTGTTAAAGGGAGTTCCAATGGGCCACTCCACTTAAGTCTTGTGCGCACTTAGAGCCTACAAAGTATACAGAAAGAACATCTGATTTGTGATGTTGGCTACTCCACTTTTGTCTAGATGGCAATGATTTTATTTGTGATGTTGACTGCATCACTTGTATATTCTGTAGCACACAAGAGTACATCCACCCCTCCCTGGACCATTGACCATGCCCTGATACATCCACCTTCTTTAATACATGCAAATTTATTCCTGAATTCAGTTAATTACAAGGTCATCTCGTTTGTTGAATTTGATTATTTTCTAGAGATGTACATACCACGTCCATGACCATTGGATATGTTGGCACGGCAATCAGAGCATTGTCCCCAATCTTCAGTAGCATCTCAAATGACTGCAAACACATGGCATGCCATGAAAACAGGTCTCCATTATCTAATATTCACAGTATATCACAGAATTTGTCTGGGTATGAATTTCTTTTTCCATTTTTTAATGTGTACATGTCTCTCTATAAAATTGTATTCAAAATTGAAAGTCTAAAAAATAAAATCTTATGTTTATTTTATTCGGGTTACAGAAAATATGAACATATTTTCTCAAAAAGATTTGACAAAGGATAAGATTTGATCACAATTCCCTCCTCCTATGACAACTGTAGATTTGGTGTATATATGTAGGTTCAGGCAAATGATATAATTTACTAAATGCAAAAATACATGACATTACTTGACACTAACCATTTATAAAATTATGCATTTATCTTATTTAAAAGAATTTTCATTCGTACAGCTCTTAGATAAATATAATGATCACACAATTTAAGGTTCCTGGGACAGATCCATATTGTACTTACCTTACACAGTCCATCCTGGATACCAGGTGTTGCCAGATATTGCAATCCCCCTGCTTCCTGGGGCAGATCCATATTGTACTTACCTTACACAGTCCATCCTGGATACCAGGTGTTGCCAGATATTGAAATCCCCCTGCTTCCTGGGGCAGATCCATATTGTACTTACCTTACACAGTCCATCCTGGATACCAGGTGTTGCCAGATATTGCAATCCCCCTGCTTCCTGAGACAGATCCATATTGTACTTACCTTACACAGTCCATCCTGGATACCAGGTGTTGCCAGATATTGCACTGCCCCGGCTTCCTGAGACAGATCCATATTGTACATACCTTACACAGTCCATCCTGGATACCAGGTGTTGCCAGATAATTCAATCCCCCTGCTTCATGGGGCAGATTAATATTGTACTTACCTTACACAGTCCATCCTGGATACCAGGTGTTGCCAGATATTGCAATCCCCCTGCTTCCTGGGACAGATCCATATTGTACTTACCTTACACAGTCCATCCTGGATACCAGGTGTTGCCAGATATTGCAATCCCCCTGCTTCCTGGGACAGATCTATATTGTACTTACCTTACACAGTCCATCCTGGATACCAGGTGTTGCCAGATATTGCAATCCCCCTGCTTCCTGAGACAGATCCATATTGTACTTACCTTACACAGTCCATCCTGGATACCAGGTGTTGCCAGATATTGCAATCCCCCTGCTTCCTGAGACAGATCCATATTGTACTTACCTTACACAGTCCATCCTGGATACCAGGTGTTGCCAGATATTGCAATCCCCCTGCTTCATGGGACAGATCCATATTGTACTTACCTTACACAGTCCATCCTGGATACCAGGTGTTGCCAGATATTGCAATACCCCGGCTTCCTGAGACAGATCCATATTGTATTTACCTTACACAGTCCATCCTGGATACCAGGTGTTGCCAGATAATTCAATCCCCCTTCTTCATGGGGCAGACCTAACGTCGGTGGGTTATGATATGCTCTTAATAAATCCTCAATCCAACTTCTCAGCTCTTTAATACTATGAAAAATGAAAAGGAAAATAAGAAAAGAAATATTAGTGATTTTATTATCTCAAGAAAATATATTGAATGAATGTCTGAACTAGTTATTGCAAATTGGTACCATTCTTGTGGTTGAGCCTTTGTATTAATAATATGACCATGCAGCATTTTGTTTTTAAGAACTTACCCATCTGTTTGACAGTACTGTGATGCCACGGCCATCTTTTCTTCGGTCAGGCTCATGGTGGTGCCATCTGTGAGCTGCACCTCAGCAGACTTGTAGGCAAACATTGTGGGGTTTGGGAAGCCACCCCCCAGTGATATTATCCAGGGATTTTTGAAAATCAGGGAACCTGAATGAAATTATGACAACACACTCAGACGGTAAATTGTTTAGTTCATTTTACAATCATTGAGTTTTGTTAATGCATACTGAACTAAATTCTGGGACTAAATCATAAACAAAATAATAGCGATCTTAAGATAATAGAGGTCTTAGGATCTTAAAATTTGTGGATAGAATATGTATGTAATGTATGTTTGTGTGTGTGTGTGTGTGTGTGTGTGTTGTATGTATGTATGTATGTATGTATGTATGTATGTATGTATGTATGTATGTATGTATGTATGTATGTATGTATGTATGTATGTATGTATGTATGTATGTATGTATGTATGTATGTATGTATGTATGTATGTATGTATGTATGTATGTATGTATGTATGTATGTATATATATATATATATATATATATATATATATATATATATATATATATATATATATATATTTATATATATATAAATATGTATATATATATAGATGAATTTGAATCTTGAATTGAGGTAAAACATATTAGTACCCCACACAAAATTTACTCCAATTTAGCAATGTGAGTCTGGGAAAGTTTATATATCAAATTCCAATTTATTTTTGGACATAGGAGAACTGGGCAATTCTGTCTTGCGACTGAATATCAATCAAAACATGATGGTTACAGCAAGTTTTCCCCTGGGATAATTATGTAGCTGTCTTAAAGTCAGAGATATGAAGTATGTCAAGATGGGGGAGAGAGTGATCTGATGCATTCAGTGTGTCAGTCCACAAGGAGCTGCTTCCTTTATCAAGGCCACTTCAAAGGAACATGACCCAAACAACAGTCCTTTATTTACCCTGCGTAACATACATAGTACCCAAGTCACATTTGCGCCGATTTCAGTTAAGATGCCCGGCCGATGGGTATTTTTTACAAAATCGGATCATTGGTCACAATTGGGCATCTTTAAGACGTTGTATGGGTCATTAGGAACTTTTATCTGCAACATAAAAGTTGCCGGCATTTCTCCAATCCCTTATCAGCAAATATCATCCTAAACTACATGCCGGAGTCCCAGCAGGGTCCCAACAGTGTTCCATAGGCACATCGGCAGATTATCTTAGGTGTGCCGGTGGCATTGTAAGGTGAAAATAGGATTTTTTTTATTTCATGTGTTCACAGGCCATTGCCAGATGATCCAACAGGCTCTCTACGATATCATATAGACATCTTTATGATGTCCTTCAGACATCTGTCAAATGATATTGACGTCTTTAGGATATCCTACAGACATCTGTCAAATGATATAGACGTCTTTAATATATCCTAAAGACGTCTGTGGCATCTAATCTGGCACATGCCATGCGGCACTCATGAAAATGTGACCACAGCCACGGCATATCTCAGATTACCACTGATGAACTCCCAGGCGCCCGGGACCCTGTGAAGTCGGCTGATTCTTACTTCCCGGCCGGCACCCGGTGCAAATGTGACTGGGGTATATAAACAAGGCTAGTTTCATTACGGCCCAGTGCAGAACATGAGTTACTTTTCTCCCAAAAAAATTATTTGTAATAAATGACTTTGCATTATATATTTCCTTTCCACTTGTTGATACATACATATTTGGATGAAATGTCACTCACATAGTTCTCTTAGTGGGGAAGGGCGTCTTCTGAGAGCTGTCGGGGTCAAATATCTCTCATAATCCATAACTGGGTGCACCTCACCCCCACACTCCGACCTGCTGAAATAAACTTATGTTGAATAATACTTGTAGAACACACACTTTCCATTAGAGAATACAGACTTCTCATTACAGAATACAGACTTCTCATTACAGAATACAGACTTCCCATTCCAGAATAGGGACCTTCCATTACAGAGCACTAAATTCCCATGATTCCAGAATACTAACTTCTCCCTGCACAGCATTGCATTGGGAGCAAGTAATAGTCGTTCAACGTTCTTACTACCTCTACCGTCACTGCCGTTTTGACATTCAAAATCTGGAGCATCATGTCCAGTCATGCATGTGAGCCTTGCCCACCAGAATTAACCATCCCCAGGTCACCATCCCCAGGTCACCATCCCCAGGTCACACCATCCCCAGGTCACCATCCCCAGGTCACCATCCCCAGGTCACTAACCAATAAGAATCTGAATGAATAGTCATTTATTCTTTCTCCAGATTGTATGATTAGGCATGACTTGCAGCCAATCCAATGTGCACCTTTCTTAACCTAGTACAGTGATCGTGACACCATCCAGCTCATCTTAACCTGGGACAGTCAGCATGACACCATCCAGCTCATCTTAGCCTAGGACAGTCAGCATGACACCATCCAGCTCATCTTAACCTAGGATAGTCAGCATGACACTGCCCAGCTCATCTTAACCTAGGATAGTCAGCATGACACCATCCAGCTCATCTTAACCTAGGACAGTCAGCATGACACCATCCAGCTCATCTTAACCTAGGATAGTCAGCATGACACTGCCCAGCTCATCTTAACCTAGGATAGTCAGCATGACACCATCCAGCTCATCTTAACCTGGGACAGTCAGCATGACACCATCCAGCTCATCTTAGCCTAGGACAGTCAGCATGACACCATCCAGCTCATCTTAACCTAGGATAGTCAGCATGACACTGCCCAGCTCATCTTAACCTAGGATAGTCAGCATGACACCATCCAGCTCACCTTAACCTAAGACAGTCAGCATGACACCATCCAGCTCATCTTAACCTAGGACAGTCAGCATGACACCATCCAGCTCATCTTAACCTAGGATAGTCAGCATGACACTGCCCAGCTCATCTTAACCTAGGATAGTCAGCATGACACCATCCAGCTCATCTTAACCTAGGACAGTCAGCATGACACCATCCAGCTCATCTTAACCTAGGACAGTCAGCATGACACCATCCAGCTCATCTTAACCTAGGATAGTCAGCATGACACCATCCAGCTCATCTTAACCTAGGACAGTGATCGTGACACCACCCAGCTCAGCTTAACCTAGGACAGTCAGCATGACACCACCCAGCTCATCTTAACCTAGGACAGTCAGCATGACACCATCCAGCTCATCTTAACCTAGGATAGTCAGCATGACACCACCCAGCTCATCCTAACCTAGGATAGTCAGCATGACACCACCCAGCTCATCTTAACCTAGGATAGTCAGCATGACACCATCCAGCTCAGCTTAACCTAGGACAGTCAGCATGACACCATCCAGCTCATCTTAACCTAGGACAGTCAGCATGACACCATCCAGCTCACCTTAACCTAGGATAGTCAGCATGACACCATCCAGCTCATCTTAACCTAGGATAGTCAGCATGACACCACCCAGCTCATCCTAACCTAGGATAGTCAGCATGACACCACCCAGCTCATCTTAACCTAGGATAGTCAGCATGACACCATCCAGCTCAGCTTAACCTAGGACAGTCAGCATGACACCACCCAGCTCATCTTAACCTAGGACAGTCAGCATGACACCATCCAGCTCATCTTAACCTAGGATAGTCAGCATGACACCACCCAGCTCATCTTAACCTAGGATAGTCAGCATGACACCACCCAGCTCACCTTAACCTAGGATAGTCAGCATGACACCACCCAGCTCATCTTAACCTAGGATAGTCAGCATGACACCACCCAGCTCATCTTAACCTAGGATAGTCATCATGACACCATCCAGCTCATCTTAACCTAGGATAGTCAGCATGACACCATCCAGCTCATCTTAACCTAGGATAGTCAGCATGACACCACCCAGCTCATCTTAACCTAGGATAGTCATCATGACACCATCCAGCTCATCTTAACCTAGGATAGTCAGCATGACAGCATCCAGCTCTACCAGGGGTGGGAGAGCTCTGAACCAATCTGTGCAGTAAATCTGAACCAATCGGGTCAAATCACGTCATTCTGGACATTTACAACAGAGCTGGACACTAAATTGTGTCACAAAAATCTGTGCACTAAATCGCTGCCAATCTGAGTGGTAGCTGAGCGGTGCCGTACAGTGATCAATGGCCAGACTGAAAAGGTTGTTTTCTTTATTCTTTATATAATTACTATCATAACCAATTTTGAAAGAAAATAACATGCTCATCAGTTATACATATAAGAATATGATCATCTAAAATTGATTTTTAATGAGATATTTGCCAAATGTTAACATAGGAATATCTCTTGTTTAAGATTGCATAGCAAGGAGTAATTCCTGATATGGATGCACAAATATTACCATAAAATGTTAAGGATTTAATATAAAATTCACACCATCATATTTAACACACTGGAATAGACTCAACTGTAATGAAATCGTTATATGATATAACTACCAAGATTGGTTCAGAATTGGTTCAGAACAATGGTATAACGTCATACCATCCAGATATGTATCGATTACTACCCAGATTGGTTCAGAACTCTGCCACCCTTGTAAACTAGGACAGTGTACATGAAACGACTGAGTTCATCTCAACCTAGAATAGTGAGCCAGAAAGAAGCATGTTGCTGCAATATCATATCTTAATAACAACTCTATTGATCATAATTATAATCAGCTTGTAGAGAACAAGGAAAACTAAATATCACTTACCATGCCCCATTGATTGGTGTTTTGCTTGAATCATCCATGGTTAGATCTGAACTGTCGTAGCAAGTGACAAGGTGATGTCACTCTCTTCTCAGCCAAAACGTCACGCTACTGTATATTATTTACTGTGGCTGGTTTGATTACATATCTCAAGTATCAAACACAAAAAAACATGTAATAACGGGACAAGTTGATAAACATCTAGTGTCTCATATAAAAACAAGAACTCATTCAAATCAAGCCAAACATCCATTGGGTAATAAATCTGACCCAATGAGTTACACAAGAACATACTTGATCATATATATATATGAAATGATATGACAAATTAATCTTATATAAGAAATAAATTAGTATGACAAGGGAGTATATAAATATTAATGACAGAAAAATATGCATGACAGGTAAATATGCATGACAGGTAATAATGCATGACAGGTAAATATGCATGACAGGTAAATATGCATAACAGGTAAATATGCATGACAGGTAAATATGCATGACAGGTAAATATGCATGACAGGTAAATGTGCATGACAGGTAAATATGTATGCCAGATACCAGTTTGACAGCTATGTCCAGTAAATCATGTGAATAAAACATTTGGAACTCTTGACTGACTGACAAAGAGCCCAAAGTGTCTGCTATGACATCATGGGAGACTTGGGCCATTAAAATCCCATAAGACTTTTCTGCCCTCTCTTAAGCTCTGGTCTCACTGTACATAGCAAACAGGCCAAGCAGATGAAAGTGGACTGGAACATTTTTGGAAACTCAAATGATTTCTCCGTATCTCCTTCTAAATTCATGCGTTTCGAGGTCAGAGCAGTATGTATAGGTACGCTTTACATGTGCAAAGTAGTTAGTCACACACCACCGCCCCAGCATCCATTAGCCTGACTTAGGCACACTTTCCTCATCAACACTGATCATGAACCTTGTGGCAAGACTTAAACAAGCAAATATCAATTTACGCTACAGTAATATTGAGCTATAAGACATCTTGTTTTATGCAAGCATGTGTATGTTAATATTTTCATAAGTATAGAAAACTTCTATAATTTGTCGGTTGTCCTTGACATGACAACCGACAACCTTTGGATCACCACAGAGGAACTGGTGCCAATAAACTGGTGCTCTAACCAACTGCCTCATGGCCCGTGGCCTGCAGGTCAGTGTTGATTGGGGTGGATATACAGAGACATATTAAAGTTGTTTACAGACAGTGACACAAACCAAACTAAAAGGAACATATGAATGTCCTGTCATATGGAAGATATAAAAAAATGGAAGACAGGCTGATTAATAAGAAGCAATGGAAGTTACCTTGCAGTACCTCAATAAACACACAATGTACCATGCCAGTCGCAATCACTGATAGATAGGGTGGTATCTTGGTCATGTTCTCATGTCAACAGTCTGAAGAAGAGGGCAATCTAACCACATTAATCCAGTTATTGCCAGAGATATCAGACCTCCTTTGCCAAAAACACTTCTACATTCCTCTCCACTCTCGCAATAAACTTTCCCCAATATATTGTGAATGTCTATTATGGACAATTCAATCTGATAATTTTGATGTCCTCGTGATTTATTATTTACAGAATAGAAACCATCACACTTGTGAGGGGCCTAGATTTTGTCACTGTATTCCTATGTGTGCCTAAACATGGATGGAGGACACCATTAAACCATACACTGACCTGGGACATTGAGGCAGAATGGATGGAGGACACCATTAAATTATACACTGACCTGGGACATTGAGGCAGCATGGATGGAGGACACCATTAAACTATACACTGACCTGGGACATTGAGGCAGCATGGATGGAGGACACCATTAAACTATACACTGACCTGAGACATTGAGGCAGCATGGATGGAGGACACCATTAAACTAGACACTGACCTGGGACATGGAGGCAGCATGGATGGAGGACACCATTAAACTAGACACTGACCTGGGACATGGAGGCAGCATGGATGGAGGACACCATTAAACTAGACACTGACTTGGGAGATTGAGGCAGCATGGATGGAGGACACCATTAAACTAGACACTGACCTGAGACATTGAGGCAGCATGGATGGAGGACACCATTAAACTAGACACTAACCTTGGACGGAGGACACCATTAAACTATACACTGACCTGGGACATTGAGGCAGCATGGATGGAGGACACCATTAAACTATACACTGACCTGGGACATTGAGGCAGCATGGATGGAGGACACCATTAAATGATACACTATTCTCCTGATAAGGGGTGAAGGTCCTGATGTGAAGCCAACCCTCAGACTGAAAATCACAATAAAGATGTGGATCAAATAAAATGTATAAATCTATGCAATAAATTGTTTCTTCTTGTTGCAAAATGAAGTCAATATTGATTGGAATTTGATTAATATTTTATTTTTCTAGCATTTTATTATAATAAATAATGACAATTTGACTCACCCTGATGATAGAATTTTTGAGAAGGAATCAAATCTGATGACACGTCCATCCTCATCCATTGACAAGAGACTTGGAAGGGTCTGCAAATTATAAACTTAACATTCTTACACCTGGAACAAGAATTCCAAAGATCTCTTGAAGTTATTTTTTCTTTAATGCCATGAGCAATCATAATGCCAAGAAATTGTTAATGGACAATAAATATACAGTGAATCAATTTAAGAGTGAACTGAAAGAAACAATAACTAGTATCATGGACACAATGAATGCCAACACTGTTAGACACATTTTTTATCTATAATGACCTATTATCATGGACACAATGAATGCCAACACTGTTAGACACATTTTTTATCTATAATGACCTATTATCATGGACACAATGTATGCCGACACTGTCAGACACACCTCTGATCTTTAATGACCTATTATCATGGACACAATGTATGCCGACACTGTCAGACACACCTCTGATCTATAATGACCTATTATCGTGGACACAAGGTATGCCGACACTGTCAGACACACCTCTGATCTATAATGACCTATTATCATGGACACAATATATGCAAACACGACATCAGACACATCTATGATCTATAATGACCTATTATCGTGGACACAATGTATGCCGACACTGTCAGACACATCTATGATCTATAATGACCTATTATCATGGACACAATGTAT
This sequence comes from Amphiduros pacificus, assembly GCA_949316495.1. NCBI lineage: Eukaryota > Metazoa > Annelida > Polychaeta > Phyllodocida > Hesionidae > Amphiduros > Amphiduros pacificus. The sequence goes on from OX439008.1 coordinate 10,893,564, forward strand.
GCCGACACTGTCAGACACACCTATGATCTATAATGACCTATTATCGTGGACACAAGGTATGCAGACACTGTCAGACACATCTCTGATCTATAATGACCTATTATCGTGGACACAAGGTATGCAGACACTGTCAGACACACCTCTGATCTATAATGACCTATTATCATGGACACAATATATGCAAACACTGTCAGACACATCTATGATCTATAATGACCTATTATCATGGACACAATATATGCAAACACTGTCAGACACATCTATGATCTATAATGACCTATTATCGTGGACACAAGGTATGCAGACACTGTCAGACACACCTCTGATCTATAATGACCTATTATCATGGACACAATGTATGCAGACACTGTCAGACACATCTATGATCTATAATGACCTATTATCGTGGACACAAGGTATGCAGACACTGTCAGACACACCTCTGATCTATAATGACCTATTATTGTGGACACAAGGTATGCAGACACTGTCAGACACACCTCTGATCTATAATGACCTATTATCATGGACACAATGTATGCCGACACTGTCAGACACACCTCTGATCTATAATGACCTATTATCATGGACACAAGGTATGCAGACACTGTCAGACACATCTATGATCTATAATGACCTATTATCATGGACACAATATATGCAGACACTGTCAGACACACCTCTGATCTATAATGACCTATTATCATGGACACAAGGTATGCAGACACTGTCAGACACACCTCTGATCTATAATGACCTATTATCATGGACACAATGTATGCCGACACTGTCAGACACACCTCTGATCTATAATGACCTATTATCATGGACACAAGGTATGCAGATACTGTCAGACACACCTCTGATCTATAATGACCTATTATCATGGACACAATATATGCAAACACTGTCAGACATATCTATGATCTATAATGACCTATTATCATGGACACAATGTATGCAGACACTGTCAGACCTATTATTGTGGACACAATGTATGTTGACACATCCCTAACCCACGATGACCTGGTACAATTGATACGATATACATTGTATACTGCCTCTATGAGACACATTTATGACTTGAATTGAACAGGTACCATCAATAGATTGCTATCTGGATGAATCTGCAAGTCTTAATGACATGGCCACATGCAGAGACCATCAGACACATCTATGATCTATCATGACAGCCATCTTGAAAGTTTCTGTGTATTGGTGACCATTTTGTACAAAGATCAAAAGGGTATGATCAGCAAATTGGGGAATGTGATTGAGTATGTAATGGGCCAAGTACCGGTATCAGAAATTTTGAGATTTGGCGAGAGAGATGTTTTTTTTATTCCTAAATAACCAAAGATATCAGCTGTAACCATTAGCTTTTTATTTTGTTTTGATTTCCTATCAAGCTCTATCTTTTTCAAATCACCTCAGATAATATTCTTTAACCTTGCCATATACATTAACCAGACCTCATTACCAGATTGGTGACACAGTCAGGACAGCTTTGAACACATTGCCATCTCAACTGTAATCAGCACAAGAAGTTTTCAACCTCCCCTGGTTGACCTCTCCTAGGCTGGATTGTATCAACAGGGTCTGGGTCCAAACTGGGGTCCAAACTGGGTCCAAACTGGGGTCTAAACTGGGGTCTAAACTGGGGTCCATACTGGGGTCAACCCCAAAATGGACTTTAAATTATCGTATCAACAAGGTTAACACCAAACTCATAATTGGACCCCAAAATGCAACACAGGGGTTTTAGGGAGTTCAAATTGGCCATAAAAAGACCAACAATACAAAATAATAAAACATTTTCAATATAAAATGTGCAGATTTCTGGACATAACTCTTCAAATATATTCTGTGCAAATTTCAGAAGAATCAATGCAATGTTTACATATTTTAACAGCCCCAAGGGTACGTCAAAATTCGGATCAAAACATTGAAAAGAATGTCAAAAATGCTCCTTTGTGGCCTCATGATGCTATGTAAATGCCCATCTAGGCCTCACAGTAATTAGGTCACAATATTTTCGTGACAATGTAAATACTGAATATACCTATGTGGCTTTGAATCCAGTATAATATAATTGTTTTTTTTCCTTTTTCGAATAATATATCAAATCTTTGTCACAAAATCCTTTTTATTTTTTGGGCAACAGGGAGTTTGGACAGTCCTAGCTACATCCCACATTTCTTACAAGAAATTTCAATGTATGCAAACTGTTAACCTGCTAAACAGACATAGTTGATTCTGTACCTACCTATAACTCCAACTATAACTACCTATAACTTCTAATTGTTTTTACAAGGAATATGAACAAAATCTCAAGTTATAAATAAATATGTAATAAATATGATAATGTGGAGCTTAATAAAGCTCCGCCCTTTGTGCACGTCATCAGACATGCAGGGGCCTTATATACATGTACAGTTCAGATAATGCAATGATACTATCAATATTCATTAGTTTTTCAATAATATAAATATTCATGATTTGCAGCCAGTACTGGCCTCAGGGCTTTGGAGGCAGAAGTTGGTCTGGGACAACTATGTGGGCACTGTGGGATCCACCAAAAATGTGGGTGAGCACTGTGGGTCTGGTCAAATATGTCAGCACTGTGGGTCTGGTCCAATATGTCTGCACTGTGGGTCTGGTCCAATATGTCTGCACTGTGGGCTTGGTCCAATATGTCAGCACTGTGGGTCTGGTCCAAATGTCAGCACTGTGGGTCTGGTCCAATATGTCAGCACTGTGGGTCTAGTCCAATATGTCTGCACTGTGGGTCTGGTCCAATATGTCTGCACTGTGGGTCTGGTCCAATATGTCTGCACTGTGGGTCTGGTCCAATATGTCTGCACTGTGGGTCTGGTCCAATATGTCAGCACTATGGGCTTGGTCCAATATGTCTGCACTGTGGGTCTGGTCCAATATGTCTGCACTGTGGGTCTGGTCAAATATGTCAGCACTGTGGGCTTGGTCCAATATGTCAGCACTGTGGGTCTGGTCCAATATGTCAGCACTGTGGGTCTGGTCCAATATGTCTGCACTGTGAGCTTGGTCCAATATGTCTGCACTGTGGGTCTGGTCCAATATGTCAGCACTGTGGGTCTGGTCCAATATGTCTGCACTGTGGGTCTGGTCCAATATGTCAGCACTGTGGGTCTAGTCCAAATGTCAGCACTGTGGGTCTGGTCCAATATGTCTGCACTGTGGGTCTGGTCCAATATGTCAGCACTGTGGGTCTGGTCCAATATGTCTGTACTGTGGGTCTAGTCCAAATGTCAGCACTGTGGGTCTGGTCCAATATGTCTGCACTGTGGGTCTGGTCCAATATGTCAGCACTGTGGGTCTAGTCCAATATGTCAGCACTGTGGGTCTAGTCCAATATGTCAGCACTGTGGGTCTGGTCCAATATGTCAGCACTGTGGGCTTGGTCCAATATGTCAGCACTGTGGGTCTGGTCCAATATGTCAGCACTGTGGGTCTGGTCCAATATGTCAGCACTGTGGGCTTGGTCCAATATGTCAGCACTGTGGGTCTAGTCCAAATGTCAGCACTGTGGGTCTGGTCCAATATGTCAGCACTGTGGGTCTGGTCCAATATGTCTGCACTGTGGGTCTGGTCCAATATGTCTGCACTGTGGGTCTGGTCCAATATGTCTGCACTGTGGGTCTGGTCCAATATGTCTTCACTGTGGGTCTGGTCCAATATGTCTGCACTGTGGGTCTGGTCCAATATGTCTGCACTGTGGGTCTGGTCCAATATGTCTGCACTATGGGCTTGGTCCAATATGTCTGCACTGTGGGTCTGGTCCAATATGTCTGCACTGTGGGTCTGGTCCAATATGTCAGCACTGTGGGCTTGGTCCAATATGTCAGCACTGTGGGTCTGGTCCAATATGTCAGCACTGTGGGTCTGGTCCAATATGTCAGCACTGTGGGTCTGGTCCAATATGTCAGCACTGTGGGTCTGGTCCAATATGTCAGCACTGTGGGCTTGGTCCAATATGTCAGCACTATGGGCTTGGTCCAATATGTCTGCACTGTGGGTCTGGTCCAATATGTCTGCACTGTGAGCTTGGTCCAATATGTCTGCACTGTGGGTCTGGTCTAATATGTCAGCACTGTGGGTCTGGTCCAATATGTCTGCACTGTGGGTCTGGTCCAATATGTCAGCACTGTGGGTCTAGTCCAAATGTCAGCACTGTGGGTCTGGTCCAATATGTCTGCACTGTGGGTCTGGTCCAATATGTCAGCACTGTGGGTCTAGTCCAAATGTCAGCACTGTGGGTCTAGTCCAAATGTCAGCACTGTGGGTCTGGTCCAAATGTCTGCACTGTGGGTCTGGTCCAATATGTCAGCACTGTGGGTCTAGTCCAATATGTCAGCACTGTGGGTCTAGTCCAATATGTCTGCACTGTGGGTCTGGTCCAATATGTCAGCACTGTGGGTCTGGTCCAATATGTCAGCACTGTGGGTCTGGTCCAATATGTCAGCACTGTGGGTCTGGTCCAATATGTCAGCACTGTGGGTCTAGTCCAATATGTCAGCACTGTGGGTCTGGTCCAATATGTCAGCACTGTGGGTCTAGTCCAATATGTCAGCACTGTGGGTCTGGTCCAATATGTCAGCACTGTGGGTCTAGTCCAATATGTCAGCACTGTGGGTCTGGTCCAATATGTCAGCACTGTGGGTCTAGTCCAAATGTCAGCACTGTGGGCTTGGTCCAATATGTCAGCACTGTGGGTCTGGTCCAATATGTCTGCACTGTGAGCTTGGTCCAATATGTCTGTACTGTGGGTCTGGTCCAATATGTCAGCACTGTGGGTCTGGTCCAATATGTCTGCACTGTGGGCTTGGTCCAATATGTCTGCACTGTGGGTCTGGTCCAAAATATCTGCACTGTGGGTCTGGTCCAATATGTCAGCACTGTGGGTCTGGTCCAATATGTCAGCACTGTGGGTCTAGTCCAAATGTCAGCACTGTGGGTCTGGTCCAATATGTCTGCACTGTGGGTCTGGTCCAATATGTCTGCACTGTGGGTCTGGTCCAATATATCAGCACTGTGGGTCTGGTCCAATATGTCAGCACTGTGGGTCTGGTCCAATATGTCTGCACTGTGGGTCTGGTCCAATATGTGGGCACTGTGTATGATCCGACATGTCAGCACTGTGGGTCTGGTCCAATATGTCAGCACTGTGGGTCTGGTCCAATATGTCTGCACTGTGGGCTTGGTCCAATATGTCTGCACTGTGGGTCTGGTCCAATATGTCTGCACTGTGGGTCTGGTCCAATATGTCAGCACTGTGGGTCTAGTCCAATATGTCAGCACTGTGGGTCTGGTCCAATATGTCAGCACTGTGGGTCTGGTCCTATATATCAGTACTGTGGGTCTGGTCCAATATGTCAGCACTGTGGGTCTGGTCCAATATGTCTGCACTGTGGGTCTGGTCCAATATGTCTGCACTGTGGGTCTGGTCCAATATGTCAGCACTGTGGGTCTGGTCCAATATGTCTGCACTGTGGGTCTGGTCCAATATGTCAGCACTGTGGGTCTGGTCCAATATGTCTGCACTGTGGGTCTGGTCCAATATGTCTGCACTGTGGGCTTGGTCCAATATGTCAGCACTGTGGGTCTGGTCCAATATGTCAGCACTGTGGGCTTGGTCCAATATGTCTGCACTGTGAGCTTGGTCCAATATGTCTGCACTGTGGGCTTGGTCCAATATGTCAGCACTGTGGGTCTGGTCCAATATGTCTGCACTGTGGGTCTGGTCCAATATGTCTGCACTGTGGGTCTGGTCCAATATGTCTGCACTGTGGGTCTGGTCCAATATGTCAGCACTGTGGGTCTGGTCCAATATGTCAGCACTGTGGGTCTGGTCCAATATGTCTGCACTGTGGGTCTGGTCCAATATGTCTGCACTGTGGGCTTGGTCCAATATGTCTGCACTGTGGGTCTGGTCCAATATGTCTGCATTGTGGGTCTAGTCCAAATGTCAGCACTGTGGGTCTGGTCCAATATGTCTGCACTGTGGGCTTGGTCCAATATGTCAGCACTGTGGGCTTGGTCCAATATGTCTGCACTATGGGTCTGGTCCAATATGTCAGCACTGTGGGTCTGGTCCAATATGTCTGCACTGTGAGCTTGGTCCAATATGTCTGCACTGTGGGCTTGGTCCAATATGTCTGCACTGTGAGCTTGGTCCAATATGTCTGCACTGTGGGCTTGGTCCAATATGTCTGCACTGTGGGTCTGGTCCAATATGTCTGCACTGTGGGTCTGGTCCAATATGTCTGCACTGTGGGTCTGGTCCAATATGTCTGCACTGTGGGTCTGGTCCAATATGTCTGCACTGTGGGTCTGGTCCAATATGTCTGCACTGTGGGTCTGGTCCAATATGTCAGCACTGTGGGTCTGGTCCAATATGTCTGCACTGTGGGTCTGGTCCAATATGTCTGCACTGTGGGCTTGGTCCAATATGTCTGCACTGTGGGCTTGGTCCAATATGTCTGCACTATGGGTCTGGTCCAATATGTCAGCACTGTGGGTCTGGTCCAATATGTCTGCACTGTGGGTCTGGTCCAATATGTCTGCACTGTGGGTCTGGTCCAATATGTCTGCACTGTGGGTCTGGTCCAATATGTCAGCACTGTGGTCTAGTCCAAATGTCAGCACTGTGGGTCTGGTCCAATATGTCTGCACTGTGGGTCTGGTCCAATATGTCTGCACTGTGGGTCTGGTCCAATATATCAGCACTGTGGGTCTGGTCCAATATGTCTTCACTGTGGGTCTGGTCCAATATGTCAGCACTGTGGGTCTGGTCCAATATGTCTGCACTGTGGGTCTGGTCCAATATGTCTGCACTGTGGGCTTGGTCCAATATGTCTGCACTGTGGGTCTGGTCCAATATGTCTGCACTGTGGGTCTGGTCCAATATGTCAGCACTGTGGGTCTGGTCCAATATGTCTGCACTGTGGGTCTGGTCCAATATGTCTGCACTGTGGGCTTGGTCCAATATGTCTGCACTGTGGGTCTGGTCAAATATGTCTGCTTTGTGGGTCTGGTCCAATATGTCAGCACTGTGGGTCTGGTCCAATATGTCTGCACTGTGGGTCTGGTCCAATATGTCTGCACTGTGGGTCTGGACCAATATGTCAGCACTGTGGGTCTGGTCCAATATGTCAGCACTGTGGGTCTGGTCCAATATGTCTGCACTGTGTGTCTGGTCCAATATGTCTGCACTGTGGGCTTGGTCCAATATGTCAGCACTGTGGGTCTGGTCCAATATGTCTGCATTGTGGGTCTAGTCCAAATGTCAGCACTGTGGGTCTGGTCCAATATGTCTGCACTATGGGCTTGGTCCAATATGTCTGCACTGTGGGTTGGTCCAATATGTCTGCACTGTGGGTCTGGTCCAATATGTCAGCACTGTGGGTCTGGTCCAATATGTCTGCACTGTGGGTCTGGTCCAATATGTCAGCATTGTGGGCTTGGTCCAATATGTATGCACTGTGGGTCTGGTCCAATATGTCAGCACTGTGGGTCTGGTCCAATATGTCAGCACTGTGGGTCTAGTCCAAATGTCAGCACTGTGGGTCTGGTCCAATATGTCTGCACTGTGGGTCTGGTCCAATATGTCTGCACTGTGGGTCTGGTCCAATATATCAGCACTGTGGGTCTGGTCCAATATGTCTGCACTGTGGGTCTGGTCCAATATGTCAGCACTGTGGGTCTAGTCCAAATGTCAGCACTGTGGGTCTGGTCCAATATGTCAGCACTGTGGGTCTGGTCCAATATGTCAGCACTGTGGGTCTGGTCCAAATGTCAGCACTGTGGGTCTGGTCCAATATGTCAGCACTGTGGGTCTGGTCCAATATGTCAGCACTGTGGGTCTGGTCCAATATGTCTGCACTGTGGGTCTAGTCCAAATGTCAGCACTGTGGGTCTGGTCCAAATGTCAGCACTGTGGGTCTGGTCCTATATATCAGTACTGTGGGTCTGGTCCAATATGTCAGCACTGTGGGTCTGGTCCAATATGTCAGCACTGTGGGTCTGGTCCAATATGTCAGCACTGTGGGTCTGGTCCAATATGTCAGCACTGTGGGTCTGGTCCAATATGTCTGCACTGTGGGTCTGGTCCAATATGTCAGCACTGTGGGCTTGTTCCAATATGTCTGCACTGTGGGTCTGGTCCAATATGTCAGCACTGTGGGTCTGGTCCAATATGTCAGCACTGTGGGTCTGGTCCAATATGTCAGTACTGTGGGCTTGGTCCAATATGTCTGCACTGTGGGTCTGGTCCAATATGTCTGCACTGTGGGTCTGGTCCAATATGTGGGCATTGTGGATCTGGTCCAATATGTCTGCACTGTGGGTCTGGTCCAATATGTCAGCACTGTGGGTCTGGTCCAATATGTCTGCACTGTGGGTCTGGTCCAATATGTCAGCACTGTGGGTCTGGTCCAATATGTCTGTACTGTGGGTCTGGTCCAATATGTCTGCACTGTGGGTCTGGTCCAATATGTCAGCACTGTGGGTCTGGTCCAATATGTCTGCACTGTGGGTCTGGTCCAATATGTCAGCACTGTGGGTCTGGTCCAATATGTCTGCACTGTGGGTCTGGTCCAATATGTCTGCACTGTGGGCTTGGTCCAATATGTCTGCACTGTGGGTCTGGTCCAATATGTCTGCACTGTGGGTCTGGTCCAATATGTCAGCACTGTGGGTCTGGTCCAATATGTCTGCACTGTGGGTCTGGTCCAATATGTCAGCACTGTGGGTCTGATCAAATATGTCTGTACTGTGGGTCTGGTCCAATATGTCTGCACTGTGGGTCTGGTCCAATGTGTCTGCACTGTGGGTCTGGTCCAATATGTCTGCACTGTGGGTCTGGTCCAATATGTCAGCACTGTGGGTCTGGTCCAATATGTCAGCACTGTGGGTCTGGTCCAATATGTCTGCACTGTGGGTCTGGTCCAATATGTCTGCACTGTGGGTCTGGTCCAATATGTCAGCACTGTGGGTCTGGTCCAATATGTCAGCACTGTGGGTCAGATTAAATATGCCAGCCTTTTTTAGTATACAGGGCCTTAAGCCAAGAATGAAGTCTATATTATAAGAATTTAAAGAACTCACCTCATTGTACGTTAGAAAGTAATATGGATCATCCTCCAAAATGAGCAGGTTGTAGTTTCTGGCAATCTGCAATTATATTCAAAATCAATATTTACTGCTATTGTGAGAATTGTAAAGGGACATCATCTGATTTATATGATAGTGGACTAGTTCTCATTTGATGTGGCCATGTTTTTATTTATCATATTGAGTAGAGTGTGCTTTCAAAGTGTGGTGTACCAATGTTTCCATATATCTGTGGTCTATTTCTAACACACCATACTCAGATGTCAAATATTTGATACAAACCATTCACCTTACAGTATATTATCAGTATTTATGTTTGAAGAAGTTTGACCTCACTTTATATTTCAGTATTTTTATTTGATGATGTTTGACCTTACTTTTTCTCTTTGATGAGGTTTGACCTAAATTTATATTTAATATTTCTCTGTGTTGAAGTTTGTCCTTACATGTACTTTATATTTTAGGTATTTCTCTTTGATGAGTTTTGACCTCACTATTTCTCTTTGATGATGTTTGACCTTACTATTTCTCTTTGATGAGTTTTGACCTTACTATTTCTCTTTGATGAGGTTTGACCTTACTATTTCTCTTTGAAGAGGTTTGACCTTACTATTTCTCTTTGAAGAGGTGTGACCTTACCTCGTATATTTGTTGCTTCCTGTCCAGGGAGAGAGTGGAGCCTGTGGGGTTAACTCCATTAGGAATGGTGTACAGGATCTTGGGGATATCAGAGTCTTCTCGTTCTGCATCACTGGGCTTCCATTTATCCATGACTCGCCTCAGTGAACATGGCTTCATCCCATGTGCATCAGTCTCCACAGGAAGAAGATTGCAGCCCAAAGGACGAAGCTAATCAAACAAAACCAACACATTCTGTGAACCTCAAGATAATACAAAACATCCCAATTCAGATTTTAATTCAAATTTTTTAATCACGCAGTATCTTTTATAATAAATATATATGATATTTGAGAGTGTATATTTCTTTTTATAATAAATCAGTTAATGATTCTATATATATAAATATATAAATGTGCATATATATGTCTATAGAATGGTACTCTCTTGTCAGATTATTATTTTGGGCTAAATCTATTTCAAGCATTATGTAAGCAAAACACACGATAGATATTTATTATGTGACTAGGAAGTGAATCTTTCCTGATGATCCTACAGTACTTGACTTGACAAATATATGCAACCCATGTCTACATTACTTAGCTATCAACTGATGAGGCATTTATAGACCTTAATTAACATTCAGCATTCTATATGTAGCAATCATAAAATTATGACCTCTAGGGGCTATTACATGGGGTGGGGTATCAATTATCCAAAGAATTATGTCCTCTAAATGTATGTCCAAAATCTTATTCTTGAAACTTTTGGTCAATATATTAAAAATAAAATGTTGACTTGTGATTATGTTGTTTATGGTTTGGTGGAATGTAATTATGTTGTTTATGGTTCGATGGGATGTGATTATGCTGTTTATGGTTCTATGGGACGTGATTATGTTGTTTATGGTTCCATGGGATGTGATTATGTTGTTTATGGCTCCATGGGATGTGGAAATATTGTTTATGGTTCTATGGGATGTGATTATGTTGTTTATGGTGCCATGGGATGTGATTATGCTGTTTAAGGTTCTATGGGATGTGATTATGTTGTTTATGGCTCCATGGGATGTGGAAATATTGTTTATGGTTCTATGGGATGTGATTATGTTGTTTAAGGTTCTATGGGATGTGATTATGTTGTTTATGGCTCCATGGGATGTGGAAATGTTGTTCATGGTTCTATGGGATGTGATTATGTTGTTTATGGCTTCATGGGATGTGGAAATGTTGTTTATGGTTCCATGGGATGTGATTATGTTGTTTATGGTTCCATGGGATGTGGAAATGTTGTTTATGGTTCCATGGGATGTGATTATGCTGTTTATGGTTCTATGGGATGTGATTATGCTGTTTATGGTTCTATGGGATGTGAAAATGTTGTTTATGGTTCCATGGGATGTGATTATGTTGTTTATGGTTCTATGGGATGTGATTATGTTGTTTATGGTTCTATGGGATGTGATTATGCTGTTTATGGTTCTATGGGATGTGATTATGTTGTTTATGGTTCCATGGGATGTGATTATGTTGTTTATGGCTCCATGGGATGTGGAAATATTGTTTATGGTTCTATGGGATGTGATTATGTTGTTTAAGGTTCTATGGGATGTGATTATGTTGTTTATGGCTCCATGGGATGTGGAAATGTTGTTCATGGTTCTATGGGATGTGATTATGTTGTTTATGGCTTCATGGGATGTGGAAATGTTGTTTATGGTTCCATGGGATGTGATTATGTTGTTTATGGTTCCATGGGATGTGGAAATGTTGTTTATGGTTCCATGGGATGTGATTATGCTGTTTATGGTTCTATGGGATGTGATTATGCTGTTTATGGTTCTATGGGATGTGAAAATGTTGTTTATAGTTCCATGGGATGTGATTATGTTGTTTATGGTTCTATGGGATGTGATTATGTTGTTTATGGTTCTATGGGATGTGATTATGCTGTTTATGGTTCTATGGGATGTGATTATGTTGTTTATGGCTCCATGGGATGTGATTATGTTGTTTATGGCTCCATGGGATGTGATTATGTTGTTTATGGTTCCATGGGATGTGATTATGCTGTTTATGGTTCTATGGGATGTGGAAATGTTGTTCATGGTTCTATGGGATGTGATTATGTTGTTTATGGTTCTATGGGATGTGGAAATGTTGTTTATGGTTCCATGGGATGTGATTATGTTGTTTATGGTTCTATGGGATGTGATTATGTTGTTTATGGCTCCATGGGATGTGGAAATGTTGTTTATGGTTCCATGGGATGTGATTATGCTGTTTATGGTTCTATGGGATGCGGAAATGTTGTTTATGGTTCTATGGGATGTGATTATGTTGTTTATGGTTCTATGGGATGTGATTATGCTGTTTATGGCTCCATGGGATGTGATTATGCTGTTTGTAGTTTCATGGCCATGGGATGTGATTATATTGTTTTTGGTTGTATAGGATGTGATTATGTTGTTTGTGGTTCCATGGGATGTGATCATGTTGTTGTTTATGGTTCCATGGGATCTGATTATGTTGTTTATGGTTCCATGGGAGGTGATTATGTAATTTATGGTTCCATGGGAGGTGATTATGTAATTTATGGCTTCATGGGATGTGATTATGTTGTTGCTTATGGTTGCATGGGATCTGATTATGTACTTTATGGCTCCATGGGATGTGATTGTGTGGTTTATGGCTCCATGGGATGTGATTATGTAATTTATGGCTCCATGGGATGTGATTATGTAATTTATGGCTCCATGAGACTCAGGTCATATTGGTAATTGTAATGTGAATGAAAATGTCAGTATGGATGGAAATAGAACCAATAACCTTTGGATTATCAAAGGGGAATTGGTGCTAGTTTGTTTTTTGTTTGTTTGGGGTTTACATCACTTTCAACATTATTTCAGTCATTTCATGATGAGACCTACTTGTAGCAGATATAGTGCTGCCTCACTGAATTGTCATGCTGCAGGTCCTTGACATGACAACCCACCCGGTCACAGATTTACAAGAACAACGGGTTAACCCTTTGGCACGGGCCTCAGCTCATGTGTGCAATTGTATCTTGGATTCAATCTTGACACAGCCGGGGATCGAACCCACGACCTTTGGATCACCACAGAGAAGGAATTGGTGCTAGAAAGTTTGCATTCTAACCAACTGCATCATGGCACTATATAACTGTGTGCATGTGCTCTGCAAGCAAGATTGTGACCTTAAACACCATACCATAAGTTCTGAATATAACTGTGTAAACATTATTGGAGGAGACTGTGTGTAAGAGTCTGACCGCATCAAGGGCCTCTGGCCATGTAGGAGAGACCACGATCACATTATCACCCGCCGTCACCATTGATTCAAACACCTAAAACCGCAAGGTCAATCCCACTTAAGCAATCACAAATTCTCTCTTCTCTTTAGAACTTAAATATTCTTTTTCTATCTGCATGTGCAGCTTTTTCTAAGATCTGACCATGTCTAGGACATTGGGGTAGGTTGCATCGGCAACTATAACATTGTCATATCTTTGAGTTAGCATCTCCAGGGCCTACAAAAGACACATACAACATCATGAATGAATGCCACAAAAACCAGCGGGCTGTTCCATATGTGTCTCAAACCTACCCTGAGCAGTGAATCAGTGTACACTGTCAACACAGAGGCATAACTATGAACAAAATATCACTGAAAACAAAAATATTTATAAATGGTATTCTGTAAAAATTACAACTGTAAGCACAGGGAGAAAAAGAGACTCAGGGTAGATCATTAAGACATATATTGAACCAGCCTTGATATTTTGTGCTCAGGAAACTTACAGCTGCTAGAGTGCCGGGATAGGTGGGCTGGTCTATGAGAACATTATCTCTGCCATTAACAAGCATTTCAAATGTCTGAAATAAACAAACACTGCCATTTCCTTTGTATAAAATACTGTACACAGTTGGTGAGCAGGACTTATGTGTACAGTTAATGTGGTGATTTGTGCTTGATGAAGCATTCTTATGTTTACACTCGGCAGAATGTGAATCCTGTTACAGAAGTTAGATTTATTCCAAATAAAAATTCAAAACATTTAAATCTGGAATGTCTTGGATATTGGATCAAACATATCTTATGAAATAATGATATTAATTAGTCATACATCATCACCCTGATCTTAATCAACATTTACATAAAAGTATATTAAAATCGACAATTTCATTTTTAGTTTTAAAGTTTTAATACTGGCAATTAACTAAATTAAATGTAAACATTATTCTGTATAATCATAAGCTTGTGTTTCCATATTAAGATGCTGTTTACATCTCATTTGTAAGGTTAATTTTAATATATATTTGAATAATGAAGTATATTTAATCAAACAGGTTTTCATTTTGAAATTACATTTTATTGTTCTCGATATCAATCTTTTTGTGCCCTAGGTCTATAGATGTTACCTTGCAAATGCCATCAGCACATCCTGGGGTTACCAAAAGGTCAAAGCCTCCCTCCTCGGCCGGCCGGGACCAGGTGGGTGGGTCATGGTACTGCTTCTGCATGTCCTTCAGCCAGCTTATCAGCTCTGCTTGACTGCAATCAACAGAAATGACATCACAGAACCTGCTTTGACAGTACCAGGACAGATTATCTCGTTGTACATCCTGTGACAATCTGATGCACACTCTTAAACATTATGGGCTCACCTTAACCTGGCGGGGCCCTACACTGCACTTACCCTGGGGTTCCCCTAAACTGCACTTACCTTGGGGTTGCCCTATACTGCACTTACCCTGGGGTGGCTACATCACTTACCCTGGGGTGGCCCATACTGCACTTACCCTGGAGTGGCCCCATACTGCACTTACCCTGGGGTGGCTCCATACTGCACTTACCCTGGGGTGGCTCCATACTGCACTTACCCTGGGGTGGCTCCATACTGCACTTACCCTGGGGTGGCTACATCACTTACCCTGGGGTGGCCCTATACTGCACTTACCCTGGGGTGGCTCCATACTGCACTTACCCTGGGGTGGCTCCATACTGCACTTACCCTGGGGTGGCTACATCACTTACCCTGGGGTGGCTACATCACTTACACTGGGGTGGCTCCATACTGCACTTACCCTGGGGTGGCTCCATACTGCACTTACCCTGGGGTGGCCCCATACTGCACTTGCCCTGGGGTGGCTCCATACTGCACTTACCCTGGGGTGGCCCCATACTGCACTTACCCTGGGGTGGCTCCATACTGCACTTACCCTGGGGTGGCCCCATACTGCACTTATCCTGGGGTGGCTCCATACTGCACTTACCCTGGGGTGGCTACATCACTTACCCTGGGGTGGCCCTATACTGCACTTACCCTGGGGTGGCCCCATACAGCACTTACCCTGGGGTGGCTACATCACTTACCCTGGGGTGGCCCTATACTGCACTTGCCCTGGGGTGGCTCCATACTGCACTTACCCTGGGGTGGCTACATCACTTACCCTGGGGTGGCCCCATACTGCACTTACCCTGGGGTGGCCCCATACTGCACTTACCCTGGGGTGGATCCATACTGCAAAGCTTTCTGCATCTTTGTCTTGTCCAAGAAAAGTGAGGTTCCATCCTTCAGTTTAAACTCGGCAGACTCATAAGGGAAGAGGGCGGGGTTAGGCAAACCTCCAGCCAATGAGATCACAGACGGCGGACTTTTGGCTAATATCTCAGCTGTAATTAAATATACATATATGATGTATGCATGAAATTAGCTGTTTAAGTTGTCATTGCAATGTATTATATTATCATTGTATCAGCGCTATGAGCAGGCAATGCTTGATATAATATGAAAAACAGGCCTAGTCATTCTATATGGATTCTACGAGGCACTGAGATATACCCCAATACAGTTTTGTCAAAGGTTTGCTATAAGGTTGCATGTTGCTGTTTTATGGTGCTGTCCCTTACAAATCTAACATTGCAAATTTATTAAAAGAAAACAAGCAGGTGTCCTCAGGTTAGGAAACACAATAATGGGTCAATAAATAGTCCACTAATCACTCTAATGGGTCAACAAATGATTCTACTAGACACTCTGATGGGTCAATAAATGGTCCACTTACCACTCTAATGGGCCAATAAATGATTTTACTAGTCACTCTGATGGGTCAATAAATGGTCCCACTTATCACTCTAATGGGCCAATAAATGATTTTACTAGTCACTCTGATGGGTCAATAAATAGTCCACTAATCACTCTAATGAGTCAACAAATGATTCTACTAGACACTCTGATGGGTCAATAAATGGTCCCACTTATCACTCTAATGGGCCAATAAATGATTTTACTAGTCACTCTGATGGGTCAATAAATGGTCCCACTTATCACTCTAATGGGCCAATAAATGATTTTACTAGTCACTCTGATGGGTCAATAAATGATCCACTTATCACTCTAATGGGCCAATAAATGATTTTACTAGTCACTCTGATGGGTCAATAAATGGTCCCACTTATCACTCTAATGGGCCAATAAATGATTTTACTAGTCACTCTGATGGGTCAATAAATAGTCCACTAATCACTCTAATGGGTCAACAAATGATTTTACTAGTCACTCTGATGGGTCAATAAATGGTCCCACTTATCACTCTAATGGGCCAATAAATGATCTTACTAGTCACTCTGATGAGTCAATAAATGGTCCCACTTATCACTCTAATGGGCCAATAAATGATTTTACTAGTCACTCTGAGGGGTAAATAAATGGTCCACTTATCACTCTAATGGGCCAATAAATGATTTTACTAGTCACTCTGATGGGTCAATAAATGGTCCCACTTATCACTCTAATGGGCCAATAAATGATTTTACTAGTCACTCTGATGGGTCAATAAATAGTCCACTAATCACTCTAATGGGTCAACAAATGATTTTACTAGTCACTCTGATGGGTCAATAAATGGTCCCACTTATCACTCTAATGGGCCAATAAATGATCTTACTAGTCACTCTGATGAGTCAATAAATGGTCCCACTTATCACTCTAATGGGCCAATAAATGATTTTACTAGTCACTCTGAGGGGTAAATAAATGGTCCACTTATCATTCTAATGGGTCAATAAATGGTCTTACTGATCACTCTGATGGGTGAAGGAGTCCGTGCCAAGCTGATTGGGTTCAGGAATCTGCTGTAGTTCATTGTGGCTCTTTATGTCAAAAACTGGAAATATAAATATTATATAATAGGTCAACATCAACAACAAAATTAGGGGAATATTTGTACAAAAGGATGAAAGATATAAAAAGGATAGTATTATGGTTAAACATGGTCAAATCAAATTATGTTCATATTTCTTTTACAAAATGTGTTTTTGGCCAGTCTTTAGTTGGCCAAGTCTGTTCTGATCATAGACCCAATATGCATGTCATCCTTAAAATCATAAACCACTTATAACACTAAAGGTATAACTATTCTCTGCTCTGTTTTATAACATATCCAATATCAAATTTTATTCTAGGAAAAAAAATAAGGGTTTCAAGTAAATCTATGCAATTTACGTCAATCCCTACTCTACCCTATCAAATTAAATCCTAATACTGCCAAATATGCTGTTATCTCTGTTGTGTGGATCCATCTAAGTGCCAATGATGAGAGACCTCCATAACCTCTTTACTTTCTAATACCTTCCTGTAAATAGTTCTCAGCAATATGAACACATCAATCAATAATCACCTGTATTATGATATCATTGGTGACTATCTAAAATACAAGATGCGCTGTGTATCTTAGGATTTGTATGGTGATAAAAACACTGAATTTATCATTTCAATTTGATTCTTATCCAAATTATTCACTCTTTCTGATCAATATCTCAAAGTTAATTATTTGTTATATTTGTGAATATCTTTTTATGGCATTTACAAGAACTAAGACTTAATATTTTTGATAGAAAAAAAAAAACAGTCTAAAGTTTCAATGATGTTTTTGTGGTACCCACTTATCAATTGCTCCAATGTCATATTTATCTGGGTCAATACATCCTCCTCCCAGGTTAAATTCCGGTCATAGTATACTAGATTAAACACACAAACTTGAACTACAAGCATATATTGCAACCACATTTAGCACCAGTCATTATTTAAGGATGGAGGGAGGGATGAACTCTTTTATTTGCAGATTCTCTTGCAAATCTCATTTTTTTAAATCTTAACTAATAATCGGATAAGAAATATATTTCCTTCTGGAATAAAAAGTCAACTTTTATGAGTCAGGATCAAAAGAAAAAAAAACACCAGAAAAAGTATTTAAAAAAATGTTGTGAAAATATTAATAGAAACATCAGCATTGAAAAAGAACTTTACATTTTTACTGTGAAAAATATGATCATTTATCTCATATGACACATAATTATCTATTTCTTGTTATATTTTATGTATTATTTTGGTCAGTAAGGGGCCGTCCATTGAGTTGAGTGTGGGATGAAAAAGGAAATCAGTTGCAAAGGGGGGAGGGGGGGTCCAGAGTGCTGTTCATACTTTTTTGTATGCTTATCCCACATATTTGACTTTTCAGGAAGTCAAATGTAATCAGTTCAAATAGGTGTCAGGTAAAGTGTAAACATTGTATACAGTATCATGTCTCTCTGTCAGACTCTGTTTACACAGCAATAAATGATCTTCAAATACATGGTCACCCAGAGTGCAATTAACAAGTTGACTACATCAGACCTGTTCTCTCTCAACATGCTTTGATATTGAACACAGCAGTTTTGATAGCAGTATGAATAGACACATATCTAGACATATTTTGTTATTCATCAAAGAAGTGCACCAGACAATTAGACCAGAATGCTGGAAAGGTACACAATCATGTTCACAGGCCCCACAGGACTTGCATAGTGCTAATAACTGCATTATGTTATTATAATTCATAGCATTATATTTCATGTGACATTTAATATGCGGATCATACTGATGACCGTGATGATGACAAGTAGATCTAGTACCAAAAGTATTTCAATCATGATGCATTAGAATTGTGTCCAGATAAAATAAAATCTATATTTAAAATTGTATTTCTTTGTTTGTTAACTTACAATACATAGTTATCACATACCGGTATATGAAACAAGTGTTGATTTTAAAAAATCAAGCTCGCGTAAGTTTGCAACAAGGTTTGCAAAATCCCGATCTTCTTACT